>WNWU01015210.1:0-12576 GCA_012654045.1 Ptyas mucosa | reverse complement strand
TACACACACACACACACACACACACACACACACACACACACACACACCAGGGGTGAAATCCAGCAGGTTCTGACAGGTTCTGGAGAACCGGTAGCAGAAATTTTGAGCAGTTTGGAGGACCGGCAAATACCACCTCTGGCCGGCCCCAGAGTGGGGTGGGAATGGAGTTTTTGCAATATCCTTCCCCCAGGAGTGGGGTGGGAATGGGAATTTTGCAGTATCCTTCCCCTGCCACACCCACAAAGCCATGTCCATGAATCCACACCACAACCACCAAGCCATGCCCACAGAACCAGTAGTAAAAAAATTGGATTTCACCACTGACACACACACACACACACACAATCTAATGCATATTGATTATTCTGGATATCTGTAATGTAAACTTTAGCAAACAATAGTCCTAGATTTTATGGTTTGGGAATCACATTAGCAAGCATTTGCAGCTCGCTTTCTTTTCTTTTGAGATGTGTCTTCTAGAAAACTGTCAAAACTCACGATGAGATATCTCTTCTAGGATTACTTTAGAAGTTAGCAATAACAATTCAGAGTGAACAGGAGGAGGAAGGAGTCAGTGGTGGGTTGCCCGGTTCAGACCGGTTCACAAGAACCGGTAATAAAACCGGCGGGAGGCTCTGCCCACTGACCCGGACATCATCAAAGTTGATCTGCACATGCACGTCAGCGAAGCAAGCACGTGTGCACAGGCACCATGCAAGCTGGTAGTAAAGGTAAGTAGAACCCAACCCTGGAAGGAGTCCTATAGTTCTATGTTTTCCCTCTTATGGACATAACATTTTACAATCAACGTAACATTTGGTCTTTGCGTTCTGTGGAAATGGTCTTCCATTTTCATTGTCCTAATGCATTTCATTCCTCGGTAAGATGACAGGAAAGAAAATTTAGAAAGTACCAGCGTACATGTAAACTATTTTTATGACAACCCCACAGACTGGATGAGTCATGTTTTTCCCCTCAAAAAGCGGGAGGACAGTGAATATTCCTGAAGAAAAATGACCTATCCATTGTTGCAGTTAAAAGAAATTGCTTCATTTCAGGAAGTCCTTGCAGGCAGGCAGGCAGGCAGGCAGGCAGGCAGGCAGGCAGGCAGGCAGGAAGGAAGGAAGGAAGGAAGGAAGGAAGGAAGGAAGGAAGGAAGGAAGAATGAAGGAAGGAAAGTATTTAGGTGGTGATAGGGTTGCACCTGGGAATGAGGATACTTACAGGTATTGATCAAGCACATTATGAGAAGGAAAACTTTGAAAAGTGTTCTCATTTGAAAGAAAGAAGATCTGATATATAATAGCAGCAATGATTAAGTCCCCAGACTGATAATACTTGTGTAAAATTGGAAGGGGACCTCTGAGATTGCAATTGAGAACAGGAAAATTGCACATTGTCTCAGGGAAAAAAGATAAAACCAGTGTTCTGAATAGAAGCAACTCAGGGTAAAATACGCTCATTGTAGACATCAAACTGTAGCTCCAGTCTTACCATTCCACTGATCAGCTGGGTCATAATCAACCAAGCTATTATGAACGTTATTTAAAATGAAGTATCCCATGTTAAATGTGCGTCTTTCGTGTTCTTCATACTTGTAATGTTGCACTTCTGAGCTGATATTAATGCAACACATATTTTAACCTGTGATCCTAATTTTCTCATGTTTATTAGGATTCCGTTGAGACAAGGAAAAAAAGAACAGTGATGATACCAATGGTACAATCACTTGGGAGATAATAGCTTACTTGCAGTACTATTATTCTTGTTCCTTTATACACTATCAAAAGGAAATACATTGATTTTATCTTAAAACAGCCCTTAAAATGTTAGACATGAAACAAAATGAGGGACCAGCATATTCACAAAAGAAGAATATTTTGGGGACATTTTGTTTCAAAGATGCTATTCTGTTGGGAAGGCACATATCTATAATTAGATTTATTTATTGATATTTATTTATCGATAATGAATGAATGAATGAATGAATGAATGAATGAATAAATAAATAAATAAATAAATAAATAAATAAATTTGGTACCCATCCCATCACAGGTGGTTCTGGGCAGCTTACAACTTTGAAAGCAATAAAAACCATAAAATAAAAATGATTTATCATAAAAATCATAAAATGATTTATGAACTTTAGATGGCTCCCTCTCTCACACAATGTGTCAGCCACATTTACTTTTTTAATTGTTTATTTGTCACATTTATTTATTTGAGGTACATGGGTGACATATCAATAAAAATATAAAAAATAATAAACACATCAAACACAGTGATACAAAAAAGCCACATACAATAGATTCAGTCAGCAATGGAACCACCTCATACTGCCACCAGTTCCCTGAGATCTTCAGGACTGATGAGAAAGCCAAGTTCTTGAGTGACTTTGTAAAAAATAAAGATGGTTGGAGATTATCTCATGTCAGAGGAAAGAAAATATTTTCTACCATGTCCCCACCCTATAAAAAATTCTTGCCCAGATAGCAAGGCTCATTCCAATTCTGTAGGCATCATAAAGGCTTTTAAAACAGGAACCCTTCTGGTTTCTGTCCGATGGAAGCAGCCCCTGCCCGTATTCATCTTTTTCCTTCCCCGGTACACCCGCCATCTTGAGTCTACGTGGACCATCTCGTCCCTGAGTCCTTGGACCTGACTTTATTTCCCATCTTTGCTTGCTTGCTGTATGGAGAGTTGCAGCTTATGGGGGTACTGAGGGAGCTGGTTCTGTACTACGCTTTCATCACTGGTGGGATGTTCCATCTTCTCCATGGCCAGTTTAGCCAACCACCATGAGAGGGTGATTTTGATGTCTGCCCCCGGTCGGTTGGAGCGCTATGACTCCTGCCCACTGTCGTGAGAGGACAGTAGAGACTTTTCCAGTTACTCCTAAGTCTTGCTTCTTCCCTCTCCTGGATATTTTGGACTATCATGGCGGACTCACTGGCCATATCTTACCATCATCCCAGAGCTTTGGATGTATTCAATAGCCAAGCTTCTTGCACTGCAAGATTCCCCCTCTCGCAGGTTTGGCCCTCCATGTTATTGAGGGCCTACCTTGATGACAGATTTTGGAACCCCGAGAGGTGGCATGTGTCTAAGAGGAAATTGAGGGGTTATTTGTCCAATTTGGCTACTAAAGTTTTAAGGGGCTCTAGGAGGGAGGTGGGGTATTTTGTAAAGATTAGACCTGGGGAGGTTCCTTGCAGGTCAGCATACTAGCCAATCAAAGGGTCCTGGCGAGGGGAGCGGGGAGGGGGGCTGGGCGGAGTACGGGGAGGCAAGGATCATTCTGTCACCATGATGGTTGGGCAGGGCAGAGGCAGTGAGAATAGAGGGCATTATGACAACAGAGGGCGGTGACATGCTCTGGCCCTCTTGGTGCTTCCTGCTCTCCTGGGGGGTTGGGAGTACGGAATCTGGGACTCCAGCTGATGTATATTAATGCCAGGTCCATGGTGAATAAGGCCCCCCTCATACGTGATCTTATTAACAAGGGGGACACAGACCTGGCTTGTATCACAGAGACCTGGCTGGGACCAGAGGGAGGGGTACATCTCTTGGATTTATGCCTGCTGGGTTTCCATGTGCTACATCAGCCATGACTCCATGGAAGGGGTGGGGGGGTGGCAGTGGTTATTAGGGAAAGTCTAAGTCCTATGGAGGTCACTGTCCCTCAGATAGGTGAATGTGAGTCCCTTTTGTTGAAATGGAACCCTGGAGTTCAATCAAGTCTGTTGATTACATACCTGTCTCCCAGCTGCGTATCTTCAGCTCTGCCTGCACTGCTAGAAGTCGTTGCCGAACTGACGGTCAAGCTCCCCAACCTGATGGTTGTGGGAGATTATAATCTCAGTCGGCCGGCAAGATATCTGAGCTGGTCTGGGAGTTCATGTCCTCCATGACGGCCATGGACCTGACTCAAATTGTACAGGGTCCAACTCACAATGGTGGACACACCCTCAACCTGATTTTTGTCTCTGGGCAGGGGATAAATGCTCGGGGTAGGGGAGTCCTTACTATTTTTCCCCTGTCGTGGACTGACCATTCCCTCAATAAACTGGACTTTCCATCCACCAACCCCTATCACTGGGAGCAGAACCGACTAAATGGTTCTGCCTCAGGTGCCTGATGGACCCTGAGAGGTTCCGGACAGAGCTTGGGACTTTTCCCACATACCTATCCCGTGATTCACCAGAGGCCCTGGTGGAATCCTGGGAATGGTCAGCTGCTGGGGCACTGGATTCAATCGCCCCTTTGCAGCCTCTTGTCCAACAGGAATCCCGTGCGGCTCCTTGGTTCTCTGAGGAGCACAGGGAGATGAAGCATCAGAACAGACATCTAGAGGGCTGTTGGAGATCTTCTCGTTCCAAATCTGACTGAACACAGTTAAGAACCTACATTAGGTCTTATCTTGTGGCGATGGAAGCGGCAAAACATGATTATTTCACCGCTCTCATTGCATCTGCAGAAAACCGCCCAGTGGCCTAGTTTAGACTGACCCGCTCTCTCCTTAATCAGAGAGCAAGGGAGGACCCCTTGCAGGGCAACACTGAGGATTTTGTGCAATTTCTGCAAGATAAAATTGCTCAGATCTGGTTAGGTCTAGACTCCGACTGGGCAGGACCAAGCGAGGAGACAGGAGCGAGTCTTGAAGGTAATATCTGGGTTGACTTTGACCCTGTGTCCTCAGAGGAACTGGACAGGATTGTGGGTAGATTGGGAGCTTCCACATGTTTGTTCGACCCATGTCCCTCCTGGCTTGTTTCGCAACCAGGAAGATGACCGGTGACTGGATCCAGGCCATTGTCAATGCTTCTATGAGGGATGGGGTCTTCCCGACCATCCTTAAGGATGTGATGGTTCGACCCCTCCTCAAGAAGCCAGCCCTGGATCCGGCTGTTTTGAACAAATTTTGTCCTGTCTCCAACCTTCGCTTTATAGCGAAGGTTGTTGAGTCTGTGGTTTCTCACCAACTTCCACAATTCCTGGAGGAAATGGACTATCTAGACTTGTACCAATCAGGCTTCAGGCGTGGACACAGCATGGAAACAGCATTGGTCGCCCTAGTGAATGATCTCTGGCAGGCCAGAGATAGAGGCCACTCCTCTAGCCTGGTCCTACTTGACCTCTCAGCAGCTTTTGATACCATTGACCACGGTATCCTATTGCGATAGCTTGGGGGGTTGGGGGTGGGGGGCACTGTGCTACAGTGGTTCTCGTCCTACCTCTCGGGTCGTACACAATTTGTTTGGGCAGGGGGACAGAGATCCTTCCCAAGGCCGCTCACTTGTGGAGTACCTCAGGGATCGATTCTCTCCCCCCTGCTCTTCAACATCTATATGAAGCCACTGGCAGAGATCATTTGTGGTTTCGGGGTGAGGTATCAGCAATATGCTGATGATACCCAGTTGTACATCTCCATCCCTGACCAACCTAGGGATGCTCTTTCCATGATGTTGAAGTGCCTGGAAGTGGTGCAGGTCTGGATGGGTAGGAACAGGCTCAGACTCAATCCCTCCAAGATGGAGTGGCTGTGGATGCTGGCATCCTCTGATCTAGTGGCCCCATCACTTGTGATGAGAGGGGAGTTGCTTACTCCCTCAGAAAGGGTTCGCAATCTTGGTGTCCTCCTGGATTCACAGCTGTTGCTAGCTGACCATCTGATGGCCGTGACCGGGGGGGGGGGGGCTTTGCACAGGTTCGCCTTTTGCGCCAATTGCGCCCTTTCCTAGACAGAGATGCCCTTCGTACAGTCACCCACGCTCTTGTCATCTCTCGCCTGGATTACTGCAATGCCCTCTACATGGGGCTGCTCTTGGGGTGCACCCGGAGGCTCCAGCTGGTCCAAAATGCAGCCGCGTGGGCTGTTACGGGAGCTTCCTGTTACTTCTGTGTTACAACTCTGGGTGATGGCGCCCAGTATGAGGGCGTTCTCAGTGAGCGTGTCGACCCTTTGGAATGCCTTACCCACCGAGATCCAAAGAGCTTCTGACCTCCGCTCCTTCCGCAAGGACCTAAAGATGTGGCTTTTTAAACAACTCATCTGATCTGCGGGGTGTTTTTAGTTGGTGTTAATATGGGTTTTAAATGGTGGGATTTTAATTATGCTAAATTAGTTATATTTTTATTGTTCTTTGGTTTTTAACCTTTTGTGAGCCGCCCCAATTCCTTTGGGAAAAGGGCAGCATATAAATTTAACCAAATAAATAAATTTAACCAGATAAATAAAACATGGTTTAACAACTGCCTGAGGGATCATATGTTATTTATTATTTATTGTGAAATTTGCTGCCCATCTTATATTCAATGACAGTAGGTGGTTTATAACATAAAAATATTTTTTTTTTAAAATTAACTGTTCAGTTAGGCCTATTAGATCTTTACAGCATAATTAATTCTTTGTCTTGTACTTTTTTTCACCATTTATTTTTTTTAATCTATATAGTCAATCCTTTTATGTATCAAGTGTCATGACATAAGGTGTTTGTGTGGGGGGGGGGGGGTATGAAATTTGGTAAAAACATTCTCATCAAATAATATTATAATTAAGCAAACTGCCAAAGGTGGGACACTTGTCATCATGAATAAGGTGAATTACATCAAGCAAGGTGAGAAGCAATTCTCCAAAACTACCTTCTTCCAATATACATCAATCAATCACAATAGAGCTAGAAGGAAGATTTTCTAGTCTATACCCCTGCTCAAGTAGGAGTCAGTGTATAATTTGAAACAAGTGATTGTCTAGTTTCTTCTTTTAAAAATCCAGTAATAAAGCACAACTTCTGAAAGCAAACTGTTCCTCTAGTTAATTGTCCTCACTGTTAGGAAGTTTCTCCTTAATTCCAGGTTGCTTCTCTCCTAGATTAGTTTCTATTCACAGTTTCTTGTCTTCCTTTCTGGTGCTTTGGAAAATAAATTTACCCCTCCTCTTTGTGGCAGCCCTCAAATAGTGGAATACTGCTATCATGTCATCCTTAGTCCTTCTTTTCTCTAGACTAGCCATACCGTGTTCCTGCAACTGTTCTTCATATGTTTTCCCACATCAACATATTAGCTAAGACCTAAAGCCTAAGGGAGAATTAGAACTCATGATTTCCCAGTTCTAATCAAGCACCTTTCCTGCAACAGCAAAATGACTATCAAATTTTCAGGCTTCTGCAGGGGATATTTATCTGGATTTTCTTCCACATTTAAAATTTAAAACATTTAAAAATATGATTGTGGACAATCGTATTTGGGAAGAAGGCATATTATGAAACTCATAATCTGCAAAATATGAAGCCTTTCATTTTTAGATTAGTGTGCATTAAATGATTAAAAATTGATTCTCACAGACCATTGTTATCAACATACTCTTTTACTCTGAACAAGGCCCAGAATAATTATCTAACATTATGAGAAGGTACTATCCAGGTTTTGAAGAGAACTTTGAAGTGATTATCAGAGTTACTTCCTTGCATATCAGTTTGATTTGCTGGTGGAGGAAAAAACGCAGAACTAATAAATTGCAAAAAACCCAAGGTGAAAGTAAGCAATCTGGCTGAATTCAAGAGGCATGGTATATATAAAAAAGTTTTATTTCTTTATTAGTTGCCCCTTCTTATTTAGATCAGGTCTCAGAATAATGATATAGCATTTTGGGAAAAAGATGCAACCCAGTAATCCAGCTGCTGAAGCCAAAATGGAGAAGATCTCCACGGCCACCATGTATTTTCCTTTGGTGCTCAGATAAGTTGGAACAAATGATACCCAGACACTGCAAAAGACCAACATGCTGAAGGTGATAAATTTCGCTTCATTAAAGCTGTCAGGTAAATGCCTAGCTAGGAAGGCCACTGTAAAGCTGACTGTAGTCAAGAATCCCATAAACCCAAGCAGAGTATAAAACATAGTGGTTGAACCTTCATTACATTGCAGGACAATTTCTTCAGTCATGGAGTGCATGTCAGAATCTGGGAAAGGAGGAAAATTTGCTAACCACACTGCACAAATGCTGAATTGTACAAGGGAGCAAGGTAGGACAATAGAGATAGCCATCCTTTTCCCCACCCATTTCCTCATTTTGGAACCAGGCTTGCTGGCCATGAAAGCAAGAATCACTATGGTTGTTTTCCCCAATATACAAGAAAGAGCTATAGAAAAAATGATGCCAAAAACAGTTTGTCGCAAGAGACATTTCACTTGGTCTGGTTGCCCAATGAAAAGAAAAGTGCAAAGGAAGGAGACTAGGAGAACAATGAGAAGAATGTAAGTGAGGTTCCTGTTGTTGGCTTTGACAATAGGTGTGTCCTGGTGTTTAATGAAGATCCCCAGTACTAAAACTGAGATGAAAGATAAGGAGACTGCTATGCCTACCAAAGAAATCCCCAAAGGCTCTTCATAAGTCAAGTAAGTTATGCTTTTTCTAATACAGCTATTCCGATTTTTGTTTGGGTATTGATCTTCTGGACATGGCAAACAATCATCTAAGTCTAAAAGAAACAAAAAAGAAAAACATTCATAGGAACATTATTATTTTTTTCAGCATCAACTATCAGTAACAGACAAGATGCACTAAGATAGCAATAGCAATAGCACTTAGACTCATATACCGCTTTACAGTGCTTTACAGCTCTCCCTAAGCAGTTTACAGGGTCAGCATATTGCCCCCAACAATGTGGGTCCTCATTTTACCCACCTCAGAAGGATGGAAGGCTACGTCAACCTAGAGCCTGGTGGGATTTGAACTGCCAAATTGCAGCCAGCCAGTAGAAGTAGCCTGCAGTACTGCACTCTAACCACTGTGCCACTGAGGCTCATATGATACTATGATTTACATACCAGTTCTGTTTTTGTGTGTGTGTGTGTGTTTTTGTTTTTTGTTTTTTTGTTAAAAATTCATAGTACAATTAACAATGTGATACAGTGGTGTCCCCGTTACATTCTGAGCTTGGTTCTTTGTTATATAGTGAGAAATCACATTTACCCATAATCAGAAAGGGATAATAAGGGGGGGGGGGCATAGACATAATAATTATCCATAGATGTAATTAAAAAAAACTATGGAAGAAATAAAAGAACAGAACACATTCTCTGAAACAGCCAATACCCATATAAGCCAAGTTTAAAACTAGACAAATATAAGGTCAAAAATTATACTCAGAAAACTATATATATCCACACTAAAAGTGTCAGGGGAAGCTGTATATTGACACGGGGAAAGCTCAACACTGAAGATGTTACCTATTTTATAGTGAAGTACCTGCAAACCAAATAACATAGCTCAAAAAGCACCAGGAGCTCAACAGTACAAACCTAAGACCCATATATTCTTTTCTGTTGTCATATAGTATGTATGTATGTACGTATGTATGTATGTATTCTAGATAGTTTATATAGTCTCCTATTTGCTCACAGCGATTCTAGGTAGCTTGTAGATAATAAAAACACAAAGTAGAAAAAATAAAAGTAAAAGTAAAAAAATAATAAAATAATAGCCCTCCATCACCAACCCTCAATGACAACACACACTCAGATCAACTAACTAATGGGCTCTATCCCACTCTGGTTTCCCAGGTCCACTGGCAAAATTACATCTTCAGGGCCTTAGTGTCAGAGTGGGAACCAGTCTAATTTCTGTAGGAATAATATCCCAGAGTGAAGGAGCCACTACATAGATCCACTTCTGGATCCCATCAGTTGTATCTCCTTAGGGGATGGGACCCATTACACTCTAGTGGGTCAGGTGGATGTGACCAGCAAGAGATGCTCCCTCAATTAACTTGGTCCCAAGCCATGAAGAGCTTTAAAAGTGACAACCAGCACCTTGAATTGTACCCAGAAGCAAATCAGCAACCAATCATCTCCCACAGGAGAGCTGAAGCATGTGCACACTAAGGTCAGCACAAAACTATGTGGGCCGCTGCATTTAGAACCAATTGGAGCTTCTGGATGCTTTTCAAGGGCAGTCCTATAGAGAACATTGCAATAGTTAAGATGGGAGGTGACTAGGGCATGGGTGGCTATGAGTAGGAATTGTTGGTCCAGGAAAGAGTGTAAATGGCACACAACACACAGTTGTGCAAAGGTCCTTAAATTTCAACATATCCTGATTTTTACAACCTTCTCTAGCTTTTTTTATTATTATTATTTATTTATTTATATGCCGCCCTTCTCCAGAGACTCAGGGCGGCTTACAATGCATTAAGCAATTATATCCCAACCTGATTGCTGGAATGCCCTCATATGGGGCTTCCATTGAAGACCATTTGGAAACAGTAACTGGTCCCCAATGAAGCAGTATATGTAGGTTTGAATACCTCATAGCTTAGCTGAGTTAAATGATCCATTGTGGCTCCCAGTTGTTTCCAGGTACAATTGAAATTGCTGGGTATCATCTTGAAGTCTGGAAAGTCATGAGGCCTAGTTATTTGTGAAACAATCTCTCCCTATCTCTTTCAATCGTCAGCTGGGTGGGAATGCTCCAGATTTCCTGCATTAAATGTTGTCATTTGATGGGAGTTTGGAGGTTAACCCTCCAAACTCCCCTCAAATGACAACATCAGAATTCAATCTGAATTCTGAGGCATCCCTACTCTTTTATTATTGTAGTAGTCTAGAAAGACTCTGCTCTCCTTGAAAATGTTGGATGTGGGGAGACAATTGGCTCATTTATCCGATACTGGTGGAAAGATTATTTTTGTTTTTGTAATTTACCTGGAAAATTTTGTTCCCTGAAAAATATTTAGAACACATTCAAAGAAACCTAAGAAGGCAAAATTCAAATCTAAGGAATTTAATTTAGCAAGTTAGAATGAATTGATTAGTGATTATCATCATATATATGGCTGAGCTATGAAATTCAGTTCAAATATTCAATTGCTGAACTGTACAATATGAAGTGTGGCTCAAGATTTTCAGTCACTATAATACTGACTAAAATTAGGTCATTGATAAATACAATATATTCCTTTGCTTACCCATTTGATCAGCTATCTTCCCTTCCGGACACAGTCTACAGTCATAGCAGCAAGATAATTTCCCTTCCATTTTTATCTTGCTATGGCCAAGAGGACATTTCTTGTTACAGATGGAAAGAGGTAATGTCTGTTCATAAATAAAATTAGATACCTTTCAACTGAAAAAATATATTTCAGGGTTGTTCTTTTTATCAGTTAAAAATACATAAACTCTTCTTATCCAATCCAAACCTTGGCGTTCTGTTCTCCAGATTTCTTTCTAGTTTAAATTCCTACACTGAATCCCTCAATTGCTACTTATCACACATCTAATTGACTTACCATCCTCAAGATTACTATTCCATACATTTGTTCTGAAGAAATTAGAACTAAAAACTGGTGTGGGATAACTTTTAAGTCCTTTGGAATAGGCTTTCTGTGAGAATAGAATAGAATAGAGCAGAGCAGAGCAGAGCAGAGCAGAGCAGAGCAGAGCAGAGCAGAATAGAATAGAATAGAATAGAATTCTTTATTGGCCAAGTGTGATTGGACACAAAAGGAATTTGTCTTGGTGCATATGCCCTCAGTGTACACAAAACAAAAGATACGTTCATCAAAAATCATAAGGTACACCACTTAATGACAGTCATAGGTAACAAATAAGCAACCAAATCCTATTAGGAAACAGTCAATATAAATCTTAAGGATACCAGCAACAAGGTTACAGTCATACAGTCATAAGTAGGAGGAGATGGGTAATAGGAGCGAAGAGAAGATTAATAGTAATGCAGACTTATTAACTAGTTTGACAGTGTTGAGAGACTTACTTGTTTAGCAGAGTGATGGCATTCGGGAAAAAACTGTTCTTGTGTCTAGTGTATAGAGGTTCCACATTTAGAGATGGGGTCCTAACATTAGCTTGATTTTCCACTGATACTGTAAGCCATTAGTGAGACTTTTGTGATCTTTCCATAATAGAAATCTGATTTTCAAAATTCAACTGTTTAGAGAAGAGATTTTTTCAGATTTTCTTTGTTTAATTGTTTGAAATGTGGAGCAGATTGGAGACAAATGGAGTTTAATTTTCCGTTTAATGATTTGCAGATAATACTGAACTGATTCCAAAAGATGTTTAGTTTGAGGCACATCCACCAAAGATTAAAATAGTTCCTTTTTTAATCTCATACTAAAGAAATTGAGGAGGTTTTATTTCTCTGACATTATGAGGCTGAACTGGGATATAATGTTGTTTCTAGATCAGCTTTTGAATTTTGTCTTACACATGCAGAAAGTTGTACAAAAGAACTATCTATATCGATCTACATTCATCTATCTATCTATCTATCTATCTATCTATCTATCTATCTATCTATCTATCTATCTAACATCATCATCTATCTATTAAATTTATTTACTACATATCTTGATGCAAGGTGATTTTTGTGTGTGTGTCATATTACTTCCCTCATTGATTAGTTTATGTTTTATTGCTACCCATTAATGAATTTTATAGCTAGCATGCAGTCATATATGGAATTAGTGCTACACTTTGGAAAGATAGATAAGGTGTGTGTGTGTGAGTGAGACAGAGAGAGAGAGAGAGAGAGAGAGAGAGAGAGAGAGAGAGAGA
>WNWU01015204.1:0-17876 GCA_012654045.1 Ptyas mucosa | reverse complement strand
TTGGTTGGTTGGTTGGTTGGTTGGTTGGTTGGTTGGTTGGTTGGTTG
The DNA here is from genome assembly GCA_012654045.1 of Ptyas mucosa. NCBI lineage: Eukaryota > Metazoa > Chordata > Lepidosauria > Squamata > Colubridae > Ptyas > Ptyas mucosa. The sequence goes on along the minus strand of WNWU01015204.1, from coordinate 17,829 downwards.
GTGGTTGGCTTTTCTGGTCTATCTTAGCCCTGAGGATTTTCCTAAGCATCTCCCATTCAAATAATAACCAAGTTAGCTTCCAAGTTCATCCTAGGCTGGCGAGCTCTGGACCTCTTTCTAACCAAAAGATAACTCTTGCCACAAGATAAGGCAGTTGTGACTCTTTCTTCCCACATCTCTGCTTTTGTCGGTAGCTCAAAAATTGACAGCACCAAAATGTCACATCTGAGAGTTGAACTATTGTAAAATAATGCCAACAATTGCAATGCATCCTATTTTGGTTGTGTGCTTAGGGTTTTGTTTTTTTTCCCTCCTAACTGCTGATATTTCAATATTTAAAGAAATTGTTTTCTAAACCTAGGGCAAACTCTTGTTTCTTTAGCAAGACCCTCGATTCAGGATCTAACATGAAATTAGGGCTTCCCAAATGGATCTGCTTTTTTGCTGCTTGAGATCAAGATAGTTGTTTCCTCTTTTAAACAATGAACGATCTGAGGTAGATAGGGTTTCAGAGATAGTCAGCCGTAAAGAAACCGTAGTTATTTGAAACAAGGCAGGATCCCAACTCAAGGGGCTATTTTGCACAAAAGATTTCAATCGAATGCCTCTTAAATCCCCAAACCCCCAATATTTTAACCTTAGACTGGCTACTGTTGACCTCACCCCAGAGGTGAGTTTCAGCAGGTTCTGACCACTTCTGGAGAACCGGTAGTGGAAATTTTGAGTAGTAACCATCATGTTATGCCAGCATTTGGCATAAACATGGCTTTAGCAGGCTATGTAATCATTATAGTTTTTGATTAACCTGCTTAGGGTTTTATATCAGTGTTTCTCAACCTGGACCACTGGAAGATGCGAGGACTTCAACTCCGAGAATTCCCCAGGCTGGCTTCAACTCCCAGACTTCAACTCCCAGAATTCCCCAGGCTCCCAGAATTCCCCAGTCCACACATCTTCCAGCTGGTCAATGGACCATCATCTGCAACACAATAGGACCCATCTAGCAATAGAAACTCACCACATGGCACCTGGGAAAATTACATCAGCCAGCAAGGCTAGCTAAGACCCCTACCTCCTGGGAATCTGACAACCAATCAGGATACTCTTTCGGGGGCCCAGGAAATTCAAAGCCAGAGAGGGCATAAAACCCGGGGACTCACTGTATCTCGCCTCTTTTTTTCTGTTCAGGAACTCAAACCATGTGATCCTGTCCACCATTAAACCATCTTTCCAAGCAGTCTCCATGTTTCCAGGGTCTTTCCCCCCCCCCCCTTGGAGCTGAACCCAGAAGGATATTTCTTCTAACACACCTGAGTAGTTATGGAAGAGAAAGAGAAGAAGCAAAGGAAACTGTATTCGATCATCATTCATTATGGGTTATTTGCCCTGGGAAGCCATGGTTTCCCATGACATCTGAATCAACCAGGCCTGGTATAGGCACATCAACAATCCTGGTGGTTGGCTTCTTTTTGGAGATGCCTCATTTTCTGTTTGCCGGAGAACTTCCTTCCTTTGTTCTTGGAGTCTTTCAACTCCAGAATTCTGGGAGTTGAAGTCCACATACCTTCAAGCTGCCATAGCTAAGAAACACGGCTCTGCTCTCCACCCACCCACCCACCCCTCAATCCTGGTCTCCCTGCAATGTATCTGTAATGCAATTTCTTTCCTGGCACTCCGTGTTACTACAGCATGATACAATCTGAACGGTCAAAGAGTCTATACTTCCATTTCGAGCGCATTAAATGCCTGGCTTTTAAGATCGGGCGTTCTCCACTAACCCCTGAATATTAACCTCGAAGTCGCACCTTGTAGCGTGTCAGGCTTGTACTACAACATGGAAATTGACGTATCATTACGCTTTCATTTCACTTAGAGCCGTATTACCGGGATTTGTTACCGCTCTCTCTCTCTCTCTCGTCCAGGGCTCGGATTACACTGCAGCTAGCAAAAGACTCTGGCAGCGACTTAAAATTCACACCCTGGGACTTCTGCAAAGAGGGGCTCACATAGAGAGTGGCTGGGACTGCCCTGTTGCAGCTGCCATTTTCACCCACCCACCCTCACTCTTCCACAGATGTCCCCATCTAAAGGATTATTTTCCCAATGAGTGCAACTGATCTGACTGTCTTCCTAACTGGAAACAATGCAGAGAAGGGTTGAAGGAACAGAAATTCGAAATAACCTGGGTTTTGCATGTAGCCCAATGTTCTAAAGCTAAAGGCAAGCTTGTCCTTAGATGCTTTGGAGAATAGGTTGGCCTCCCCTTCTCTGTGATAGCCCCTCAGATATTGGAAGATTACTATGATGTCACCCCTAGTCCTTCTTTTCGTTAAACTAGAACAGGAGTCCTTAAACTTTTTAAACAGGGGACCGATTCAGACTGTTGGGGTGCCCAGACCGGCTGGGTGGGCGTGGCTAGGTGGTCATGTGACTGGGCGGGCGTGGCAAATTTAGCAGTCCATTAAACAATACACACAAATTAAACTTTAATTTCTTGTGCTACTGAGAGTGGAAAGGTGGTTAGTGATGAGATGTGGCTACTCCAGTTAGTAGGCTGTCCTGCTATAAGTAGAAGTACTGTAAGAAATAAATACTGCAAGAAGGGGGGTCAAGCTATTTTCCAAAGCACCTGAAGGCCAGACAAGGAATAATGGATGGAAACTGATCAAGGAGAGATTCAACCTAGAAATAAGGAGGAATTTCCTAACAGTGAAAACAATCAACCCATGGAACAGAAGTTGCCTTCAGAAGTGGTGGGAGCTTCATCCCTGGAAGCTTTCAAGAAGAGACTGGACTGCTATTTGTCAGAAATGGTGTAGGGTCTCCTGCTTGGGTGAGGGGTTGGACTAGATGACGTCCAAGGTCCCTTCCAACTCTGTTAATTTGTAAAGTAAACAGAGGATGTGAGCTACCGGAGCGCGGGGGGCAGGGCACATGCACGGGGAGGGGCGCTCGCATTGCGTTTTGGGGGTTCCGGCACGCATATCCACACACGCTTTGGGCACTCAGCACCAAAAAGGTTAACCATCACTGCACTAGGGTGTTCTTCTGTTGGTGACATATCTCACATCTTCCAAAGCAGTAGTTCTTCAACAAAAGGTTAATTTGGGGCAGATCCTGGGGGGATCATGCAACAATTTGCATTTGTTTGGTTTGTGAGCCAAGCAAGGATCCAGGTTGGGATTGCTGATGATGAAACCCTCGTGTGAAACAACAGAGTTTAGCGTGTGTGAGAGAGAGGGGGGGGGGGTCATACCGTGGTACAAGACCAGGAAGAGGTCTAAGAGCAGGGATGAAATCCAGCAGGTTCTGACAGGTTCTGGAGAACCAGTAGCGGAAATTTTGAATAGAACCGGCAAATACCATCTCTAGCTGGCCCCAGAGTGGGGTGGGAATGGAGATTTTGCAGAATCCTTCCACCAGGATCGGGTTGGGAATGGAGATTTTGCAGAATCCTTCCACCAGGAGTGGGGTGGGAATGGGGATTTTGCAGTATCCTTCCCCTGCCACGCCCACGAAGTCACACCATGCCCACCAAGCCACGCCCACAGAACCGGTAGTAAAAAAAAAATTGGATTTCCCCAATATCTTAAGAGGGTTAAAATGATTTAAGGACCACTATTCTAAAGCATCTTTCTCCCAATTCTGTGGTCCCGTGGACTGGTTGGCAAAATCTAACACCTCCGGGGACTTCAAAGTGGATAAGATTGTCAAAGCAGTATATGAAGGCTCACACTAGTTGAATCCCATACTCCATCACTGCAGAGAAATTAGAGAAATGACCTTGAGAGGAATAGGCAGGAGCTGTTACATAAGCCACAACAACAAAAAATAAAAATCCGACTGAAACATTACTTAACCTGAGAAACAAAATAGAATAACAGAGTAGGAAGGGACCTTGGAGGTCTTCTCGTCCAACCCACTGCCCAAGGCCAACGTCTCTATACCATTCTCGCTGTTCAATTTCTTTTTAAGAAATTGGCCTTCTCTATTGGCCTTCCAGAAAGCGGTGAAGACCTGGCTTTTCCGGCAGGCCTGGGGCCATTGATCTCGCTGTTGCAATCTTGCGAGATCCGGCCATGAATGGTGTGCATGGGCTTTTAATATCTTTAAAATGTCTTTAAAATGTTTTCTAATAATTTTTCTATGTTCATTGTTTGTATTGTTTTTGCTGTAAGCCGCCCAGAGTCCCTTGGGAGTTGGGCGGCATAGAAATGCGATAAATTAAATTAAATTAAATTAAATTAAATTTTAAACCCTCCAGTGTTGGAGCGCTCACAACTTCTTCTTTTCTTTTCTTTTTTTAATCTGAAGGAAATATTTATTTGGTAGTAACGTAGGAATATAATTATAAGGCATATGTTGTGGCATGTACACGGCCTGTGCAGCTTGTAGCTGATTCAGACAGTGAGGAGGTTGGTGTGGTGCTACGCCAGCAGCCTGTGCAGCTGGCACTCGAGTCAGACAGTGAGGAGGCTGGAGAAGATGTGGTGCCAGAGGCGGGGATTCAGCCAGGGCCTTCAGAACCTCCAGAAGCTCCCTTAAGTGAAGAAGACGAAGAGGAGGAGCCTCTTCTCGACGCACAGACACGCAGAGCTGCCAAAAGGCAGGAGTGGCTCCTCAGGAGGAGGTCTCCTCGAGAGTAAGGCTTGGGGCTAATTGGCCACTCCCTTAGCCTATTTAAGGAGGAACGCCGATTGAAGCAATTTGCAGGGAACAACTTCGTTCACATACCTTCGTGTCTTGTCTTGCTTATCTTATCAGCTTCCTGCAAATTGCTTCTGGGCATTCTGCCAACCACAGTAAGCTTTCAGTTATTATTCTTTGAATTCTTGGCGGCTGTTAATGCAGTTAATTAACAGCCGTTGTTGTAAAAGACTGGTTTATTTAATAAACCAAGGTTTGAACGGACTTCGTGTGTGCTGCGTTCTTTGGGGTCCATAGCTGGGGCAGAACAGCATACAGGAAACCAAGCAATGAACAATATTCATTACACATAAAAAAACCCAAGCAGACAGATTGTAACCATCGTGGCTGCTATCTTGACTATGTTTACCATAGGCTGGGACCTCTCTTTTTTTATTTTTCCCTCTTTTCTATTTTTCATTGATTTTCTATTAAATACATTTCTTAGTGGTTTAATGAACATCGCGTTGTCTGGGTATTTAATTTGCATAACAATGCAAAAATACATCCTTCGTCTCCACCCCTTTTTTTCCAACCGTTGGTAAAATAAATTCCAGGTTTGATCATTATCAAGCACTCACAACTTCTGGGAAGGCAAGACGCTCCACTAATGTTCTCACCGTCAGGAAATTCCTCCTTCGGCCTAAGGTTGCTTCTCTCCTTGATTAGCAATGGATGGAAACCAATCAAGGAGGGAATTTAGAAGATATTCAGCTGGGCTTCTCCCTAATTCTCTGTAATCGCTCTACAGTTTCGGGGAGCGATTAGGAGATATTTCAGAAGACGTCGTGAAAACCAGTTCACCTTATGTCTGCTTGCAGGCAGTTTCAGATATTGTAGCTCAGGAGTCCCCAACCACCCGGGGTGCAACAACCTGGTACTGAGCCATGACCCATTCAGAACCGGGCCACACAAACCAGAAAGGTTGGGAACCATTGTCCTAGCTCAGGGGTCTGCAACCTTAAACACTCAAAGAACCGTTTGGACTCGTTTCCTACAGAAAAAAAACCACCGGGAGCCACAAAACCTGGGTGGGCGTGGCCAACTCGATGTCACTCACTGCTACCAGTCACATGACCCCCCCAGCCATGCCTACCCAGCCAGTCATTAGGGCAGAGAACCGGTTGTTAAAAAACACCAGGAACCACAAAACAGTTTTGACATATCTCTCTCTCCCCTCCCTCCCTCCTCTCTCTTCCTCTCTCTCTGTATCTCTCTATATCTCTCTCTCTCCCACTCTCTCTGTATCTCTCTCCCTCTGCCATGGCCACTTCTACATCCACCGCCGTCGCCCTTACCTTCTCAGGCCAGGCAAGGAGTGACTGGTAGGGGAGGGCGAGGGGCGGGGCCAGCCAGTGGTGGGATCACCTGACAGGGAGCCACAGCAGAGGGTCCAAAGAGCCACATGCGGCTCCGGAGCCACAGGTTGCTGACTCCTCTCCTAGTTTATAGGATGTTCTCAATTCCTCAAGTTTCGTTTCCCCGTTTCAGAAAAGGTTTTCCCTTGGCTAAGAATTAAGGACCCAGAGATAACCGTTACCGCAAGAAATAAGATTTTTTTTAAAAAAAGCTATGCTTAGAGATCGCGGCGAACTTAAGCGTCGTGGGCTACAATTTTTCCCCCAACGGAAGATGCTACATTGCAATCTCCAAGTGGTAAGTTTGCGATTTTCAGCTTCAGAAATCATTCTTTTCTGAAAGTCTAAATTTATTTATAAACTTCCAGCTGCAGCTCTTTTTGGGTGCTTGTTCAACAAGTGCCACTTGTCACGCTACAAAAAGAAACGTCTCTAGGAGCTCCCAGCGTTGCTCACTTCTCACTCCCAGGTGGAGGAACGCTGACGTACGCCATCTGCAGAAAATAAAGGAAGGATTTAAATCCACTAATGCCGCTAGTCCTCACCTTACGAACACAACAGGAACCGGAATTTCCTTTTTTTAAGCAAAGGGGTTGTTAAGGGAGTGGCACCTGATTTTACTACTTTTTTTTTTTGCCATGGTTGTTAAGCCCATCACTGCCGTTGTTAAGCGAATCCTGCAAGTCGTTAAGCGAATCCAGTTTCCTCCATTGAGTTTGCTTGATAAGGAAGCTGGCTGAGAAAGTTGAAAAAGCGATCAGATGATCTCGGGATGGCAAAACACGCCTGTTGCCAAGCTCCGGAATTTTGATCGTGGGAATGCTGCTGTTGTCATAAGTGTGAGGACTGGATAACTTTGGTCGCCAAGACAACTGGGTGTGGGGGCGGGAAAAGGGAAGAGGCGGAGGGAGAGGGAGGTTATAATGGTTTCACTTTCCAGGAGACGGGGAGATAAATAAATTATCCTGAAAAAAGTTGTCAGCTCAATTTTCTTTGGAGCTGATATTTCTCCCCTTTCAGTCTGTTATGGAGAAAGAGAGAGGAACCCAAAATAGGGCTTAGGGGAGGAGGAAAATGCAATTAAGATGCATTTAAAGATGTTTTAACGCACCAGGAGGCAGGACAAGAAGCAACGGATGGAAATTAATCAAGGGGAGAAGCAACCTAGAACTAAGGAGGAATTTCCTGACAATGAGAACAATTAACCAGTGGAACAATTTGCCTCCAGAGGTTGTGGGTGCTTCATCACTGAAGGCTTTTAAGAAGAGCCTGGACGAACATTTGTCTGAAATGGTATAGGGGTTTCCTGCCTCAGCAGCAGGTTGGACTAGAAATCCAGCAGGTTCTGACAGGTTCTGGAGAACCGGTAGCAGAGATTTTGAGAAGTTCGGAGAACCGGCAAATACCACCTCTGGCTGGCCGCAGAGTGGGGTGGGAATGGAGATTTTGCAATATCCTTCCCCCCTGGAGTGGGGTGGGAATGGGGATTTTGCAGTATCCTTCCCCTGGAGTGGGGAGGGAATGGGGATTTTGCAGTATCCTTCCCCTGAAGTGGGATGGGAATGGAGATTTGGCAGTATCCTTCCCCTGGAGTGGGGTGGGAATGGGGATTTTGCAGTACCCTTCCCCTGGAGTGGATGGGAATGGAGATTTGGCAGTATCCTTCCCCTGGAGTGGGGTGGAAATGGAGATTTTGCAATATCCTTCCCCTGCCATGCCCACCAAGCCATGCCCACCAAACCACACCACGCCCACCAAGCCACGCCCACAGAACCGGTATTAAAAATTTTGGATTTCACCACGGGCTCTGATGATGATGCCTCCATCCCAAGCACCCAGTGAGGACCAATGGCTTCTCTTGAAGCCTGACTTTTCTTCCTGGTAAGAAAGACCCTAATTTGAGTTTCCTTCTCCTGCCTTCCATTCCTGAGTTGGCCTCAGTCCTAACTTTGCCCTCAGCTGTCTCCAAAGTGAGCTCCGGCTCTCTAAAGACGGATGGATAGATGAACAATTGATGTGACAAGGCAGGTGAACATTAATTGCCTCCCTGACCTGCATAATTGAATAAATGCTAATAAATGCCAGGACAACCACTGTTTTCTCTTTAGTACCCGCAGAATACATGAAGCCCTATAAATCAATGACAAGGAAGGATGGCGTTTCATTTTGAAGAAGCTTATTGGTCCACGCTGATAGCAGAGGGAAAAAAGACAGAAAGGTCATCCATCTTTTCCTTCTAATCCATATAAAGTCATATCTCTTAGCAACGCCGGGGACAACGTCTCCATTTGATTTCATTTCCTTGGCAAACGACATTGAATTCAGATTTTGATCGCCTTCTAAATGATAACTGAATGTGAAGGCTTCATGAGACCATATCCAGTATTGGGGAGGGGGAGGGGGAGGGGGCAGGATAAAGGCGTCCCACCTTGGATATACCGTATCTCAACCTTGATCACTCCAACACGGGTGAACGTCAACTCCCAGCCATGTTGGACCAATATAGATATCGGTTAGCCGAAGTTCGGCCTGGAATTTCTCAAATGGCATCCGAAGATGTCAAAATTGAATTTGTTAAAACATCATTCCCATTGAAAGGGATGTGGTGGCTCAGTGGCTAAGATGCTGAGCTTGTCGATCAAAAGGTCGGCAGCTCAGCGGTTTGAATCCCTAGTGCTGCGTAATGGGGTGACTTGTCCCAGCTTATGCCAACCTAGCCGTTCGAAAGCACGTAAAAAAAAATGCAAGTAGAAAAATAGGGAACACCTTTGGCGGGAAGGTAACAGCGTTCCGTGTGCCTTTGGCGTTGAGTCATGCCGGCCACATGACCACGGAGACGTCTTCGGACAGCACGGGTTCTTCGGCTTTGAAACGGAGATGAGCACCGCCCCCTACAGTCAGGAACGACTAGCATATATGTGCGAGGGGAACCTTTACCTTTACCTTAATTCCCATTGACTTTTATAGCTTTGGCTGGTGTGGTTGGCTGAGGAATTCTAGGAGTTGAAGTCGAGACAGCTTCAATGTCTATAGAGATTCTCAATCATCCAGGTCATGGTTGTCCCAAAGGCACTTCTCCAAAGAGAGGCTTTTCCAAAGAGCAATTGGAACTTTTGTTTGTTTGTTTTTTCTTTGAAGACGTTTCGCTCCTCATCCAAGAAGCTTCTTCAGTTCTGAACTGAAGGAGCTTCTTGGATGAGAAGCGAAACGTCTTCAAAGGAAAAGAAACAAAAGTTCCAGTTGCCTTTTGGAAAAGCCTCTTTGAGACAACAGCTACAAGTTGCCAAACGTGAGATAAATATTGCTCTATTGCTTGGCATTATTTAGTGCCCCGTTCCAGGAGTGTCGTTGTTTAAACTTGTTTCCCTCCCTCTCTGCCCCACATTCCAGAGTAGATGTGGAAATACCTTCTCTGCACACAAACTGTTCCTCTCCTGTGTTTGCCCTGTTCCGCTGTTTCGTTTATTTTACTTTAAATATTTATATTCTGCTTTTCTGTTAAATCATTGTGGCTTACGGTAAGCAAACAGAACGAGAAATAGGAAGGTACAAAAGGACAAAACCGAGAAAGGAAGTTATGGAGCGAATCAATAAGAACGATCAAAGAGCAGCAGTTAAAATATTAATGATATTAGCACATTACAAATGTAACTGTGTTAATGAGCAGCCGTAAAGAGCTAAGGACTCCAGCAGATGTTGGTTAAGACATTCAAAGCTGCAATCTGAAATGCACAAAGGCCCTGGAATGAAACTCCTCGCAATTTCTTTTTATCTCTCTGAATAAAGCTTACTAGGTGCCGAGTTAAAAAGACACGCGATCAAAAATAGAAAAACCAATGGGAGTTATTATTTTAATATATCCAATTTTGACATCTCCAGATGCGGCTTGAGAAGTTTTAGTCTGAATCTTGAATGATGTCCAACTGAGCTTTGGTGGGTGTCCTTGGGGCTCTCGGAGCTTGGTGGTTTTCATGCAGACGTTTTATGGCCCAGCTAGGGAGTGTCATCAGTGCTAAAAGGAAATGGGGTTTAGGAAGAGGAGGAGGAGGAGGAGAACTGTGGGGTCTTGGTACTCTCTGAGCTTGGTTGTTTTCTTGAAGATTTTTCATTATCAAATTGGGGAACATCACCAGTACTAGAAAAGGAGCAAATCCCATTCCCTTCTAGCACTGATGATGTTACCTAGTTTGGTAATGAAACATCACAAGAAAACCACCAAGCTCAGAGAGCCTCAAGGACCCCATCACCGATGTTCATGTTGGTCTGACTTCTTGCAAGACTCCTCCATGCATTTCTTGGCGTTCCTTTCCAGGCAAGTTGCTAATCGTGGAAAAAGAGGCCAATTCAAGTTGTTCACTGTTGTGTTTGTGCGTGCCACGGGATGGAGTTCTAGATGGTGATCATCACTCTTTTTAGATGTTCAGCAACTGAAGATACAGAGGATAATGGAGACCTTCTTGATCCCGTCTCTTGCCTATAGAGATTCTCAGTTATCTAGGTCATGGTTGCCCTGGATCTTTTGTTGTTAGTTGCGAAGTCGTGTCCAACCCATCACAACCCCATGGACAACGTTCCTCCAGGCCTTCCTGTCCTCTACCATCCTCCAGAGTCCATTTAAGCTCACGCCAACTGCTTCAGGGACTCCATCCAGCCACCTCGTTCTCTGCCATAGTCCCCTTCTTCTTTTGCCCTCAGTCTTTCCCAGCATGAGGCTCTTCTCCAGGGAGTCCTTCCTTCTCATTAGGTGGCCAAAGTATTTGAGTTTCCTCTTCAGGATCTGGCCTTCTAAAGAGCATCCAGGGTGGGTCTCCTCTAGGACTGACCTGCTTGATCACCTTGCAGACCAAGGGACTCGCAGGAGTCTTCTCCAGCACCAGAGTTCAAAGGCCTCCATTCTTTGGCGCTCAGCCTTTATTGTGGTCCAACTTTCACAGCCATACATTGCAACTGGGAAATCCATTGCCTTGACTATACACACTTTTGTTGGCAGGGTGATGTCTCTGCTTTTTAGAATGCTGTCTAGATTTGCCATAGCTTTCCTCCCCAGGAGCAAGCATCTTTTAATTTCTTGGCTGCAGTCCTCATCTGCGGTGATCTTGGAGCCCAGGAAAATAAATTCTGTCACTACCTCCATTTCTTCCCCATCTATTTGCCAGGAATTGAGGGGGCTGGATGCCATGATCTTAGTTTACTTAATGTTCAGTTTCAAGCCAACTTTTTCACTCTCCTTCTTCACCCGCATGAAGAGGCTCTTTAGGTCCTCTTCACTTTCTGCCATTTGAGTGGTGTCATCTGCATCTCTGAGGTTGTGGATATTCCTGTATCTGCTAGAAGTCAATCCCATTCAATTGACCAGGAACCCAGTGCCAGATTCAGGACCATCCCGCCATCTGAAAATCCAAGGAATGGCCATGCTTTGATTGATTTGATAAATCAAAAGGGGAGAAAAAAGATTAAAACAAACACTTCTCCAAAGCTATAAGAGCAGGGGTGAAATCCAGCAGGTTCTGACAGCTTCCAGCGAACCGGCAGCAGAAATTTTGAGTAGTTCGGAGAACCGGCAAATACCTCCTCCAGCTGGCCCCAGAGTGGGGTGGGAATGGAGATTTTGCAGCATCTTTCCCTAGGAGTGGGGAGGGAATGGAGATTTTACAGTATCCTTCCCCTGCCACGCCCACCAAGCCACACGCACCAAGCCACAACACGCCACAACACGTCCACCAAGCCACGCCCACAGAACCGGTAGTTTAAAAAAATTGGATTTCACCACTGCATAAGGGACTTTTGAGAAGACCCCGGCAATCTGCCTTAACACGTTCTAATTTGAAAGCCAGAGAAGAAGAGGATTATATGTATGAAGCACAGAGTAATCCTATTAGCTCCATTTAGTTTAAATGACTTGTCAGGAAAAAGAGGGTGGGGGTGGGGAAAAAAATTAAAGTTTGTTCTCCATCCTGGCCCCAACCAAGACTTTTTAAAAATGGGGCTACCAGCTTCCCAAGTGAGAAGGAGCCGACCTGGCCCAGGATTGCGGTCTCAAGCCCTGGAGATCTACATTCGAAACGGTGCTAATTCACCACCCTCCCTCCTGCTGGTTGATAACTATATATATATATATATATATACACACCCTGCCTGCACTCCTGGGTATTGTAAATTTGACCTTTAAAGACATCTGGCCACATTTGCAGAGAGATATTTGCAAAAGATGTCTCTTTTCTTTTCTTTTTTCCTTCCTCCTGATTCGTATTCTCCCGCAGCCCTTTTCTTTCTGTTCATCGCCACTTTTTCATTGCCTGTCGCTTGGCTGTGTTTTACTCATTAGTTTCCCTGGTGGCTTTCGAGAGAAAAATCAGATTTACGCTCACTGGTGGCAGAAAGGGAGGCTGGGGTGGGTGGGGGGGTGGGGGGCTTAGTTGAGGCTGGGGATTGTGCTAATTCAGCTATAAACTGAAGGTCATGTTTTTAAAAATCTCATTCATTCATTCATTCATGTGTGTGCGTGTATGTATGTGTATATATTTACCCATCTCTCTAGCTCTCTATCTATCTCTATCTCTGTCTGTCTGTCTGTCTATCTATGTATCTTTCTCTCTCTCTAACTCTCTATCTCTACCTACCTGTCTGTTCATCTATCTATCTATCTATCTATCTATCTATCTATCTATCTATCTATCATCTCTACCTACCTATCTGTTTGTCTGTCTATCTCTCTCTCTCCCCCCCTACCTGTCTGTCTGTCTGTCTATCTGTCTCTCTCTCTCTCTATCTCTACCTGCCTGCCTGCCTGCCTGCCTGCCTGCCTATCTATCTATCTATCTATCTATCTATCTATCTATCTATCTATCTATCTATCTCTTTCTCTCTCTCTCTCTATCTCTACCTGCCTGCCTGCCTGCCTGCCTGCCTATCTATCTATCTATCTATCTATCTATCTATCTATCTATCTATCTACCTACCTATCTATCTATCTATCTCTTTCTCTTTCTCTTTCTCTCTCTCTCTGTCTATATCTATCTATCTATCTATCTATCTATCTATCTATCTATCTATCTCTTTCTCTTTCTCTCTCTCTCTCTGTCTATATCTATCTATCTATCTATCTATCTATCTCTTTCTCTCTCTCTCTCTCTGTCTATATCTATCTATCTATCTATCTACCTATCTATCTATCATCTCTCTCTATCTCCCTATCTCCCTATCATCCATTCATACATACATACATACATATGTATGTATGTATGTGACATATGATATATATATATAGGGGGGGGGCGCAGGGGTCTCCAACTCATCACTCCTACAAGGTAACTCTGGGCAGCTTGCAACAGAAGTGGTCATAAGTCAAGGACTACCTGCAGTCCATCCTGTTTTAAGTGATGTGGTCCATCCTACCAGGTGTTAATTCTTCAGGATGAGTAGAAGCAACCTGGTTCTTCTCCTTTTTTTTTTAATGGGAATGGCTTTCTCCATCCCTGAAGTTCTTCAGGATTTCTGCCTCCCTCCCCCACCCCATTTTCATCAATACGCAAAACATCCACTTTCCCTCTCGTGTAATTACTGTTAATTTCATAACCAGCACCTTAACTGGATTGCTCTCCAATGGGAAATTATTTCATCAGGCCACTGCAAGGAAGTATTTTGACATTGTCTACTCTTGTCAAGCTGTAAGGTTTTGGGTGTTGCTGGTCTACGTGCAGCCAAAGAGCTCAGTGAGACAAAGCCCAGGACTGAGCAGGCTCTTTTCAATATATAATTACTGCAGCGAGATTATTACATGCGCCGAAAGGGAAAGATTTGACACTATGGTTGGTGAAATTGACAGCTCTCAACGGAATTGATAAATTGACTTCTTTGATTAGAGAAAAGGTACCCATCTATGTTTATTGATGACTGGAAACCTCCTATGGATTTTGGGCATAAAAATTGAGGGGGGGGAAGGAACTTGTGATTTATGGTTTTGATCTGCAAGCAAGCTACCTGTATATAAACAAAGCAAAGTTGGGTAATGAAATGTCTACAAGAAGACAACCAAGCTCAGAGAGCACCAAGGGCCCGGCAGTCTTCCTCTTCTTCCTTTTCCTCCTCCTCCTCCCCTTCTCCTCCTCCTCCACTCCGCAAACTCCACTCCCTTCCAAGCACTGATGATGTTACCTTGCTGGGTAATGAAACGTCTGCAAGGAAACAACTAAGCTCAGAGAGCACCGAGGACCCCACAAATGTCATTTGATCGGTGCTTGGATGCCCATAGTGGATTCTGGTGCCTGATTTCACCTTCTCCCAAGAGAATCCACCCACAGTGAACAGTGGTCTGGAAATCCAGAGCAGCCCTGGAGCAGAGACCATGATTAGGGTGTCGGGGAAGCATTTAAAAGATGCCATCAATAACACGCAAACATCCAGAGCAGACATTCCTAAAAGGAAAAGCAACCTGGTCTGCTCACCTCATCCGAAGCAATCGATGAAAGGTGAGGGGGGAAAAAAAGAGATGAGCATGAAAGCGATTTTTATCCTTGCCACGTACCGGTTCTCTTCTGCTGAATGCTGATCCCAGAGGTGCAGACTCAGTTTATTCTTCTTGCAAAAGGGAAAAGAGGGGGGGGAAAAACAACCCAGACATGATTCATGATAAAACTGAAGAGTTCGGAGCTGAACAAAATTGTCAAGGCCAGACCAAAATTAGTTGATGGGTGACCTTCCAAGGCCTTCTCTCCCCATCCTGGGCTTTGAACGACCAGAAAAAATAATATATGAAACAATAGATTTGCGAGCCCTTCCAAGAAATACAGAAATATCTCCTTGGGTTGGCTGTTGTGTTCTGCCTCAGGATAACGGCAGCCTTGGTCTTCATTTAGCTCATTCAGAAACAGGCAGATTTAAGGCAGTCCTCGACGTACGGCCACAATGGAGCTTTTGGAGCCATCACTTTGAATGGTCACTAAGCAACCGGCCGTACGTCAAGGCCATATCTGGAAGGATCTGAGGCTGCTTGGTTAAGCTTATATAACAGCTAAAATTAGCCTAAGGTTGCACTTGGTGGTTTGTGGTTCATCTTATCAGAGGAACTTTGCCATTGTCTTAACACTCAGACCATCATGTTAAGCCAGCATTTGGCATAAACATGGGTTTAGCAGGCTATGTAATCACTATAATTTTTGATTAACCTGCTTAGGGTTTCATATCAATGTTTCTCAACCTGGACCACTGGAAGATGCGTGGACTTCAACTCCCAGAATTCCCCAGGCTGGCTTCAACTCCCAGACTTCAACTCCCAGAATTCCCCAGGCTCCCAGAATTTCCCAGTCCATGCATCTTCCAGCTGCCCAGGTTAAAGAAACACTGGTTTATCTTATTGTATGAACCAGAGGTGGGTTTCAGCAGGTTCTGACCAGTTCTGGCAAACTGGTAGCAGAAATTTTGAGTAGTTAGGAGAACCGGTAGTAAAAATTCTGACTGGCCCCGCCCCCATCCATTCTCTGCCTTCCGAGTCCCAGCTGATCGGGAGGAAATGGGGATTTTGCAGTAACCTTCCCCTGGAGTGGGGAGGGAATGCAGATTTTACAATATCCTTCCCCTGCCATGCCCACCAAGCCACGCCCACCAAGCCATGCCATACCCATCAAGCCACACCCACAGAACTGGTAGTAAAAAAATTTGAAACCCACCACTGGACAATGAACCCAGGAGGCGCGTATCTGTTTTCAGCAATGCTGGAGAAAAGGACAGATTGTGGATGGTCGAAATATTTCTTCCCCAAATGAACGAATCAGACGTCCTCCTGCAAACCCACATTTAAATCCAAAGCTACAAGACGACTCATTCTCTCCTTTCCATTCGCTGTTTTTCCACCAGTTGCATTCCGTGCCAAGGATGAACAGAAGCAAACGTGGCCGAACGCAGTCTGTTTTTCTCCCATCTATTTTATTGCGGAATGGAACAATAACAGCAAATATGGATGGAGCAATCAATAACGCGAACAGCAACCCGCCCGAGAAGAGACGTCTATGGAAATAACCATAGAGGCGGAATAGCTATCATCACCATCACACTTGATTCTTGTCAACTCCGTTCTTTCCCAGTTCCACCTTTCATCCCCCTCCTTTTTCTCTGGATATTCCCTGGGGCCATTTTTTTTTTTAATGATTTAGGTAAATTCTCATAGAAGCAGAGGGAGGGAAGGGAATCCAACTTTCAGGGAGAACACGCCAAAGAAGAGAAGGGAGAAGGAAAGGAAATGTTCTGATTTAGGCTTCCCCAGCAGCATGAAGCCGAGTCTGAGTCCCAATAAACTCCTTTTATTACAGTGAATTCCTCTCTAGCAAAGTCTTTCCTCTCCCACAGTCTTTCAAGATAGTTCACAATTACCGACCTTTATCAGGCTTGGAGAGTGGCCAGGCCGATATCTTTCAGACTCCCGCAATACTTGGCAAAAATGCAGGAACAGATCTTCACCCAAATGAACTAATTGTCTCCTGCAAATTCCCCTCCCCTTCACTCTTCTTTATTCCCTATGGGAGGGGTCATTTACCATCACCTGTGGCTTTACTCCTGAGTCGACCCTTGTTCCTTAGCTGTTCCCTTCTCCTGGCAGCTCTGCGCAGGTGCACACTGGGAATAGGCTCCGGCTGTCTTTCTGCCTCACTGATGTCTGACTCCGAAGGCAGCTGGCAACTGTCAGACGGCCCTGGCCCCCTCTCTGCCTCCGATGCAGAGCCCTCATCAGAGCCTTTCCCAGACTCCCGGACTGGCCCATGTTCCTCCCCAATCTCCTCACTGTCCAAATCTGCTGCCATATCCACTGGCCATTGGCGGGCCACAACAGGAAAAAGTTTCTTTTCCTTTTATATTTTATATTCTACTTTTTCAAACTCCCTACAGCAGCCCTTGAAAAAAAGTGACTTCTATTTATCTTTCAAGCCTAGGACGGTCCTAGTAGGGCCGTTCAGCATGCCCATGGTCATATGATCAAAATTCAGGCACCTGGCAACTGATTCGTATTTATGACCATTGCAGTGTCCCAGGGTCAGGTGCGATCATCTTTTGCAACCAGCAATGGGGAAGCCAGATTGACACCTGTGATTTCATAACCGCAGTGATCTACTCAAAAAACTGTGGCAAGAAAGGTCATTATTCACGTTAATGCTTGTCTCGCTTAGCAACATAAATATTGTGCTCAATTGTGGTCGTAAGCCGAGGGTTTACTATTACGTATTCCCATCATGATGCTTTAGTGCCATGTCAGTCATCGTGATATGATCGAGGAGATGATCTAGCAATCCAATACGGTGCGTTGGGTTTTAGGAAAAGCCAGACAAAGGGGAACATGTCCAAACTGGGCAAACTAGATGGAAAGAATTCGGTTGGATGGAGAAGCTGAGCGTATTTAGTCTGGAGAAAAGAAGGTTTCGTGAGCAGATGTGGTGGCTGCCTTTAAATAATTGAAAGATTGGCCTAAGAGCAAAAAGGTTCTGTGTTATTCCCTGTAGTGAGACTAGAAATAGTCAGAGGAAACTTCAGGAAAATAGATTCTGACTCAACAAGCATCTGACAACAAGAGTCGTTCAACAGTGCTCTTGATGGTGGTTGGCTGTCCTTGCTGGATCATCAGCCTTCATGGGTTGGGTCAATGCAGGGCCTACCTCCAACCGTGGATTTGGTTCAGATGATCTGAAAGATTTCTTCTGAAACAATGATGGGGTCCCCACAGCTGGTGAACCCCTAATGTGGCTTGTTTGGTTGAATAGAATAGAATAGAATAGAATAGAATAGAATAGAATAGAATAGA
>WNWU01015203.1:0-25729 GCA_012654045.1 Ptyas mucosa | reverse complement strand
AATAGAATAGAATAGAATAGAATAGAATAGAATAGAATAGAATAGAACAACAGAGTTGGAAGGGACCTTGGAGGTCTTCTAGTCCAACCCCCTGCTTAGGCAGGAAACCCTACACCACTTCAGACAAATCTACTGTTTAATTGTTCTAACTGTCAGGAATGTTCTCCTTAGTTTTAGCTTGGTTCTCTCCTTGCTTCGTGTCCATCCACTGCTTCTTGTCCTGCCTTCAGGTGCTTTGGAGAATAGCTTGACTCCCTCTTCTTTGTGGCAACCCCTGAGATGTTGGAAATCTTGGACTGGAGTTTAAATTGGCACATTCTATACACAAAAGACGTCCATTCCTGCTCAATTGTAAATGTCCTTTGTACAAAGGATCTGGAAACATGTTTGCTGGAAGAGAATATCTGTAACTCAGGGTTGAGCTGTGAGGTTCTTGGTGTTCTTTGAGCTTGGTTGTTTCCTTGCGGATGTTTCATAACCCAACTAGGTAACGTCATCGATGCTACAAGGGAGTGGAATTTGTGGAGGAGAGGAGAAAGAGGACTGTGGGGTCCTTGTTGCTCTCTGAGCTTGGTTGTTTTCTTGCAGACATTTCACGACCCAACTAGGTAACAACATCAGTGCTATCTTAGCAGCCAAGCTCAGAGAGCAACAAGGACCACATGGAAAACAGATTTGTCCTGACAGCATGCACTATCAATATTGACCTTCAGGTCAAACATAAAGACAGCTGACTACAATTGGATGCCGCCTGATATGTTGGACCACAGATCCCATCTTCCTCAACCCACCTGCTAGCTTAGGCTTCAAGCCAAGCTCTGCGCGGGCAAGAGGGCCCCCCTTCCCTCCATTTCCCTTTTTAGATCACTTCTGCTCCGTTTTATCTAACCTAGTTTTTAAACCACTTGCCTGAAGTGATGAAACTGCCAGCGTTTCTCGTGGGAGATGATTCTACAGCTTCCTCAGCCCTCTCTCTACCTTTTGCAACCTGGAAGAATTTTAGTTTTTCTCTTTTTTTTTTAAATAAAAAAATGTCTTTCTCCCAACTCGTTTCGCTCTTGATGGAAAACACGGAGCCCTTCTGCACTGCAGTGAAAAAGAATGCTTTGGTCTCGCAGATATGGAGAACATCAAAAGGCCGAGAGGACATTATCTCAGAACACCGTGCTCTCTCCTCCACATAAAATTGATTTATTCCTCTTGTCCTGCTCCCTTCCTCGTGTTTAGGAGATCTCTCCTCACCACAGCCTTTCCTTAGCTGTCTGGCCAATTGCTTCTGAAACGTTGCACAATATCTAGAGGTGTGTGCCTGAGGTGCATGAAAAAAATGTTACTGGTGGAGGAAGGATAGGAATCACGTAAGCTGGAGAAGACAATGGGGTGAAAGTGCTTTTCCAAAAATAGGGCTCAAGATCCAAACCAGGGAAGGACGGAAGACTGATTCGACCTTGAGCCGGTCAGGATCGAACTCCCGGCAGTGGGCAGAGTCAGCCTGTAATACTGCATTTTAACCTCGGGAAGGGAAGGAAGGAAAGGAGGGAGGGAGGGAGGAAAGGAAGGAAGGAAGGAAGGAAGGAAGGAAGGAAGGAAGGAAGGAAGGAAGGAAGGAAGAGCACTTATATGCCACTTCACAATGCTTTACAGCCCTCTCTAAGCGGTTTACAGAGTTTTTTCTGAAAGGGAGTTTCAGAAGTTTCAGAGGCTGAAAAAAAAAGCAAGGCACAGAGCTCACAACCAAGGAACCTGTTGCTAAAATTCACCTCTGCGAACAGCTGATTGGGGGTATTCTGGGAGGCCAATCCACCCACTGATCAGCTTTTTTCTTATTTTCCTCCCCAAAAACCAGGGTGCATCTTATACTCCGAAAAATACGGTATGTCCTTGTTCATTGCAATGTGAGGCTACCAATGAGTTCGGGTCTCTTCTTCTGACATAACTTGACTTTGTTCTAAGTCGAGCACAAAATCCAGAAGCGGTATCTGAGTAGGAACCAAGCCGGATATGTTCTTTTCTCTAATTAAATGTTGC
Organism: Ptyas mucosa; assembly: GCA_012654045.1. Taxonomy (NCBI): domain Eukaryota; kingdom Metazoa; phylum Chordata; class Lepidosauria; order Squamata; family Colubridae; genus Ptyas; species Ptyas mucosa. The sequence continues at coordinate 23,701 of WNWU01015203.1, read as the reverse complement.
CGTTATTTCTGCTGGCTCCATCACTTTTCCTCCCCGTTCTTCTGTTACGGCGATTGATGTATAGCATTTCTGTGCGTGTAGAGTTCTCGCTGTAGGCAACCTATACAATAACAAAGATACAAAAAGAAAATAAAAATTCAAACTCTTAATCGGGAAGAAAACAACTTGAAGTGAAGCAGAAATGTTGCATTCCCCCATAAACTGGGATTCAGAACTAAGCAGGAAGTGACTGGAATCTGAGCATTCATTTCATGTTCCTGGGTCCTTCTTTTAGATAAATGTCAGCCACGGAGCTAAGGATCAACTGGTATGAACTGGTTTAACTGGTTTAAAGAGCAACAAAGATGATTAGGGGACCGGAGGTTCAAACAAATAAAGAACGGTTGCTGGAACTGTTCAGCCATAGGCAGCCGGTGCCTTCATGATATATTGGACTTCCGTTCCAAAGGCACTAATTCGGCCGAGGATCAGGGATAATGGAGTCATCATGCAAAGCATATAGAAAGCCTGTCTAGGTTTGGGTTGTTTCTTAATCAACTACTAACCTATCACATTTTTGCATCCAGATTACTTTACTTCTGGTAAAATATTTATCAGGGTTCCAGCAGAAGATTGCTGAAGTAATTAAGAAACCACACACACACACACACACACACACACACACACACACACACACACACAAACACGGAGACAGCAAGACACACACATTCAAATGGAGCTTGTGTTGTTGGGTGGAATTGATCCACAGAATAATTCAATTCAGCAGAGTTCGTAAGAAGTAAAGGTTACACACGGGGGAAAGGGACGTAAAAAGCATGCCTACACTCCTTCGATCACACACAAGTAATCAAGTACCTACAAACACATACACACACAGAGGGAGAGGGAGGGAGAAGGGAGGGAGAGAGAAAGACAGAGAGAGAGAGAGGGAGAGAGGGAGAAAGACAGGGGGGAGAGAGAAAGAGAGAGTGGGGGGGAAGCATTGGAGAACATCTCCACTGCCAATCTGGTCCGATCCTCCTGGGATCTTGGAAGATCAATCTGGTGCCACTGATTGCTTTAGACTTCTCTCCAGGGTTACAAAGGGAGCAGAATTTACAGTCGCCAGACTAAGGGAAAACCCATTGAAAGCACAGTAGATTCAGATAACAACCTACCCCCCCTCCCCCAGCACATTAGCCTTTGGATCTGTGGCGCCTGCCCTCTGACCTTAGCATACCCTTTCCCCCTTGGGTTAAAACAAATACACAGCATGTGTAAAGTCAAGGTGCTACGAAGCCCAGTTCCACAACTCTAACACGTATTTTTGCAAATACGTTTGGGGACCCTAAAGGCATAGTGGGTAGCCATAATTTGATGTTTTCCTGGTTGGTGGGGTGGGGGGGAGGAAGAAGGAGGGAGGGAGGGAGGGAGGGAGGAAGGAAGGAAGGAAGGAAGGAAGGAAGGAAGGAAGGAAGGAAGGAAGGAAGGGGAAAAGGAGAGAGGGAGGGAGGGAGGAGGGAAGGAAGGAAGGAAGGAAGGGGAGAAAAGGAGGGAGGAAGGAAGGGGAGAAAAGGAGGGAGGGAAGAAGGAAGGGAAGAGAGAAAAGGAGGGAGGGAAGAAGGAAAGAAGGAAGGAAGGAAGGAAAGAGAGAAAAGGAGAGGGAGGGAGGGAGGAGGGAAGGAAGGAAGGAAGGGGAGAAAAGGAGGGAGGGAAGAAGGAAGGGAAGAGAGAAAAGGAGAGAGGGAGGGAGGAGGGAAGGAAGGAAGGAGAGAAAAGGAGGGAGGAAGGGGAGAAAAGGAGGGAGGGATGGAGGGAGGGAGGGATGGATCCTGGACTTCCAAACATCTCATCAGTGCCCTGGTCCATTTGGTGGACATTCCATACTGAAAAGCAGCTTTAACAGGGATTCCTAGCAAGATCCTTTTGATGTGGGTCCGTTGAAAATGGCTTAATTCAGTAAGCAAGTTAAGCCGATGGTGTCCTCACAGCCTGCAAATAAATGGTGTGTGGAAAGTAGAGGCTTAAATGTTTTTGGAAGCAAAAGCCTTTTTCTCTTTTTGTTTTGCTGCTTTGCAGATATCTAGAGGAATTCTTAGCCCTGAGCCCGAGGTCTCTCGGAGCAGCAGGAATGGATATTAAATATTTATTTGTAAACCTGGAGTCTTTATCTCCAAAACAGAGCTATGTTCAATTAAATTTAATTTAGCCGGGATAACCACAAGCATTTGCACCCGAAAGTTCAGACCTATGGGCCGTTATTGGTATTCCAAAATGGAGATGCAGAGATTAATTTTCAGTTTTGCCATCAACCATGGCCAGGGTACCTTGAGGGATTAAGATCCACTCTTCTAGGAAGCTTGGCTGCTTCATAACAATATGCAGTAAAATTTCTGCAAAGCTCTCAGACAGATCTTTAAGTAGCATAAAAACCATTCAATATTATTTGTTTTAATAACTGGGGTTAGGATTGTTCCCAGTGTGGGATCCTTGATGCTCACTAAACTTGGTTTTTTTCTTGCAGACGTTTTTTCACCCAACTAGATAACATCATCAGTGCTACCGTGTTTCCCCCAAAATAAGACCCTCTCTTATATTTTTTGAACCCTGAAATAAGCGCTTGGCCTTATTTTTGGGGAGGTCTTATTATTTTGGGGCGCGTGGAGCAAGATGGGGCTCCTCTTGTCGTCGTACCTGATTTCCAGCTCTGTTTTTTAAATTTTTTCAGGGAGGGCTTATTTTCAGGGGGAAGCTTATTTTAGCACATGCCCTCAAAAGCCCGATTGGGCTTATTATCAGGGAAGGTCTTATTTTCGGGGAAACTTGGTGCTTTCTGGGCTTGGTTGTTTCCTTGCAGACATTTCATTACCCAACTAGATAACATCATCAGTGCTAGTAGGAAGAAGGGGTTGGTGGGGGGAGGAGGAGGAGGAGAACTGTGGGGTCCTTAGTGCTTTCTGGGCTTGGTTGTTTCCTTGCAGACATTTCATTACCCAACTAGGTAACATCATCAATACCTTGTTGCCAATCTCTGCCCAAATTATTCCTTTTTGAAGGAAGGGTCTAAATTTTCTGTCTAGATCTTTCCTCGGAAAACCAGCAGAGAGGACAAACATCAGAAGGAGCAGACAGAAGAACCCAAAACATACCAAATTGAGGCGGTCCTTCCCGTACTTTCCATCTTCACCTGCCCACCCATAGTGAGACAGGAAGCTAAGATGTATCCCAGCTCCTTCTGTGCTTGCTGAGTCGCTTCTCATTTATTCTTTGGCTCTTCCACCCCGAACGGTCTGCTGAAGTCAGAAATGAAATCCTTCCGAGACGCAGCTGCTTCGGGGATAACCCTCAGAGAGGTCATTTATGATGGACCCTTATTAGCTGACTCCAAAACTTTGTTTGGGGACTATTTTTCTCACTCTCTCCATTGTTGTTTTTTTTTAAAAAATAGCAAAGTCCTGCCCCAATTGTGCTCTTTCAGCATAGTTTCTCCTTCACGGAGGGTTCACCGGTGCTTACACAGACTTCACCTTTGGTCCCAGAAGTCTGAACGGGGGAGGCAATTAAGAGGTAGATTTTTTTCCCCCAAAACTTGCAGTCAAGGTGCTTTCTGAAACGATCAAAGAGAATAAATCAAGATCATAAACACGTCTCCATTCCAAAGATTAAGCAGAAAGAGGATCCTAGAATCATAGGGCTGCAAAGAACCTTGGAGGTCTTCTAGTTCAGCCCCTTACCCAAGGCAGGAGTCTTTATACCATCCTGGACAAATGACTTTCCAGTCTTTTCTTGAAGACCTCCAGTGATGGAGAACCCAACTCCAGGAGACGAGCTGTTCCATTGAGTGATTGTCAGGAAATTCCTCCTTAATTCCTGGTTGGATCGCCCTCTGACCAGCTTTCACCCATTCTCTCCTTCCTCCCTTCCTTCCTTCCTTCCTTCCTTCCTTCCTTCCTTCCTTCCTTCCAGAATCATAGGGCTGGAAAGGACTTTGGAGGCCATCTAGTCCAACCTCCTGCCTATATCCTTCTTATACCATCCTAGAGAAGTGGTTGTCCAATCCTTTCTTGAAAACCTCCACCGATGAAGCCCTTCCATTGATTGATCATTCTTACTATCAGGAAATTCCTCTTTAATTCCAGGTTGGGTCTCCCTCTGACCAGTTTCCATTCATTGCTTCTTCTCCTGCCTTCTGATGCTTTGGAGAGTAAATTGAAGTCCTCTTCCCCGTGACGGCCCTTTAAGAATTGTGGCTTATGGGCTCTTGTCATTTCTTTGGGCTCCAGACTGCTCCATTTTCAATTTCAAGAGCCGAGGTGGTGCAGTGGTTGGAGTGCAGTACTGCAGCTACTTCAGCTGACTGCTAGTTCAGCAGATCAGAGGATCAAATCTCACTGGCTCAAGGTTGATTACTCAGCCTTCCATCCTTCTGAGGTGGGTAAAATGAGGACCCAGATTGTTGGAGGGCAATATGCTATTTAGTATACTGTCTTTGGTGTAAGCCGCCCAGAGTCCTCGGAGAGTGGGCGGCATTGAAATATGACTAATAAATAATAAATAAAAATATTTTTTTTCATTGAATTGAGGGGTGGTTTTTTTCCCCTTCCCCATTTCTTGCCATTTTGTTTTTAAAATACAACATTTCCTGGGGCTGGAAATGAGCTAATAGAAAATTTAGGATCTCCATTTAAGGTTTTTACAGAACTGCCCTGATTTATATTTCACAAAATCCTGAACAGACAGCCATTGCTGTAGGCAATAAAATGTTCCTCTCAAGTTTTTTTTTTTAATTGCACAATGAAAAATTGGGAGGGTAGAAAATCTTCCAGAGAAAATGTTCCTTCTTTAAGTCTCCTTCATGCTTTCTTCTGGTGACTTTGTAGTCAGATCCAGGCTGTTTCGTAGCCATGCTACAAAATAGGGTTTGCAACTGCTTTCTTCTGAAATGTTCTTCACCTTCTAACACTAGCTGACAGATCTGGGATTCTTTGATAGGTCCTTATCCAAATGCTCAACAGGCCCAAATTTGATCCACTTCCAAGTCCAGATAATGCCAGCCAGCTTCCAACCTACCCAGAGACAAATCCCACCAGAACTTGGCAGAGTTGTCACGTTCCACCTCCTCTCCCTCAAGCAGTGTGTCAACTTGAAAAGCTTTCAAATTGCCATGAGCAGGAGGGAGGAAGAACTGATAGAGCTGATTGATTTCCCTAACTGAAGCTACATTCCATACATGCTTCCTGACTGCAATCAGAAGGAGGGTGTTGGATTTCACAGCCAGCCAAAGTGGTTAATTGGAGAATGTGATTTATGACATGGCCAGGGAGGAGGGGAGAGACAGGGTCATAGGGGAACGTAAATCTACGTGGGATTAGTTCTAACTGCATCCGAATATTGCCCAAATGGTGCTCCTAATAAATGACTGCATTTCTTTTGAAGTTTGGCTCATGGCTCATGAATTAATTAGGGCATCTTTTGGAAACTTCACACAGTGTCCCTTGGAAGATCCTTAGAAGCATTGTCTTCTGGTCTTGGAAGCTCTTTCTGGAAGAGCTTTCCCTCACAGATGGCCCTAAATCTACTGGCCTTTCAGAAGACTTTGAAGCCCTCAATCTTCAGTCAGGGACTGGGGCCAATGTGTCAGTGACAGGAACTCTGGGATGGGTGTGGGCTCATCAGATATGATCTGAGATTTTTGAGGGGACTTGACTTGTTTTGGGGGATTATAGGTCGATTATGCTTTTTATTCCCTATGTCATCCGGTGTTCAATTGGAGAGGTAGTCAGCCGTATAAATTTGAAGATAGATTGGTAGACAAAGGGGCAGAACTCCCTATGTAATATCATAGCATTACTCCAGTGTTCGAATTTAATGTTCCTTAGTGGGTGAAGAGCAACATTACCTGGAGTCCTTGGGGCGCTCTGAATTTGGTGGTGTTTTTTGCAGCTGTTTCATTACCCAAGTAGGTAACATCATGAGTGCACTGATGACGTTACCTACTTGGGTAATGAAACATCTAATGACTTGATTATCAGTAGAAGAACATTTTTGTAGCTCAGGGTTGAACTGTGTGGGGTCCTTGGTGCCCTCTGAGCATGGTTTTCTTGGAGACGTTGCATTACCCAAACTGATGATGTTACCTAGTTGGGTAATGAAATGTCTGATGATTATCTAGTTGGGTAATGAAACATCTGATGATGTTACCTAGCTGGGTAATGAAACATCTGCAAAAAAACGACCACCACCAACCTCAGAGACCCCATTTCAACCCTGTGCTACAAATATTCTCTTCTCTTGCTACGTATTTCCAGAACATGAAAGTGTGCCACCAGGTTTACAGGTGTTTATGTGCATACATGCATCAGTTAGAAACAATTATTTGTTACAACTTGATGTGTATGGGTCTTTTGATGGTAATAGTGACCATGGATTGTGGGGAGGAGGCTGGAGTTCAAACCTTGTTTTCCTTCCTTCTCTTGCTTTGAGGGAAGATTCTTTCAGTTATACCTATCTATTTTTCATTTGCTTCCTGTCCAAGGTCAGAAAACATGAGTACGCTGGGTTGTGTGGTTTATTACCCGATTTTAGCCTTGAAATCTGCAGTCAGAGGCCCCATGAGCTGGAGAAGAGAGTTTGGCGGCAGTGAGATGCTCAGCCTAGAAATAAAAATGATATTTTCACAGAGATACCTGTCCATGACAAGCCTTCAGATAGAAGAGTTTCTTCTGTAAAGCAAGCCATATGTTTGCTGCCATGCTAAGTCTACCATGCACGGTCTCTTTATCACATTGTTTTTGAATGGACATCTAAAGGGATTCTTGGAGAACTTAGAGATTGGCCATTTATCAAGTCAGAGGATGGGTTCTTCTGGCCCTCTTCTGATCATTGCAGCTCTTCAGGATGTCAGGCCTGCTTGGGAGCCCTTCAAAGCCAACTTTTCTGGTCTGAATTGTTTGAAAGCTGCATGAGATATCAAGACAAACCTGTTGACTCTCCTTCCAGTTGGGCCCTCCTGGTATCTTGATCTCCATTCATCTCCCAATTCTTTTGTGGACACGCCTAAGGAAGCATGCAGACCCTGGTCTCTATTTTGGATTCTCTAAGTGGGTGTCAAAACCTAATGATAATCAAGGGCGCCTCAGCTCAGGTTCTTCAACCTCTTCTAATGCCATAATGATTTGAGATCCCTCTTTCAAAGCAATGTTTCATTGGAGTTCACATGTGGAACAGGGGCGGGAAAAGGGGTTTTTACTGTTCCTCGCAACCAAAATAGCCCATTGGGTTATGGAGGGTCCTAACCAGTGGATCAGGATGATGTGGATTGATCAAAACCGACATCCAAAACAGCTGGAATTCACAAAGAGATTCTTGGTGTCGTGAAATATGTGACAGTATTAGATTGTGTTCCAACTATTAGAAATCAAGTTATAATATTTGACTAGATGGAGAAACCAACTTGATTCAGGAAAAGGATCAGTAACAATATAGAAACAGAGTTGGAAAGGACCTTGGAGGTCTTCTAGTCCAACCCCCACTCAAGCAGGAGGTTCTGTACCACTTCAGAGAGATGCTGATTAATGTTGGAGTGGCTCTCTTCACAGTTAACCCCCATATTGCAAAGTTATTTCAGTTTGGAGGTCTTTGTACATTGTTATCTTCTCCATTTCAGAATAACAGAGTTGGAAGGGAGCTTGGAGGTCTTCTAGTCCAACCCTTGCTCAAGCAGGAGACTCTATACCATTTCAGACAAGTGGCTGTCCAGTCTCTTCTTAAAAACCTCCAGTGATGGAGCACCCACAACTTTGGGATAAAAGCTATTCCACAATTCATTGTTCTTATTGTCAGGAAATTTCTCCTTAGTTCTAGATTGCTTCTCTCCTAGATTAGTTTCCATCCATTCCTTCTTTTCTTGCCTTCGGTACTTTGGAGAATAGGTTGACCCACTCTGAGGAAGGTTGGCAGCCCCAGCCTTCCTCAAAGGGAAAGTTTTGAAGTTTCTGGATAAGACAAATTGACTACAGATAGTCCTCTGGTCCGGGGTCTCCAACCTTGGCAGGAGACCAAGGAAAGCTGGCCGAGGAATTCTAAGAGTTGAAGTCCACAAGTCTTAAAGTTGCCAAGGTTGGAGACCCCTGGTCTGGTCTAAGGGTATAAATGAGTAAGACAGGAAGGTGTCCCACTCAAAGTATCTCAAGACCAATCTTATTCTTGATCTTTTAGTTTGATATAAGCAAGGGTGAGAGAGATTGGACCCAAAAGAATATAGTCCCATCCTGTCTTGGTGACCTCCATTGCAGTTTGTACAACCTGCCTCTTCAGGACATCACATTTTGTAAACAATCCCCGTCTTTATCGTCAACATCTCGTTATCTAAATGTATTGAGATGTTGTTTTTGTGCATTGCCAGATAAATGAAGCCCAGGATAATAAAAGAAAATGAGATAGTGGCCCTTGTCTCCCATCCAAGGGCTTTCTGAGGATAAATATATTCAAATATATTAATGACACTGAACTTATCAGGGAAGAGCAGTACCAACAATAAAGCATCTGGAAGACATGAAGACCAGGCAGAAAGAAATGAATCTGTTCAGCTTTGGGAAATTAAGATTAAGAAGGAAAGGAGAGGAAGAGAACGGCTCCTGCATATTGAAGAGAAGACAGAAAAGAAATTGTTGGCCACTATCAGAAGGAGAGATGAAAGTCATCAAGGTTATCACATCAAAGTAGGAAGCGACTAAATGGCAGGTTACATAATCCATTGGTATAGGTTAGGAGCGTGTTAATTTGGATTTTCTACTGGACTTTTTCCCTAAAGAGGTCCACAAAGTTATTATTTAGACTCTCCAGGTCTACTCAGAGCTTGGAAATTTCAATTTCAAATCTTTATTGTCGTGCACAACATATGTACAATGGGATTGGTGGAGCTCCCTCAGTGCACCTCCCCCCCACAACACAATACAACTCACAGTGAAGACAGAAAATCTCTAACCCAATAAATCATATTAACAAAAACACCCAGTCCTATTGCACCCGTGTGAACATGTTACACATTGCGCCGGCCCTGCAGTCCATCATACTATGTAGTTATGATGTTATTTCTCATTCAGGAGTCTGACAGCCCAAGGGGAAAGACTGTTCTTCAGCCTGTTTGTGCGGCTGGCTATTCTTCTATATCTCCTTCTCGATGGTAGGAGGGTAAAGAAGTGGTGACCAGGGTGAGAGTCGTCCCTGAGGAGTTTCCTCACTCTTCTAAGGCAGTGAGCCCTAGCGATCTCACCTAGTGGTATCAGAGGACAGTCAATTATGTTTTGTGCTGTGCTCACCACCCTCTGTAATGTTTTTCTATCCATGGCTGTCAAACCGGCATGTCATACCTTGATGCAATAAGTGAGGATGCTTTCTATTGTGGACCTATTGAGGTCATCAGTTGTTGTCCCACCCTGTGGACCTTGGAGCTGGGATCCAAATGGAATGCATTCAACCATCTCCCCATCCTCATGTAGGTAGATCAAGAAAAGATGTTGGTAATAGGATAAGGAGCTTGCTAGGACGCCACTCATCCTGAGGCTGCCTGATCGAACAACAGTTTCAGTCGGGAGAGGTCAATAGGATATTTGGTGGAGTTACGCTGGTAGAACTTTCCCTGCTGATGTCTTCTGATGCAATCCCAAAGTTAGACCTTGCTCAGCTCCTGTGTTGCATAGGAGAACTGGGGTGGGGAGAAGGTCTGTCTTGCAGTAGGGAATAGTTGGGCTTTTTCTTCTTTTCCTGTGTGTAAATCAGAACTATGTTCCTCTGATGTTCAAAATGAAATGATGTCCACTCTGGGAATTCATCATCGTGTTGGATGAATCATCTAAAAGTATAGGTCTTGTTATATCAAGGGATCACAAGTACGCTCTTCCTCTCCCTTTGGTGGAAGATTAGCTCTCCATCAAGAAGCTGTCCGTGAAACATTTCATTCCAACATCCGTTGAAGTTCTCTTCAATATAATGAGCTTTGAATTTCATCTTAATTAGACCCCTTCGATTTCTTTGATAACCTTGGTGACACTATTTTGCTTGGCAAGTGATGTTTCTACTTCCTCTCTTCCTTCCTTTCAGTGCCTCTCTCCCTCTCTCTCTCTCTCTCTCTCTCTCTCTCTCTCTCTCTCTCTCTCTCAACAACACAGAGACTACAATAGATGTGATTCCTAAGGAACATAACAATGATCAGTCTTAACAAGAGGACCCCATAAACGTTCTAAGTGTGTGTGGAACTGTGCACACACATATTCACCAAAAAACAACAGATCCCAATTGCTGCTCCGTTCCACTTGTCAGGCTGTAAAATAGTCTGGAGTAGTATCTACTACGCTGTTCTGATTCAGAATCATTAGGAAGTTTATTAACCTGTCTGAAGCTGTGTTTCTTCCCTCTCCTTTCTCCCTCTCCTAAAAGGAAAATGCCTGTTCTTTCTTTTCTGTTTTTTTTCCCCTCGCACTTGCAAAAACAACATCCCCTTATCAGCAAGATGACAGGTCTAAATGAGTATAACAAGAGGGAAAAGATGTTTTGTGAAACCGTTTTTTTCCCCCCCTTCTCTGATTCTTTGGATATGTAAGGTAGATAAGAGGCAGAGGCATTCCAGTTGTTATTTGAGGGAATTAAAACCCAGTAAGATACCAGCTCAGAGGGCAGTTATCAATGCCCTTATCATTTGGGATAGCTTATCAAGTTATCATTTGCGTGGATGTCGGATAGCTCGATTACTACTCAGTGGAGAAGAGTGTAGGTGCCTTTGCCTGATTTAATAAGAGCAATGACCTTATTTATAGGCGGATGAAAAATTAAGCCAGTCACTGCTTATATTCTTACATCTCCAATTCAGAGTTTTCTCTGTGAACATCAGTGTCTTGTTGGTATTTCGGGACTGTCAGGACCATGTCTACTGTTGAAATTGAAGCAGTACATCTCTGTTGAATGGGGGGAAAAAAATCTACGCAGACACCAGGAAAGCAATGTACATAGTCAAGAGCCATAAATAGCGTTCGGCAACCTCCAAACCTCGAAACAGGAATGTGCTGCTTCCACTCGTCCCCGGCCGTAAAAAGGAATAGCCACTGCGAATGCTGAACATGTACATCACAATGGAGATAAACGTAACTCCTGGGGCCGCAGATCAGAATCGGGACAATAGGCAATATCAACACAACGCCATCCTTTGTAACGGCTTGAGCGACGTAAAATATGGAGGTCCCAGAAGTCGTAGGGCATCACGTGTTAGCATCCCTGCGATAAGGCGAAGGAGCTGTCGTATGATTGTGAGGCTTGACAAAGCCGTCACTTCTGCCAGATTATTTGATATACCAGAGACAACAGGATCCCTGAACAGGGTTTCTCGGAGAACATCAGCAGTCTCTCAACCTCGTGTTATTTAGCGTATGATGAGAACATGACAAAGAGAAGTAAAACCACACACATACACACAAACACAATCCACATAATTATATCCAGAACTTTTATGGGGCTACGCCAGTGACTCCCTAACTGGATGTCCAGTTCAGCTATCCTCTGGTGTTGCTTCGTGCTGATCTTCTAAAGAACCAGAGAACATGTGTCGTGGGCAGTCTCGCACAACATGTTTAATAGTTTGCATATCAGCACCACAACCGCAACAAGGGGAATCTTTCCATCCCCACTGATACAGGGCAGAGGCACCGTCTTCTGGTGTCACATCTAATTTTGTCCAGATAAAGCGAGGCAGATTAAATGATGGATGTGTGACCTACGGGCATGAACTTTGGGTTCCGTTTTGTGCAGGGAAAACCTTGGGTACAGCAGAGTCAAGTTAGTGTCAGGATTCCAAGTAACAGACTTAATGAAATCAAAACTCCGAGGCCTGTGGTTTCCTCAAAATAAGAATTTATTATGTTAAATAAGAATTTATTAATATTATCATCAAAGGCTTTTTTTTTTTACTTTTAAAAGCATTTTTTCAGCCGAAGAGGTTGTAGAAAAAATGCTTTTAAAAGTAAAAAAAAAAAGCCTCTGATGATTGTGTGGCTCAGCTGGGCATGTGGGGGGGCGGGCAGGGATTTTTGCTACCTGTTCTCCAAACCACCCAGGAGCCTCCATCGCTACCGGATACGGGCAATCAGGTCCGAACTGGGAGCATTTCACCCCTGGCTTGATCCCACCTCTCTGCCAGACTGGATGTTTACCAACAGGTTGTAAGTCCCTTTTTTCCCCAAGGCCGTTGTCTTCAAATGGTTGCTAAATGAATTTATAACTTGAGGACTATATGTATTTAATTAACATTTTGATTAATGCATTGAACCAATTAACCAGCGGAACGACTTTCTTTCAGAAGTTGTAGGTACTTCATCACTGGAGATTTTTAAGAAGAGAGTGGACAGTCTGAAACAGTATAAGGTCTCCTGCTTGAGCAGGGGGTTGGACTAGAAGACCTCCAAGCTCCCTTCCAGCTCTGCTTTGATTGATTGATTGATTTATTTTATTTTATTTATTTATTTATTTTTATTTTTATTTGATTTATATGCCGCCCTTCTCCGGAGACTCAGGGCGGCTTACAGTATGTTAAGCAATAGCCTTCATACTTTTTGTATATTTATACAAAGTCAGCTTATTGCCCCCACAATCTGGGTCCTCATTTTACCCACCTTAGAAAGGATGGAAGGCTGAGTCAACCTTGAGCCTGGTGGGATTCGAACTTGCAGTAATTGCAAGCAGCAGATGTTAATAGATGATAATAACAGGGTGCTTTAAACCACTGTACTACATTGATTGATTGATTGATTGATTGAATACACGAGCAAGTGTATTCCCTGGTTCCTCACCCTTGTTTTCTTTCTTCTCTCCTGTCTCCTCTGCAGGTAAAAGATAGGATGGTGGCGGGAAAGTGGAGCATGTATTGCCCAATCTTGGCCTGTTGGCAGCCGATTCTCATCTTGATGTTGGGATCCATCCTCTCAGGCTCTGCCACGGGTTGCCCACCCCGCTGTGACTGCTCTGCCCAGGAACGCTCGGTGACTTGCCACCGGAAGCGATACATGACCGTTCCTGAGGGCATCCCCACCGAGACCAAACTGTTGGATTTGGGGAAAAACCGCATCAAGACTCTGAACCAGGATGAGTTTGTCAATTTTCCTCACTTGGAGGAGTTGGAGTTAAACGAGAATATTATCAGTGGCATTGAGCCCGGGGCTTTTAATAACCTCTTCAACCTCAGGACTCTTGGTCTTAGGAGCAACCGGCTCAAACTTATCCCCCTTGGGGTGTTTACGGGACTCAGCAACCTCACCAAGTTGGACATTAGTGAGAACAAAATTGTGATTCTTCTGGATTATATGTTCCAGGACTTGTACAACCTCAAATCTTTGGAGGTTGGGGACAATGATCTTGTCTATATTTCCCACCGGGCTTTTAGTGGCCTCAACAGCTTAGAACATCTGACCTTGGAGAAATGCAACTTGACCTCCATCCCTACGGAAGCCCTTTCTCACTTGCATGGCTTAATTGTGCTTCAGCTGCGGCACCTGAATATTAACGCCATCAGGGATTACTCCTTTAAGAGGCTGTATCGACTTAAGGTCCTGGAGATTTCACATTGGCCGTATCTAGACACCATGACATCCAACTGCCTGTATGGACTCAACCTGACATCTCTGTCCATCACCCACTGCAACCTGACATCAATACCTTACGTCTCCTTGAGGCACCTGGTCTATCTCAGGTTTCTGAACCTGTCCTACAACCCCATTGTCAGCATCGAAGGCTCCATGCTTCACGACCTACTCAGGCTTCAGGAGATACAGCTGGTTGGGGGACAACTCTCCGTGGTGGAACCGTACGCCTTCCGGGGCCTGAACTACTTGCGGATCTTGAACGTTTCAGGGAATCTTCTGAACACACTGGAAGAATCAGCCTTCCACTCTGTGGGGAATCTGGAAACCCTTATCATAGATAACAATCCTTTGGCCTGTGATTGCCGACTTCTCTGGATCTTCCGACGTCGCTGGAGGCTGAACTTCAATAAGCGGCAACCTACCTGTGCCACACCTGAATTTGTCCAGGGGAAACAGTTCAAGGATTTTTCTGAGGCGCTCCTGCCAAACTACTTCATTTGTCGCCGGTCGCGGATAAGGGACCGCAAACCCCAGCAGATCTTTGTGGACGAGGGCCACACCGTGCAGTTCATCTGCCGTGCAGATGGAGACCCACCTCCGGTCATCATGTGGCTGTCGCCAAGGAAGCACCTCATCTCGACCAAAACCAACGGGCGGCTCACCGTCTTCCCCGATGGCACTCTGGAGGTGCGCTACGCCCAGATTCAGGACAATGGCACCTACCTATGCATCGCCAGCAACGCTGGAGGCAATGACACCATGCTGGCTCATCTGCACGTCCGCAGTTATTCCCCTGACTGGCCCCACCAACCCAATAAGACCTTCGCTTTCATCTCCAACCAGCCGAACGAGAGCGATGCCAACAGCACGCGTGCCACCGTGCCTTTCCCCTTTGACATCAAGACCCTCATCATTGCCACCACCATGGGCTTCATCTCCTTCCTGGGAGTCGTGCTCTTCTGCCTGGTGCTTCTCTTCCTTTGGAGCAGAGGCAAAGGGAACACCAAGCACAATATCGAAATCGAGTACGTCCCACGGAAATCCGATGCGGGCATCAGTTCCGCTGCTGATGCGCCGCGCAAGTTCAACATGAAAATGATCTGAGGGTGAAGAACCGGCGAACAGAGACACCACTACTAAGGACAGGCAGTGTTTCTTTTTATCAAACGATGACGACGGTGACTACAAACAGTCAACACAAATGCCAACCTCTCTTCTCTCCACTCAGCTCTCCCAGCCCCCTCCTTCTCTCCCCACAATCCCGCATCACTTCCTCCTCCTCCTCCTCCTCCTCCTCTTCCTCCTCCTCCTCCTCCTCTTCCTTGTCCTCCTTTGTGAAAATGTTCTGCTGACGCCTCCAGAATCTTCCCCTGTTTGTAGGACACAACTCTGATGGACTCCTGTGTCGATCTTAAAAAGACAGCAGCAAACTGAAAAAAACAAAAATTCAAAACAACAAACCATAAAAAGTTACATACTTCCTCTGTAACTTTTGATTTCAATAATTACGGATTTTTATGAAAACTTGAAATAATAAAAAGAAAAAACCTATTTCCTATAGCTAGTTGGAATGCAACATCTTGACTTTTTGATCTGTGCGCTTCCTTTTCTTTTGGTCCTTCCTTTCAAACCTGGATCAGGGTGGCTTTCTGATACAGTTCAGATAGAAATAAGGATTACCTGTTGATAACGAAGGAACCTCAAGGGGATGTGATTTATACATAATGTACCCCTTAAGGGGATATAATTTATTAGCATTCTGTCTCTCTTGAACCATTGATTTTGATTTGGGTTTCTTGAATTGAATTAATTGCTAAGACACAGTATGGGTAACCAAGAAGAAAGGATGATATGTCCATATTGAATACCTGGAACCAATTGCGTTCCAGATGTTGCGATGGAATTCCAACATCTTCATCCATTATAGCAGGAGATGTTGGGAGCTGCATATCTGGGCCTTCTCTGACATCAGTGGGCAAATTTCTTGGAATGATGCTGTGGGAATAGAAACCTCTGGTTTGTAGGATGCTAGGTTCAGCAACATTTGAAGAACCAGAGTTCCTTGACCTTTTTATTCTCAATGGTGTTTCTGCTCCCTTGTCAAGGAATTCTTCATCCTGATGGAGATCACCTTCAGAGTATCCCTATTCCATCAGGCCAGATTAAATTCCATAGGGGAGAATAGTACTATGGTGGTAGAAGATCTGCTTTTCAGGATCAAAGCCCCAGCTTTGATCTTCCAGTTAAAAGGACCGGGTGACAAGGAATGAGAAATATCTCCATAGCTTGAGACCTGGGTGAGCCACAGTCTGAACAGGCAACAATGAACTAAATGAATGATCTCACCTGTAATAACCAAGCTACCTTTAGACCTTGATGGTCTCTGCAATGGACCTTGGAGAGTTTTTCAGGTGATAGATCATGCCAAAGACCATGATTTCAAGATGCTGTACTTGCCATGTTCCCATCTGGTGAGAGAGTATTTGCATCTCCAGTTGTTCCTGATTTCCCACTCTTGGCGGTTCCCAACTAACATAATCAATGGGATGGGACACTGGTAGCTTGGGTAATGTTTGGAGGACTAACTTCTCTAGTTATATCCTACAGCAAAGAATAAGTTTGGGGTCCTATATGAGTCTGGTGGGGGGGTCTTTGGTACTCTCTGAGATTGGTAGTTTTCTTGCAGACATGACCCTGCTAGATAACATCATCCATGTCAAAATGGAGTGGCGTTTGCTCAGAGCAAACCTCACTCCTTTGCAGTACTGATGATGTTACCTAGTTGGATCATGAAACATCTGCAAAGAAACAACCCACCTCAGGGAGCACCGAAGACCCCCGACATTCAACCCTGAGCTGCAAATATTCTCTTCTATTAATACCCCAATAGGTTAACATCGCTAACCTCCTTGGATACATGTCTAGATCCATGTCCAAACTCTTAGAATTCCTACTACCCTGTTTTCCCGAAAATAAGACATCCCCTGATAATAAGCCCAATCGGGCTTTTGAGTGCATGCACTAAAATAATCCTCTCCCTGAAAATAAGACCTCCCCGAAAATAAGGCCGAACGCTTATTTCGGGGTTCACAAAAATATAAGACAGGGTCTTATTTTTGGGGAAACAGGATAGCATCATACAGAATTACACATCCAGCCAACTTTTGAACGAATACCAGTTCATTCTGCTTGCCAGGTGCAGATTAATGGGGAAACGGTGCTTTTCTCCATTAAAACAAAAAAGACTTTTTTAAAAAAAAAAAGGAGAAGAAGAAAAAAGAGAGAGAAATGTTAATGTAATAACCGAGGAACCTTTTTTGTGGCTTCCATTAACCTTGCTTGCTTGGCCTGAATTTTCCATTTCGGCCCTGGAAGTCCCAAGACACCCATTCTGCATTTGCGAGCTGCGAATGACTCAGCCTGTTCCAGAGAGGAACAAAATAAGGTTGGACTTTCTCAGCGCATTTCCCCATTGATAAAAGCAGACATTTCGCCAGGCGCAAAAAAGCATTGCTCGTCTTTCAAAAGGATCCAGGAAGCTGTGGAAATTTGGTAGCGCTTCAAATGTAGCCAAGGGTCCTTGTGACCTATGGGAGAATAGAGCTGACATTAAGGCCCAGCTTGTGGGTGCTGCAGGGGTGGCCTTCAAAAATTTTAGCAAGGGGTTCTCTGCCCGGTTGCTGGGTGGGCGTGGCCATGGTGGGCGTGGCTTAGTCAGCCTCCTGCACCATGGCATGGGGGAGCATTTTAGCTCTCCCTGGGCTCCGGAATTTTTCCTCGAGCCTCTGGGAGGGTGAAAACAGCCTCCCCAGGCTCCGGAGGCCCTCTGGAGGTCAGAAACAGGGCCATTTCTGGCCTTCTGAACTTCCAGTAGGCCCATTTTTTGCCCTCCCCAAACCTCTGTGCACACCCTGCACTGACCTGCATCCAAAACAGGCCGCCTGGGGATGCCTGGGAGGGGAGGGGTGGGAGGGGCCAGCCAGGAGTGGGATTTGGGGGCTCTCCGAACTGCACAGAATCTTATCAACAGGTTTTCCCAAACCCCTGCAAACCCCCAGCAGCTCACCCCTCGGGTGCCGTCAAAAGAGGCTAAACCAAGATTTTTTTTCTCCAGCCTAAACTGCCTTTGCAGGAAGTATGTTCGATTTAGTTTGACCTTCCGTGCCTGTTTTTCCCTGGTGTGTTTCTTCTGCGTTACAAGAGCAAACGATGTTGTCCAGACGAAGTGCATTTAGAGACACTCTTGGACTGTAGAAGCTTCTCTGGGTTCACCTCTTCCGAGGAGAGAGTCAAAAGGAATTGTCATAGGTGGGGCAACTATATTTAGCATCTCCAGTCAGGGCGAGTGTGTTTTGTTTAATGGAGCCTGTAGGAAATGCAGCCTAAAGCAGAAACTGGAGGAGAACCCAACCAGAAGGACAAATATTAGGAATGCTCTATCTACTGGTAGATTTGGAGGTAGCCTAGTTGAAGTAAGGTCGTTCCCAAGGAGAACGAAATGAATGTGTTTTGAAAATTTGGGGAACACAACATAGATTACTAACACCTGGTAGCTTGGGCTAGGGATAGACAGGATGGCTTCTGTCAGAGTCAAGATGGCAACTCTCAAAACTGTCAAGTTGGCTTCTGCAACCAGATGGTGAAGGTCATCATCTTAGATTCCACATCTCCTATGGACATCACCAAGCCATCATGAAAAATGGGGAGAGCTTTCCATTTCTCCGATCTTCTCCAGCCAAGCAATACCATCTTGGGGGGGTGGGGGGGTTGAAGGGTTAACATTTATGTATTAAGTGGCCTCTCAACTCCAGAATTGCAGATCATGACCCTCTCTTGGTCCTTTTCCTGCAGCCTCTCATCCCTCAGAGTGAAATCTGATCTTGTGTCATAAATTGCCTCAGAGTAATGGATTGATTCTGCTCAGGAAAATCCATTTCTGTCTCTTTTTTTTTTCCTCCGCAGGTGCCTAGATTACAAAAAGATACCCCTTTCCTTAATGAGTCGAATTGATTACAAGTAATTTGTGTTCAAATCCATCAAAGTTCTTGAGAGTTCTGTAGATGGTCGTCAATTTGCCATCACAATTGGGGAGCAGAATCTCAATTGCTAAGCGAAGTGGTTGCTAAGGGAGTTTTTGCCTGATCTCATAGCCTTTTTTTTTTTGCCACGGTTGTTAAGCAGATCACCACGGTCATTAAATGAATCATGCAGTTGTTAGGTGAATCCAGCTGGCCCCATTGATTTGCTGGTGGGAAGTTGGTCATAAGCTTGCAACCCTGTGACACTGCAATCATTGTAAATACATTGCCGGTTTCCAAAAAATCCCCAAATTTTGATCACATGATCCTGGGGATGCCACAGCAGTCATAAGTGCATGACGAGGTTGTGAGTCATTTTTTTTCAGTTCCGTTGTAACTGAACAGTCGCTCAATGAATGGTGGTAAATTGAGCGTGCCAATATAAAATCTTTCTGGGAACTTTCTGAGCCCCGTTTTTACCGACTGAGAATTTTCTCCCAAAGATGTTCAGCCGATGCTGGAAAGCCAGTGGCAATTCAACTATTCCCCCCCCCATTTGGGGGGGGGGGGACACTTCATTAATATTGCATTTTAATTATATCAGCTTTTCTTTCTGTGTCGCTTTTCTTCAGCAGGTTAGGAAACTTTGGTTTCGCACCACAGATTCTGCTCTTGGTGAAATTTCGCCGCAACTGCTCCATAGGCACGAATAAGGGCAAATAATAAATAAACAGCACACACGCACCAAAGGGAACAAAACCAGGGCTGAAATACTCCTGGATCAGACCGGATCAGTCGATCCGGTAGCAATTTTTCCTTGTGGTTCGTCAATCCAGTAATGATCGCCACCCGGGTGTCATTACGTCCTGATTTTAACCAGGAAGTAATGTTTTCTTTACCTTCTGCACAGAAGGTTTTTGTGCATGCACATGTGTGCGCAAAGCGTGCGCACATGCATGGCACATGCACTTCCGAACCGGTAAGGAAGGTAAGTAGATTTCACCCCTGAACAAAACCGTTGTGTAGATGGGACATTAGCATTCTTTTGTCCTGCAATTCACTGTGACTGGGGGGGGGAGCCAGGCGGATCTACAGACCATAATTCTTGTCTTTCTCGATGAAATCAGGGCAAATAAATCGCAACGTGACAAGACATCCAGGCGGATTTTCTTTTTTAAAAATGTATATTTGTCCGTGAGTTGAGGCAGGAGCAGGAAAAACGGTACGTAAGATTGGCATTTTCTGCATACAGAATGGGAAAGTGGTTAAAAAAAAACAAAAAAGGACAGAAGAATCCTAAGATAGAGGACCTTTTTGGAACGATGAAGCCAAAAATAGAAGATCTAGACATGAAGGTTCACTCTCTTTCGGTGTGTGATCAGGTGGGTGGAGGATTCCCACCGCTAGGCAACCAACATCCTAAAAAAATGCCAGCGTCCCAAAGCCTGGCTTCCTTTCAGTGCTGCACCCATTCTGGTCATCATTAAATACAGGTAGTCTTCGACTTACAACAGTTTGTGGAATGACCATTCGAAGTTACAACGGCACGGGGGGGGGGGGAATGACCTTGGATTGTTTTTTACAATTACAACATTGCAGCATTTCCCCATGATCATGTGATTCAAATTCAGATACTTAGCAACCGGTTCATATTTATGACATTTGCATAGTCCCAGGGTCATGTCCTCCCCCTTTTTTTTTTTTAATTTGATTTATATGCCGCCCTTCTCTGGAGACTCAGGGCGGCTTACAGTGCGTTAAGCAATAGCCTTTATACTTTTGTATATTTATACAAAGTCAGCTTATTGCCCCCACAATCTGGGTCCTCATTTCACCTACCTTAGAAAGGATGGAAGGCTGAGTCAACCTTGAGACTGGTGAGATTCGAACTTACAGTAATTGCAGACAGCTGGTGTTGATCACTATGCTTTTAGTCTGCTGAGCTAAACCAGGCTTTTGTGACCTTCCGACCAGCTAAGACAAGCGAGATTCATTTAACAACCATGTTACTAACAACTGCAGTGATTCACTTAACAACTGAGGCAAAAAAGATCATAAAATGGGGCAAATGTCTTGCTTAACAATATAAATTTTTGGCTCAACTGTTGTCGTAAATCGAGGACTACCTGAAGAGGATTTCTAGCCAGATGGGACCACCTTGGGATTTCCTAGCAAAATGGGACCATCGGGCATGCTGTGCGCATAAAAACATCAGAAGTTTCATTTGCAGCACAGAAAAATCTTGGATCAGCTACAGCCTCTTCCGTTGAGTGTTGCTGGCCTCCTGAGGTCTTTCTTCTGGCTCTTGTTTGGTCCACCAGGACTTAAGTACTGCTTCCTTGGTAACCAGACAAGCTAACACCATCTTTAGAGGAGCACAGAGATGACATCAGAGAAGGTAAGCAAAGACCATCAGCAAAACATCTCGATCCAGGAAAGCCTGAGAATGAAACTCAAAATTGCTCTACCTTGACTCTCATAAACCAAAGGTAGGTTGGATTGAAGGAGAATAACCAGTCCCTTATCCATCAGTAAGCTTCCATAGATGAGGATGGGCTTTGAGGAGGAGGAGGAGGTGTCCCCAGTGATGGTCCAACTCTTTCACCATGTCCACATACTTGGTCTCTTGAACTTTACTTATTTATGAAATACATTTATGTGGCTTCCCAACTCACAGGTAACTCCAATTTACAACATTAAAAACCCACAGCACAAAAAACCCAGCCACCTACTCCATGGCAGCCATAACCCAATAGAATCAACCTCTTAATCAGCTCATCAACCATGTTTTCGTGGCCTTTTGGAAAAGCAACAAGGTGAGAGCCAATCTCACCTCAAGGGAAAGAATGATCCATAGAGAAGGAGCCACCATTGAGAAGGCATCTTTTTCATGACCCCACCAGATGGACATCCCCAATCCATGGGACCCGCAACATGCCCCACCTTCCCACCCTGGTGGGTGGGGTGGATATAATAGAGAGAGGTGATCCTTCAAATGCAACTTATTTATCAAGAGGCCTACATGAATCAAGGTATGGTGAAAAGCGTCATGATGGCCACATCAATATGATCAAAGCTCGGGCCATTTTTTTTAATATCCATCACACATACCAGACACATAAAGAACAGCCAAAGCTTCCATTGCACCTGGCAATCCCCATCCTCACTTTATTGAACACACTTTGTATGAATATCACGTCTTTCACTATGCAATCATCTCCCATCTGTCCAATGGATGGTGGCCTCCCTGACTTCTCACAATCCATGATAGATTCCCAAGGAATGTATAGGACCTTTAGAGAACAGTCAGAGGAAGGCTTAAAAGCGATGGAGAATCCTGTAGTTGGATAACAATGGACCTCAATGGGGAGGAAAGCATCTTCTAGCTTAGGGATTCCCAAACCCCAATCTGTGGACCAGTACTGGGCCGCAGCATGCCAGAAACTGTGCCACGCAAACAAGCAAAACAGGATGCAGGCAGCATGTGTAACCATGCCCCCTGTAGTCCATGGAAAAACCTTGGAATTGCTCCCTGATGCCCAAAAGGTTGGAGGCCGTTTTTGTCAACCCTGAAGACAGTTTTGGAGCATCTTCAGGGCTGCCACAGCAGGGTTGGTTAGACCTTGGGAACAGGAGTGGGGAGGTAGAGATAGCTGGGAACCTGTAGCCGAAATAAAATTCTTTCTCCTAGGAACCAAGGATGTTCTCACCAGGTGCTGGGGAGGCATGGACTGAAACCAGCTGGAGTTTGGACTGTGCCCAGATTGGACCATGTGACGGACTTGTGGATTGCGGGGGAAAGAACATTGACTTTTAATTTGGGTGGGGAAAACCGTGGGACTTTCAGAGTTGGGTTTTCACCAGATGTGCCACTATGACATACCTAATCAATCTGTACATCTAGGCCTCAGAGTTCTGATTGCGTTGGGCCTGTTACTTGTGTTGGGACCCAGGCCCACGTAGTTGATATTAAATGCAAACAGTTCCAAAAAACAAACAGATTTTATTAAAACAGCTGAGAATTAACTCATTATCAGCATATTCTAAATGAAATGAAAGCAAAGTCCTTAAAACACCAGTTTTTAGTTTATCTCTGACCTTGGGATAATTAGGCAAACTGCCAAAGGCTTTCCTTGGCAACAGTTCAGGAACAGAAGACGCTGACAAGAAAGAAATACATCCAAACATAAAGTAAATCTCTCAACGGTTGTTTTCCGGCAAAGAGGCCAAGAGTCGTTGCTGGTCTTTTAAGCCTTATGGGAGGGGCCAATCATCTCTTGGCCCTACTCCCGAGTTGTCCTCTCTGCTTTACCTGCTCCTGCCTTCTGGCAGCTCTTTTCACATGTGCACTAGGAACAGGCTCCTTCTGTTCCTCTGCCTCTCTGCTGTCAGCCTCTGGAGGCTCCGAAGTCCATGCATCGCTCCCAGATAGCCCTGGCCCCATCTCTGCCTCCGACACAGAGCCCTCATCCGGGCCTTCCCCAGCCTCCAGGACTGGCCCATGTTCTTCCTCAGCCTCATCGCTGTCCGACTCTGCTGACAGCTCCACAGGCTGCTGGGGGACCACAACAACTTGGAACTCTGACACTAACCCGACTCTCACGGTTTTCTATCTCTCCCCAGGACAAAAAATCATCACCCCAAATTGTTTTAAAACATGAAAATACCTGAGAAAATGTAAATGGGTGATTGGTGGATGGATTTCAGCACAATGCAATGCTCAGTTATTGTTAATGCTTCCATCGTTTGTCACAATGTCGGTTTCCCTTTCTTGAGTGAAAGCACTTAGTGCTTAGACTTATATACTGCTTTACAGTGCTTTACAGTCCTCTCTAAGTGGTTTACAGAGTCAGCCAGTTGCCCCCAACAATTTGGGTCCTCATTTTACCCACCTCAGAAGGACAGAAGGCTGAGACAACCTTGAGCTGGTCAGGATCAAACTGCTTGCAGTGTGCAGAATCAGCCTGCAATACTGCATTCTAACCACTGTAACACCAAGGAAGGAAGGAAGGAAGGAAGGAAGGAAGGAAGGAAGGAAGGAAGGAAGGAAGGAAGGAAGGAAGGAAGGAAGGAAGGAAG
>WNWU01015202.1:0-17894 GCA_012654045.1 Ptyas mucosa | reverse complement strand
TTGGTTGGTTGGTTGGTTGGTTGGTTGGTTGGTTGGTTGGTTGGTTGGTGGTTGGCTTTTCTGGTCTATCTTAGCCCTGAGGATTTTCCTAAGCATCTCCCATTCAAATAATAACCAAGTTAGCTTCCAAGTTCATCCTAGGCTGGCGAGCTCTGGACCTCTTTCTAACCAAAAGATAACTCTTGCCACAAGATAAGGCAGTTGTGACTCTTTCTTCCCACATCTCTGCTTTTTTCAGTAGCTCAAAAATTGACAGCACCAAAATGTCACATCTGAGAGATGAACTATTGTAAAATAATGCCAACAATTGCAATGCATCCTATTTTGGTTGTGTGCTTAGGGTTTTGTTTTTTTTCCCTCCTAACTGCTGATATTTCAATATTTAAAGAAATTGTTTTCTAAACCTAGGGCAAACTCTTGTTTCTTTAGCAAGACCCTCGATTCAGGATCTAACATGAAATTAGGGCTTCCCAAATGGATTTGCTTTTTTGCTGCTTGAGATCAAGATAGTTGTTTCCTCTTTTAAACAATGAACGATCTGAGGTAGATAGGGTTTCAGAGATAGTCAGCCGTAAAGAAACCGTAGTTATTTGAAACAAGGCAGGATCCCAACTCAAGGGGCTATTTTGCACAAAAGATTTCAATCGAATGCCTCTTAAATCCCCAAACCCCCAATATTTTAACCTTAGACTGGCTACTGTTGACCTCACCCCAGAGGTGAGTTTCAGCAGGTTCTGACCACTTCTGGAGAACCGGTAGTGGAAATTTTGAGTAGTAACCATCATGTTATGCCAGCATTTGGCATAAACATGGCTTTAGCAGGCTATGTAATCATTATAGTTTTTGATTAACCTGCTTAGGGTTTTATATCAGTGTTTCTCAACCTGGACCACTGGAAGATGTGAGGACTTCAACTCCGAGAATTCCCCAGGCTGGCTTCAACTCCCAGACTTCAACTCCCAGAATTCCCCAGGCTCCCAGAATTCCCCAGTCCACACATCTTCCAGCTGGTCAATGGACCATCATCTGCAACACAATAGGACCCATCTAGCAATAGAAACTCACCACATGGCACCTGGGAAAATTACATCAGCCAGCAAGGCTAGCTAAGACCCCTACCTCCTGGGAATCTGACAACCAATCAGGATACTCTTTCGGGGGCCCAGGAAATTCAAAGCCAGAGAGGGCATAAAACCCGGGGACTCACTGTATCTCGCCTCTTTTTTTCTGTTCAGGAACTCAAACCATGTGATCCTGTCCACCATTAAACCATCTTTCCAAGCAGTCTCCATGTTTCCAGGGTCTTTCCCCCCCCCCCCTTGGAGCTGAACCCAGAAGGATATTTCTTCTAACACACCTGAGTAGTTATGGAAGAGAAAGAGAAGAAGCAAAGGAAACTGTATTCGATCATCATTCATTATGGGTTATTTGCCCTGGGAAGCCATGGTTTCCCATGACATCTGAATCAACCAGGCCTGGTATAGGCACATCAACAATCCTGGTGGTTGGCTTCTTTTTGGAGATGCCTCATTTTCTGTTTGCCGGAGAACTTCCTTCCTTTGTTCTTGGAGTCTTTCAACTCCAGAATTCTGGGAGTTGAAGTCCACATACCTTCAAGCTGCCATAGCTAAGAAACACGGCTCTGCTCTCCACCCACCCACCCACCCCTCAATCCTGGTCTCCCTGCAATGTATCTGTAATGCAATTTCTTTCCTGGCACTCCGTGTTACTACAGCATGATACAATCTGAACGGTCAAAGAGTCTATACTTCCATTTCGAGCGCATTAAATGCCTGGCTTTTAAGATCGGGCGTTCTCCACTAACCCCTGAATATTAACCTCGAAGTCGCACCTTGTAGCGTGTCAGGCTTGTACTACAATATGGAAATTGACGTATCATTACGCTTTCATTTCACTTAGAGCCGTATTACCGGGATTTGTTACCGCTCTCTCTCTCTCTCTCGTCCAGGGCTCGGATTACACTGCAGCTAGCAAAAGACTCTGGCAGCGACTTAAAATTCACACCCTGGGACTTCTGCAAAGAGGGGCTCACATAGAGAGTGGCTGGGACTGCCCTGTTGCAGCTGCCATTTTCACCCACCCACCCTCACTCTTCCACAGATGTCCCCATCTAAAGGATTATTTTCCCAATGAGTGCAACTGATCTGACTGTCTTCCTAACTGGAAACAATGCAGAGAAGGGTTGAAGGAACAGAAATTCGAAATAACCTGGGTTTTGCATGTAGCCCAATGTTCTAAAGCTAAAGGCAAGCTTGTCCTTAGATGCTTTGGAGAATAGGTTGGCCTCCCCTTCTCTGTGATAGCCCCTCAGATATTGGAAGATTACTATGATGTCACCCCTAGTCCTTCTTTTCGTTAAACTAGAACAGGAGTCCTTAAACTTTTTAAACAGGGGACCGATTCAGACTGTTGGGGTGCCCAGACCGGCTGGGTGGGCGTGGCTAGGTGGTCATGTGACTGGGCGGGCGTGGCAAATTTAGCAGTCCATTAAACAATACACACAAATTAAACTTTAATTTCTTGTGCTACTGGGAGTGGAAAGGTGGTTAGTGATGAGATGTGGCTACTCCAGTTAGTAGGCTGTCCTGCTATAAGTAGAAGTACTGTAAGAAATAAATACTGCAAGAAGGGGGGTCAAGCTATTTTCCAAAGCACCTGAAGGCCAGACAAGGAATAATGGATGGAAACTGATCAAGGAGAGATTCAACCTAGAAATAAGGAGGAATTTCCTAACAGTGAAAACAATCAACCCATGGAACAGAAGTTGCCTTCAGAAGTGGTGGGAGCTTCATCCCTGGAAGCTTTCAAGAAGAGACTGGACTGCTATTTGTCAGAAATGGTGTAGGGTCTCCTGCTTGGGTGAGGGGTTGGACTAGATGACGTCCAAGGTCCCTTCCAACTCTGTTAATTTGTAAAGTAAACAGAGGATGTGAGCTACCGGAGCGCGGGGGGCAGGGCACATGCACGGGGAGGGGCGCTCGCATTGCGTTTTGGGGGTTCCGGCACGCATATCCACACACGCTTTGGGCACTCAGCACCAAAAAGGTTAACCATCACTGCACTAGGGTGTTCTTCTGTTGGTGACATATCTCACATCTTCCAAAGCAGTAGTTCTTCAACAAAAGGTTAATTTGGGGCAGATCCTGGGGGGATCATGCAACAATTTGCATTTGTTTGGTTTGTGAGCCAAGCAAGGATCCAGGTTGGGATTGCTGATGATGAAACCCTCGTGTGAAACAACAGAGTTTAGCGTGTGTGAGAGAGAGGGGGGGGGGGTCATACCGTGGTACAAGACCAGGAAGAGGTCTAAGAGCAGGGATGAAATCCAGCAGGTTCTGACAGGTTCTGGAGAACCAGTAGCGGAAATTTTGAATAGAACCGGCAAATACCATCTCTAGCTGGCCCCAGAGTGGGGTGGGAATGGAGATTTTGCAGAATCCTTCCACCAGGATCGGGTTGGGAATGGAGATTTTGCAGAATCCTTCCACCAGGAGTGGGGTGGGAATGGGGATTTTGCAGTATCCTTCCCCTGCCACGCCCACGAAGTCACACCATGCCCACCAAGCCACGCCCACAGAACCGGTAGTAAAAAAAAAATTGGATTTCCCCAATATCTTAAGAGGGTTAAAATGATTTAAGGACCACTATTCTAAAGCATCTTTCTCCCAATTCTGTGGTCCCGTGGACTGGTTGGCAAAATCTAACACCTCCGGGGACTTCAAAGTGGATAAGATTGTCAAAGCAGTATATGAAGGCTCACACTAGTTGAATCCCATACTCCATCACTGCAGAGAAATTAGAGAAATGACCTTGAGAGGAATAGGCAGGAGCTGTTACATAAGCCACAACAACAAAAAATAAAAATCCGACTGAAACATTACTTAACCTGAGAAACAAAATAGAATAACAGAGTAGGAAGGGACCTTGGAGGTCTTCTCGTCCAACCCACTGCCCAAGGCCAACGTCTCTATACCATTCTCGCTGTTCAATTTCTTTTTAAGAAATTGGCCTTCTCTATTGGCCTTCCAGAAAGCGGTGAAGACCTGGCTTTTCCGGCAGGCCTGGGGCCATTGATCTCGCTGTTGCAATCTTGCGAGATCCGGCCATGAATGGTGTGCATGGGCTTTTAATATCTTTAAAATGTCTTTAAAATGTTTTCTAATAATTTTTCTATGTTCATTGTTTGTATTGTTTTTGCTGTAAGCCGCCCAGAGTCCCTTGGGAGTTGGGCGGCATAGAAATGCGATAAATTAAATTAAATTAAATTAAATTAAATTTTAAACCCTCCAGTGTTGGAGCGCTCACAACTTCTTCTTTTCTTTTCTTTTTTTAATCTGAAGGAAATATTTATTTGGTAGTAACGTAGGAATATAATTATAAGGCATATGTTGTGGCATGTACACGGCCTGTGCAGCTTGTAGCTGATTCAGACAGTGAGGAGGTTGGTGTGGTGCTACGCCAGCAGCCTGTGCAGCTGGCACTCGAGTCAGACAGTGAGGAGGCTGGAGAAGATGTGGTGCCAGAGGCGGGGATTCAGCCAGGGCCTTCAGAACCTCCAGAAGCTCCCTTAAGTGAAGAAGACGAAGAGGAGGAGCCTCTTCTCGACGCACAGACACGCAGAGCTGCCAAAAGGCAGGAGTGGCTCCTCAGGAGGAGGTCTCCTCGAGAGTAAGGCTTGGGGCTAATTGGCCACTCCCTTAGCCTATTTAAGGAGGAACGCCGATTGAAGCAATTTGCAGGGAACAACTTCGTTCACATACCTTCGTGTCTTGTCTTGCTTATCTTATCAGCTTCCTGCAAATTGCTTCTGGGCATTCTGCCAACCACAGTAAGCTTTCAGTTATTATTCTTTGAATTCTTGGCGGCTGTTAATGCAGTTAATTAACAGCCGTTGTTGTAAAAGACTGGTTTATTTAATAAACCAAGGTTTGAACGGACTTCGTGTGTGCTGCGTTCTTTGGGGTCCATAGCTGGGGCAGAACAGCATACAGGAAACCAAGCAATGAACAATATTCATTACACATAAAAAAACCCAAGCAGACAGATTGTAACCATCGTGGCTGCTATCTTGACTATGTTTACCATAGGCTGGGACCTCTCTTTTTTTATTTTTCCCTCTTTTCTATTTTTCATTGATTTTCTATTAAATACATTTCTTAGTGGTTTAATGAACATCGCGTTGTCTGGGTATTTAATTTGCATAACAATGCAAAAATACATCCTTCGTCTCCACCCCTTTTTTTCCAACCGTTGGTAAAATAAATTCCAGGTTTGATCATTATCAAGCACTCACAACTTCTGGGAAGGCAAGACGCTCCACTAATGTTCTCACCGTCAGGAAATTCCTCCTTCGGCCTAAGGTTGCTTCTCTCCTTGATTAGCAATGGATGGAAACCAATCAAGGAGGGAATTTAGAAGATATTCAGCTGGGCTTCTCCCTAATTCTCTGTAATCGCTCTACAGTTTCGGGGAGCGATTAGGAGATATTTCAGAAGACGTCGTGAAAACCAGTTCACCTTATGTCTGCTTGCAGGCAGTTTCAGATATTGTAGCTCAGGAGTCCCCAACCACCCGGGGTGCAACAACCTGGTACTGAGCCATGACCCATTCAGAACCGGGCCACACAAACCAGAAAGGTTGGGAACCATTGTCCTAGCTCAGGGGTCTGCAACCTTAAACACTCAAAGAGCCATTTGGACTCATTTCCTATAGAAAAGAAAACACCGGGTGCCATAAAATCTGGGTGGGCATGGCCAACTTGATGTCACTCACTTCTACCAGTCACATGACCCCCCCAGCCATGCCTACCCAGCCAGTCATTAGGGCAGAGAACCGGTTGTTAAAAAACACCAGGAACCACAAAACAGTTTTGACATATCTCTCTCTCCCCTCCCTCCCTCCTCTCTCTTCCTCTCTCTCTGTATCTCTCTGTATCTCTCTCTCTCCCCCTCTCTCTGTATCTCTCTCCCTCTGCCATGGCCACTTCTACATCCACCGCCGTCGCCCTTACCTTCTCAGGCCAGGCAAGGAGTGACTGGTAGGGGAGGGCGAGGGGCGGGGCCAGCCAGTGGTGGGATCACCTGACAGGGAGCCACAGCAGAGGGCCCAAAGAGCCGCATGCGGCTCCGGAGCCACAGGTTGCTGACTCCTCTCCTAGTTTATAGGATGTTCTCAATTCCTCAAGTTTCGTTTCCCCGTTTCAGAAAAGGTTTTCCCTTGGCTAAGAATTAAGGACCCAGAGATAACCGTTACCGCAAGAAATAAGATTTTTTTTTAAAAAAGCTATGCTTAGAGATCGCGGCGAACTTAAGCGTCATGGGCTACAATTTTTCCCCCAACGGAAGATGCTACATTGCAATCTCCAAGTGGTAAGTTTGCGATTTTCAGCTTCAGAAATCATTCTTTTCTGAAAGTCTAAATTTATTTATAAACTTCCAGCTGCAGCTCTTTTTGGGTGCTTGTTCAACAAGTGCCACTTGTCACAGCTACAAAAAGAAACGTCTCTAGGAGCTCCCAGCGTTGCTCACTTCTCACTCCCAGGTGGAGGAACGCTGACGTACGCCATCTGCAGAAAATAAAGGAAGGATTTAAATCCACTAATGCCGCTAGTCCTCACCTTACGAACACAACAGGAACCGGAATTTCCTTTTTTTAAGCAAAGGGGTTGTTAAGTGAGTGGCACCTGATTTTACTACTTTTTTTTTTTTTGCCATGGTTGTTAAGCCCATCACTGCCGTTGTTAAGCGAATCCTGCAAGTCGTTAAGCGAATCCAGTTTCCTCCATTGAGTTTGCTTGATAAGGAAGCTGGCTGAGAAAGTTGAAAAAGCGATCAGATGATCTCGGGATGGCAATACACGCCTGTTGCCAAGCTCCGGAATTTTGATCGTGGGAATGCTGCTGTTGTCATAAGTGTGAGGACTGGATAACTTTGGTCGCCAAGACAACTGGGTGTGGGGGCGGGAAAAGGGAAGAGGCGGAGGGAGAGGGAAGTTATAATGGTTTCACTTTCCAGGAGACGGGGAGATAAATAAATTATCCTGAAAAAAGTTGTCAGCTCAATTTTCTTTGGAGCTGATATTTCTCCCCTTTCAGTCTGTTATGGAGAAAGAGAGAGGAACCCAAAATAGGGCTTAGGGGAGGAGGAAAATGCTATTAAGATGCATTTAAAGATGTTTTAACGCACCAGGAGGCAGGACAAGAAGCAACGGATGGAAATTAATCAAGGGGAGAAGCAACCTAGAACTAAGGAGGAATTTCCTGACAATGAGAACAATTAACCAGTGGAACAATTTGCCTCCAGAGGTTGTGGGTGCTTCATCACTGAAGGCTTTTAAGAAGAGCCTGGATGAACATTTGTCTGAAATGGTATAGGGGTTTCCTGCCTCAGCAGCAGGTTGGACTAGAAATCCAGCAGGTTCTGACAGGTTCTGGAGAACCGGTAGCAGAGATTTTGAGAAGTTCGGAGAACCGGCAAATACCACCTCTGGTTGGCCGCAGAGTGGGGTGGGAATGGAGATTTTGCAATATCCTTCCCCCCTTGAGTGGGGTGGGAATGGGGATTTTGCAGTATCCTTCCCCTGGAGTGGGGAGGGAATGGGGATTTTGCAGTATCCTTCCCCTGAAGTGGGATGGGAATGGAGATTTGGCAGTATCCTTCCCCTGGAGTGGGGTGGGAATGGGGATTTTGCAGTACCCTTCCCCTGGAGTGGATGGGAATGGAGATTTGGCAGTATCCTTCCCCTGGAGTGGGGTGGAAATGGAGATTTTGCAATATCCTTCCCCTGCCATGCCCACCAAGCCATGCCCACCAAACCACACCACGCCCACCAAGCCACGCCCACAGAACCGGTATTAAAAATTTTGGATTTCACCACGGGCTCTGATGATGATGCCTCCATCCCAAGCACCCAGTGAGGACCAATGGCTTCTCTTGAAGCCTGACTTTTCTTCCTGGTAAGAAAGACCCTAATTTGAGTTTCCTTCTCCCGCCTTCCATTCCTGAGTTGGCCTCAGTCCTAACTTTGCCCTCGGCTGTCTCCAAAGTGAGCTCCGGCTCTCTAAAGACGGATGGATAGATGAACAATTGATGTGACAAGGCAGGTGAACATTAATTGCCTCCCTGACCTGCATAATTGAATAAATGCTAATAAATGCCAGGACAACCACTGTTTTCTCTTTAGTACCCGCAGAATACATGAAGCCCTATAAATCAATGACAAGGAAGGATGGCGTTTCATTTTGAAGAAGCTTATTGGTCCACGCTGATAGCAGAGGGAAAAAAGACAGAAAGGTCATCCATCTTTTCCTTCTAATCCATATAAAGTCATATCTCTTAGCAACGCCGGGGACAACGTCTCCATTTGATTTCATTTCCTTGGCAAACGACATTGAATTCAGATTTTGATCGCCTTCTAAATGATAACTGAATGTGAAGGCTTCATGAGACCATACCCAGTATTGGGGAGGGGGAGGGGGCAGGATAAAGGCGTCCCACCTTGGATATACCGTATCTCAACCTTGATCACTCCAACACGGGTGAACGTCAACTCCCAGCCATGTTGGACCAATATAGATATCGGTTAGCCGAAGTTCGGCCTGGAATTTCTCAAATGGCATCCGAAGATGTCAAAATTGAATTTGTTAAAACATCATTCCCATTGAAAGGGATGTGGTGGCTCAGTGGCTAAGATGCTGAGCTTGTCGATCGAAAGGTCGGCAGCTCAGCGGTTTGAATCCCTAGTGCTGCGTAATGGGGTGACTTGTCCCAGCTTATGCCAACCTAGCCGTTCGAAAGCACGTAAAAAAAAATGCAAGTAGAAAAATAGGGAACACCTTTGGCGGGAAGGTAACAGCGTTCCGTGTGCCTTTGGCGTTGAGTCATGCCGGCCACATGACCACGGAGACGTCTTCGGACAGCACGGGTTCTTCGGCTTTGAAACGGAGATGAGCACCGCCCCCTACAGTCAGGAACGACTAGCATATATGTGCGAGGGGAACCTTTACCTTTACCTTAATTCCCATTGACTTTTATAGCTTTGGCTGGTGTGGTTGGCTGAGGAATTCTAGGAGTTGAAGTCGAGACAGCTTCAATGTCTATAGAGATTCTCAATCATCCAGGTCATGGTTGTCCCAAAGGCACTTCTCCAAAGAGAGGCTTTTCCAAAGAGCAATTGGAACTTTTGTTTGTTTGTTTTTTCTTTGAAGACGTTTCGCTCCTCATCCAAGAAGCTTCTTCAGTTCTGAACTGAAGGAGCTTCTTGGATGAGAAGCGAAACGTCTTCAAAGGAAAAGAAACAAAAGTTCCAGTTGCCTTTTGGAAAAGCATCTTTGAGACAACAGCTACAAGTTGCCAAACGTGAGATAAATATTGCTCTATTGCTTGGCATTATTTAGTGCCCCGTTCCAGGAGTGTCGTTGTTTAAACTTGTTTCCCTCCCTCTCTGCCCCACATTCCAGAGTAGATGTGGAAATACCTTCTCTGCACACAAACTGTTCCTCTCCTGTGTTTGCCCTGTTCCGCTGTTTCGTTTATTTTACTTTAAATATTTATATTCTGCTTTTCTGTTAAATCATTGTGGCTTACGGTAAGCAAACAGAACGAGAAATAGGAAGGTACAAAAGGACAAAACCGAGAAAGGAGGTTATGGAGCGAATCAATAAGAACGATCAAAGATCAGCAGTTAAAATATTAATGATATTAGCACATTACAAATGTAACTGTGTTAATGAGCAGCCGTAAAGAGCTAAGGACTCCAGCAGATGTTGGTTAAGACATTCAAAGCTGCAATCTGAAATGCACAAAGGCCCTGGAATGAAACTCCTCGCAATTTCTTTTTATCTCTCTGAATAAAGCTTACTAGGTGCCGAGTTAAAAAGACACGCGATCAAAAATAGAAAAACCAATGGGAGTTATTATTTTAATATATCCAATTTTGACATCTCCAGATGCGGCTTGAGAAGTTTTAGTCTGAATCTTGAATGATGTCCAACTAGAAGAGAATATAGAATATTTATAGCTCAGGACTGAGCTTTGGTGGGTGTCCTTGGGGCTCTCGGAGCTTGGTGGTTTTCATGCAGACGTTTTATGGCCCAGCTAGGGAGTGTCATCAGTGCTAAAAGGAAATGGGGTTTAGGAAGAGGAGGAGGAGGAGGAGAACTGTGGGGTCTTGGTACTCTCTGAGCTTGGTTGTTTTCTTGAAGATTTTTCATTATCAAATTGGGGAACATCACCAGTACTAGAAAAGGAGCAAATCCCATTCCCTTCTAGCACTGATGATGTTACCTAGTTTGGTAATGAAACATCTGCAAGAAAACCACCAAGCTCAGAGAGCCTCAAGGACCCCATCACCGATGTTCATGTTGGTCTGACTTCTTGCAAGACTCCTCCATGCATTTCTTGGCGTTCCTTTCCAGGCAAGTTGCTAATCGTGGAAAAAGAGGCCAATTCAAGTTGTTCACTGTTGTGTTTGTGCGTGCCACGGGATGGAGTTCTAGATGGTGATCATCACTCTTTTTAGATGTTCAGCAACTGAAGATACAGAGGATAATGGAGACCTTCTTGATCCCGTCTCTTGCCTATAGAGATTCTCAGTTATCTAGGTCATGGTTGCCCTGGATCTTTTGTTGTTAGTTGCGAAGTCGTGTCCAACCCATCACAACCCCATGGACAATGTTCCTCCAGGCCTTCCTGTCCTCTACCATCCTCCAGAGTCCATTTAAGCTCACGCCGACTGCTTCAGGGACTCCATCCAGCCACCTCGTTCTCTGCCATCGTCCCCTTCTTCTTTTGCCCTCAGTCTTTCCCAGCATGAGGCTCTTCTCCAGGGAGTCCTTCCTTCTCATTAGGTGGCCAAAGTATTTGAGTTTCCTCTTCAGGATCTGGCCTTCTAAAGAGTAGTCAGGGTCGATCTCCTCTAGGACTGACCTGCTTGATCACCTTGCAGACCAAGGGACTCGCAGGAGTCTTCTCCAGCACCAGAGTTCAAAGGCCTCCATTCTTTGGCGCTCAGCCTTTATTGTGGTCCAACTTTCACAGCCATACATTGCAACTGGGAAATCCATTGCCTTGACTATACACACTTTTGTTGGCAGGATGATGTCTCTGCTTTTTAGAATGCTGTCTAGATTTGCCATAGCTTTCCTCCCCAGGAGCAAGCATCTTTTAATTTCTTGGCTGCAGTCCTCATCTGCGGTGATCTTGGAGCCCAGGAAAATAAATTCTGTCACTACCTCCATTTCTTCCCCATCTATTTGCCAGGAATTGAGGGGGCTGGATGCCATGATCTTAGTTTACTTAATGTTCAGTTTCAAGCCAACTTTTTCACTCTCCTTCTTCACCCGCATGAAGAGGCTCTTTAGGTCCTCTTCACTTTCTGCCATTTGAGTGGTGTCATCTGCATCTCTGAGGTTGTGGATATTCCTGTATCTGCTAGAAGTCAATCCCATTCAATTGACCAGGAACCCAGTGCCAGATTCAGGACCATCCCGCCATCTGAAAATCCAAGGAATGGCCATGCTTTGATTGATTTGATAAATCAAAAGGGGAGAAAAAAGATTAAAACAAACACTTCTCCAAAGCTATAAGAGCAGGGGTGAAATCCAGCAGGTTCTGACAGCTTCCAGCGAACCGGCAGCAGAAATTTTGAGTAGTTCGGAGAACCGGCAAATACCTCCTCCAGCTGGCCCCAGAGTGGGGTGGGAATGGAGATTTTGCAGCATCTTTCCCTAGGAGTGGGGAGGGAATGGAGATTTTACAGTATCCTTCCCCTGCCACGCCCACCAAGCCACACGCACCAAGCCACAACACGCCACAACACGTCCACCAAGCCACGCCCACAGAACCGGTAGTTTAAAAAAATTGGATTTCACCACTGCATAAGGGACTTTTGAGAAGACCCCGGCAATCTGCCTTAACACGTTCTAATTTGAAAGCCAGAGAAGAAGAGGATTATATGTATGAAGCACAGAGTAATCCTATTAGCTCCATTTAGTTTAAATGACTTGTCAGGAAAAAGAGGGTGGGGGTGGGGAAAAAAATTAAAGTTTGTTCTCCATCCTGGCCCCAACCAAGACTTTTTAAAAATGGGGCTACCAGCTTCCCAAGTGAGAAGGAGCCGACCTGGCCCAGGATTGCGGTCTCAAGCCCTGGAGATCTACATTCGAAACGGTGCTAATTCACCACCCTCCCTCCTGCTGGTTGATAACTATATATATATATATATATATACACACCCTGCCTGCACTCCTGGGTATTGTAAATTTGACCTTTAAAGACATCTGGCCACATTTGCAGAGAGATATTTGCAAAAGATGTCTCTTTTCTTTTCTTTTTTCCTTCCTCCTGATTCGTATTCTCCCGCAGCCCTTTTCTTTCTGTTCATCGCCACTTTTTCATTGCCTGTCGCTTGGCTGTGTTTTACTCATTAGTTTCCCTGGTGGCTTTCGAGAGAAAAATCAGATTTACGCTCACTGGTGGCAGAAAGGGAGGCTGGGGTGGGTGGGGGGGTGGGGGGCTTAGTTGAGGCTGGGGATTGTGCTAATTCAGCTATAAACTGAAGGTCATGTTTTTAAAAATCTCATTCATTCATTCATTCATGTGTGTGCGTGTATGTATGTGTATATATTTACCCATCTCTCTAGCTCTCTATCTATCTCTATCTCTGTCTGTCTGTCTGTCTATCTATGTATCTTTCTCTCTCTCTAACTCTCTATCTCTACCTACCTGTCTGTTCATCTATCTATCTATCTATCTATCTATCTATCTATCTATCTATCATCTCTACCTACCTATCTGTTTGTCTGTCTATCTCTCTCTCTCCCCCCCCTACCTGTCTGTCTGTCTGTCTATCTGTCTCTCTCTCTCTCTATCTCTACCTGCCTGCCTGCCTGCCTGCCTGCCTGCCTATCTATCTATCTATCTATCTATCTATCTATCTATCTATCTATCTATCTATCTCTTTCTCTCTCTCTCTCTATCTCTACCTGCCTGCCTGCCTGCCTGCCTGCCTATCTATCTATCTATCTATCTATCTATCTATCTATCTATCTATCTACCTACCTATCTATCTATCTATCTCTTTCTCTTTCTCTTTCTCTCTCTCTCTGTCTATATCTATCTATCTATCTATCTATCTATCTATCTCTTTCTCTTTCTCTCTCTCTCTCTGTCTATATCTATCTATCTATCTATCTATCTCTTTCTCTCTCTCTCTCTCTTTCTGTCTATATCTATCTATCTATCTATCTACCTATCTATCTATCATCTCTCTCTATCTCCCTATCTCCCTATCATCCATTCATACATACATACATACATATGTATGTATGTATGTGACATATGATATATATATATAGAGGGGGGGGCGCAGGGGTCTCCAACTCATCACTCCTACAAGGTAACTCTGGGCAGCTTGCAACAGAAGTGGTCATAAGTCAAGGACTACCTGCAGTCCATCCTGTTTTAAGTGATGTGGTCCATCCTACCAGGTGTTAATTCTTCAGGATGAGTAGAAGCAACCTGGTTCTTCTCCTTTTTTTTTTAATGGGAATGGCTTTCTCCATCCCTGAAGTTCTTCAGGATTTCTGCCTCCCTCCCCCACCCCATTTTCATCAATACGCAAAACATCCACTTTCCCTCTCGTGTAATTACTGTTAATTTCATAACCAGCACCTTAACTGGATTGCTCTCCAATGGGAAATTATTTCATCAGGCCACTGCAAGGAAGTATTTTGACATTGTCTACTCTTGTCAAGCTGTAAGGTTTTGGGTGTTGCTGGTCTACGTGCAGCCAAAGAGCTCAGTGAGACAAAGCCCAGGACTGAGCAGGCTCTTTTCAATATATAATTACTGCAGCGAGATTATTACATGCGCCGAAAGGGAAAGATTTGACACTATGGTTGGTGAAATTGACAGCTCTCAACGGAATTGATAAATTGACTTCTTTGATTAGAGAAAAGGTACCCATCTATGTTTATTGATGACTGGAAACCTCCTATGGATTTTGGGCATAAAAATTGAGGGGGGGGAAGGAACTTGTGATTTATGGTTTTGATCTGCAAGCAAGCTACCTGTATATAAACAAAGCAAAGTTGGGTAATGAAATGTCTACAAGAAGACAACCAAGCTCAGAGAGCACCAAGGGCCCGGCAGTCTTCCTCTTCTTCCTTTTCCTCCTCCTCCTCCCCTTCTCCTCCTCCTCCACTCCGCAAACTCCACTCCCTTCCAAGCACTGATGATGTTACCTTGCTGGGTAATGAAACGTCTGCAAGGAAACAACTAAGCTCAGAGAGCACCGAGGACCCCACAAATGTCATTTGATCGGTGCTTGGATGCCCATAGTGGATTCTGGTGCCTGATTTCACCTTCTCCCAAGAGAATCCACCCACAGTGAACAGTGGTCTGGAAATCCAGAGCAGCCCTGGAGCAGAGACCATGATTAGGGTGTCGGGGAAGCATTTAAAAGATGCCATCAATAACACGCAAACATCCAGAGCAGACATTCCTAAAAGGAAAAGCAACCTGGTCTGCTCACCTCATCCGAAGCAATCGATGAAAGGTGAGGGGGGAAAAAAAGAGATGAGCATGAAAGCGATTTTTATCCTTGCCACGTACCGGTTCTCTTCTGCTGAATGCTGATCCCAGAGGTGCAGACTCAGTTTATTCTTCTTGCAAAAGGGAAAAGAGGGGGGGGAAAAACAACCCAGACATGATTCATGATAAAACTGAAGAGTTCGGAGCTGAACAAAATTGTCAAGGCCAGACCAAAATTAGTTGATGGGTGACCTTCCAAGGCCTTCTCTCCCCATCCTGGGCTTTGAACGACCAGAAAAAATAATATATGAAACAATAGATTTGCGAGCCCTTCCAAGAAATACAGAAATATCTCCTTGGGTTGGCTGTTGTGTTCTGCCTCAGGATAACGGCAGCCTTGGTCTTCATTTAGCTCATTCAGAAACAGGCAGATTTAAGGCAGTCCTCGACGTACGGCCACAATGGAGCTTTTGGAGCCATCACTTTGAATGGTCACTAAGCAACCGGCCGTACGTCAAGGCCATATCTGGAAGGATCTGAGGCTGCTTGGTTAAGCTTATATAACAGCTAAAATTAGCCTAAGGTTGCACTTGGTGGTTTGTGGTTCATCTTATCAGAGGAACTTTGCCATTGTCTTAACACTCAGACCATCATGTTAAGCCAGCATTTGGCATAAACATGGGTTTAGCAGGCTATGTAATCACTATAATTTTTGATTAACCTGCTTAGGGTTTCATATCAATGTTTCTCAACCTGGACCACTGGAAGATG
The DNA here is from genome assembly GCA_012654045.1 of Ptyas mucosa. NCBI lineage: Eukaryota > Metazoa > Chordata > Lepidosauria > Squamata > Colubridae > Ptyas > Ptyas mucosa. The sequence goes on along the minus strand of WNWU01015202.1, from coordinate 2,571 downwards.
CGTGGACTTCAACTCCCAGAATTCCCCAGGCTGGCTTCAACTCCCAGACTTCAACTCCCAGAATTCCCCAGGCTCCCAGAATTTCCCAGTCCATGCATCTTCCAGCTGCCCAGGTTAAAGAAACACTGGTTTATCTTATTGTATGAACCAGAGGTGGGTTTCAGCAGGTTCTGACCAGTTCTGGCAAACTGGTAGCAGAAATTTTGAGTAGTTAGGAGAACCGGTAGTAAAAATTCTGACTGGCCCCGCCCCCATCCATTCTCTGCCTTCCGAGTCCCAGCTGATCGGGAGGAAATGGGGATTTTGCAGTAACCTTCCCCTGGAGTGGGGAGGGAATGCAGATTTTACAATATCCTTCCCCTGCCATGCCCACCAAGCCACGCCCACCAAGCCATGCCATACCCATCAAGCCACACCCACAGAACTGGTAGTAAAAAAATTTGAAACCCACCACTGGACAATGAACCCAGGAGGCGCGTATCTGTTTTCAGCAATGCTGGAGAAAAGGACAGATTGTGGATGGTCGAAATATTTCTTCCCCAAATGAACGAATCAGACGTCCTCCTGCAAACCCACATTTAAATCCAAAGCTACAAGACGACTCATTCTCTCCTTTCCATTCGCTGTTTTTCCACCAGTTGCATTCCGTGCCAAGGATGAACAGAAGCAAACGTGGCCGAACGCAGTCTGTTTTTCTCCCATCTATTTTATTGCGGAATGGAACAATAACAGCAAATATGGATGGAGCAATCAATAACGCGAACAGCAACCCGCCCGAGAAGAGACGTCTATGGAAATAACCATAGAGGCGGAATAGCTATCATCACCATCACACTTGATTCTTGTCAACTCCGTTCTTTCCCAGTTCCACCTTTCATCCCCCTCCTTTTTCTCTGGATATTCCCTGGGGCCATTTTTTTTTTTAATGATTTAGGTAAATTCTCATAGAAGCAGAGGGAGGGAAGGGAATCCAACTTTCAGGGAGAACACGCCAAAGAAGAGAAGGGAGAAGGAAAGGAAATGTTCTGATTTAGGCTTCCCCAGCAGCATGAAGCCGAGTCTGAGTCCCAATAAACTCCTTTTATTACAGTGAATTCCTCTCTAGCAAAGTCTTTCCTCTCCCACAGTCTTTCAAGATAGTTCACAATTACCGACCTTTATCAGGCTTGGAGAGTGGCCAGGCCGATATCTTTCAGACTCCCGCAATACTTGGCAAAAATGCAGGAACAGATCTTCACCCAAATGAACTAATTGTCTCCTGCAAATTCCCCTCCCCTTCACTCTTCTTTATTCCCTATGGGAGGGGTCATTTACCATCACCTGTGGCTTTACTCCTGAGTCGACCCTTGTTCCTTAGCTGTTCCCTTCTCCTGGCAGCTCTGCGCAGGTGCACACTGGGAATAGGCTCCGGCTGTCTTTCTGCCTCACTGATGTCTGACTCCGAAGGCAGCTGGCAACTGTCAGACGGCCCTGGCCCCCTCTCTGCCTCCGATGCAGAGCCCTCATCAGAGCCTTTCCCAGACTCCCGGACTGGCCCATGTTCCTCCCCAATCTCCTCACTGTCCAAATCTGCTGCCATATCCACTGGCCATTGGCGGGCCACAACAGGAAAAAGTTTCTTTTCCTTTTATATTTTATATTCTACTTTTTCAAACTCCCTACAGCAGCCCTTGAAAAAAAGTGACTTCTATTTATCTTTCAAGCCTAGGACGGTCCTAGTAGGGCCGTTCAGCATGCCCATGGTCATATGATCAAAATTCAGGCACCTGGCAACTGATTCGTATTTATGACCATTGCAGTGTCCCAGGGTCAGGTGCGATCATCTTTTGCAACCAGCAATGGGGAAGCCAGATTGACACCTGTGATTTCATAACCGCAGTGATCTACTCAAAAAACTGTGGCAAGAAAGGTCATTATTCACGTTAATGCTTGTCTCGCTTAGCAACATAAATATTGGGCTCAATTGTGGTCGTAAGCCGAGGGTTTACTATTACGTATTCCCATCATGATGCTTTAGTGCCATGTCAGTCATCGTGATATGATCGAGGAGATGATCTAGCAATCCAATACGGTGCGTTGGGTTTTAGGAAAAGCCAGACAAAGGGGAACATGTCCAAACTGGGCAAACTAGATGGAAAGAATTCGGTTGGATGGAGAAGCTGAGCGTATTTAGTCTGGAGAAAAGAAGGTTTCGTGAGCAGATGTGGTGGCTGCCTTTAAATAATTGAAAGATTGGCCTAAGAGCAAAAAGGTTCTGTGTTATTCCCTGTAGTGAGACTAGAAATAGTCAGAGGAAACTTCAGGAAAATAGATTCTGACTCAACAAGCATCTGACAACAAGAGTCATTCAACAGTGCTCTTGATGGTGGTTGGCTGTCCTTGCTGGATCATCAGCCTTCATGGGTTGGGTCAATGCAGGGCCTACCTCCAACCGTGGATTTGGTTCAGATGATCTGAAAGATTTCTTCTGAAACAATGATGGGGTCCCCACAGCTGGTGAACCCCTAATGTGGCTTGTTTGGTTGAATAGAATAGAATAGAATAGAATAGAATAGAATAGAATAGAATAGA
>WNWU01015201.1:1381-34581 GCA_012654045.1 Ptyas mucosa | reverse complement strand
TAGAATAGAATAGAATAGAATAGAATAGAATAGAATAGAATAGAATAGAATAGAATTTTTTTTCATATTAGTTCATTCTTCAAATCTAACTAACAAATCTTAAAAAATTAGGCTATACTCAGGGTTTCTCTTTTACTATTCCATTTCCCTTATTTTACAATAATCCTTTTTCTCCTTCTCCTCTCTTTCCCTTCCCTCCCTTCTTCTATCCTCTTCCACTTTCTTCTTTCCTCCTCTCCTTCCCCTTCTCTCCTTTCCCCCACTCCTCCCTTCCTCCTCCCTTTCTAACCTTCTCTCCTACTCTTATTTCCCCTCCCTTTCTTCCTCTCCTTTTCCCTTTCTTCTGTTCCTCTCTCTCCTTCCTCTCTTCTCCCCTCCCATTTAATCCTCTACTCCTCTTTCCATTCTCTCTCTACTGTTGTATTTATTTTCAATTCAATATTTTCCAAAGTGGTATCCGAGCAACCCCGATTTTCTATTTATATATGCTTTCTTTTCAATTTCTTTTCTATTTTACTGATTCAGCAGAAATAGGAAGCACACGTGTGTTGACATCATGACATGAGTGATGTCACTGATCTCCTTTGCCCTCTGCCAATAGAGACCTGTGTACCTGTCTAGATTCACAATAAGAACTGACTTATCCTCTGTGAACTGTTCTCCCTTAAATTCACTAGTGGGAAGTGCGTCAACATTTTGCTTTAAATGCTTGTGCATGCTATTCTTGTTTCTTCAGATTGATCTATAGAGTGTCAGGCTACCTGTAAACTCAACTGTAAATGCCTATTTTCCTTGCATCTCTCGCCAAATAAAATCCTGTTATCTGTGGGATCCTTGGTGCTCTCTGAGCTTGGTTGTTTTCTTGGAGACATCTCATTACCCAACTTGGTAACAATATCAGTGCTAGAAGGGAATGAGGTTTCTGGAGTGAAGGAGGAGAACTGTAGGGTCCTTGGTACTGTCTGAGCTTGGTTGTTTTCTTGCAGACATCTCATTACCCAACTTGGTAACAATATCAGTGCTAGAAGAGAATGAGGTTTCTGGAGTGGAGGAGGAGGAAGACTGTAGGGTCATTGGTACTTTCTGAGCTTGGTGGCTTTCTTGCAGATCTTTCACTATGCAACTAAGTAACATCATTAGTGTTAGCGTTTGTGCTTTTGATACCTGTTGAATCTGGGGAAGAGGTTTTGGGGGAGGCGTGCCCTTGAGAGACATGGGATCAAGGTTATTGAGTGCCAAATATTGCAATGGGATGAACGATGAAGCTTCTGCATCTTTCACGGTTACATATGTCCCGTTTCAGGTTTTAAACTCACACACTCTCCGTTGCTAGGTGAGAACAGCAATTTACTCGGCAGAGTAGATAACAGCAGACAAGGAAAGGAATGTAAATCAGAACAGAGTCTGTGGGAAAGAAAGCTGGCCTGGGTATTTTCACATTCAGTAGGGACCCTGCAGAAGAGAATTCAAATCCAGCCCAAAATTCAGAGAGACAAGCAATGGTGAAATCCTTTTTTTTTTTTACTACCGGTTCTGTAGGCGTGGCTCGGTGGGCGTGGTGTAGCTTGGTGGGCGTGACAGGGAAAGGACACTGGAAAATCCCCATTCCCTCCCCACTCAAGGGGGAAGGATATTGCAAAATCTCCATTCCCACCCCACCCTGGGGCCAGCCAGAGATGGTATTTGCCGGTTCTCTGAACTGCTCAAAATTTCCACTACCGGTTCTCCAGAACCTGTTAGAACCTGCTGGATTTCATCCCTGGAGACAAGTCAGAACTGTCAACCACTCTGTGGTCAGAGTTTCAGGAGCAGGAATCCCGAGAATAACACACTACAGCAAGAGATCCGATGGTTGTTACTAACAGAGGAGCAAGGCTCATGGCTGCCTCTTAAATCAGACTGAAGTCTTTAATCAAGAGAGTTATTCCCTCGTTTGGCAAGGAGCTTCCATGAGTGTCTTTGGTCTGCTCTGCTCTCTACTTTCCAAGTCCAGGGGCTTAGAGGCTCTACATCATCATCTGATTACTCCAGATGGTTCCTGTGTTTGGTCAGCCTTGGGTGATTCTTGGCTTGGTGTCTCCTGAGCATCGGTACAATTATATGCTTACCTCTTACTCTGTGGTTACGGCATAGCTGTCTTCTTTCTATAATCTAGTCTAATTATCAGAACAATAAATATGAAGTTCATACATTATTATTATTATTTATTTTTTTTGGCTTCCCATAAAAAGTCCGTCATTGATTGATGTCAGCAATATATTGCCTCTTCTCTGCTCAAAGACGTCAATTGAACCATCTCAGGCTCTTCCATCATCTTCGCTAACCAATCCTCCGCTGCGAACATCGCTCAGCCTTTCCATCTTTGTGTAGACAATAATCATTAAGTAGCAGATTCTTGGGGCAAGCGACCCCTCAGTCCAGGCCATGCATCAACTCCTGTCAATTCCCATCCTCTTGGTTGTCAATCTTCATTTATATTTATATTCTCTCCCACCTACACATTCCCATCATTTCCCTAGCCTTACTAACAGACTGACCCCTTGAGGCAAGTTGGTTGCTTGAGTGTAATTTGATAATTACTAATGATTTCAACAGTGAAGGAATAAAAAAGGCAATTGGCTGCCATTATAATTAACTGTTCGTGTGTTTAGAGCTCTGCTAGGCAATGATTAAAAAACCTGTTTCCGTGAGTTTATGGGATCTAAGAGGGCAGAGCAGAACCTCAGATATGGAAGCCTGCTGGCTAATGAATTCATATTAATGATACCCTGACTTCTCTAAAGCTAGATTTACACAAATAACAACGATAGACATCTCTTGGAGAAACGGAGGTGAAAATAAACCTGCGATAGGGAGTTGGCTTTCTTATCAACGCCACCGGAATCACATGCAGTCGAAAGAGTTGGTTGGAAGAAATTTTGTTAATAAACATAGAAGTTAAATCAAAATTGTTCTTTTTGGGAAGGGCAAATACAAGAAAGATATAAATTATCTACTACTGCATATACTTACAGTGTAGATCAACTGGGTTGTACGGAAGAGAGGCTGGATCCATATTTCCCCCAGAAGCTAATCTGCACAAAGTTCAGGAGAACTTTCCTCACATATCAAGAAAGAGGACATTCAAAGGTAACTACATGCTCCAAGCCCCATAAATTCCTGAGCAGCTCTCCATGATACCCCTGGATAGCCACCTGGTAAGCTTCAGAGTCTCCACAAGAGTGTTGTTCCAACGAAGGACAGATCTTCACCTTGGCTTCTCAAGTAGTGTCAAGACTGCTTTGGCCACCCACGTGATTTGACACACAGACAAACATGAACGAAAGGTATAGGCTATTTGTGCTTTCTTAACTCAGTTGAGATGTTCCATTGCGTGGGGCTTCCAATAGTACTCCTGCCTACCAAATCTTGGCTTATTGCAGAAGAGTAAAGAGGATATCATGGGGGACTTGGGAAATCGTCCCCAAAGAGGCAAACCGACAAACCACATTTACCCATCCTCTGTGCATTCCAGTTGGCTTAAACACGCCCCCATGAACCGGTGCCCAGAATCCATGCGAATGCTGTCCCAGTGGGGTCCCTGTTTCGGTGCATGGAGAGGAAAGCAACATGGAAGACTATTTATGGATCGCACCGTCTTTCCGGCTTCTCTGCGGCTTTCCAGCCCTTTAATTAACTGCCGTTATTTGCCCGTTGTTCTGCCCTGCACGCTCTCTAGGGGGGACACACACAAGTTGCTGGTGCTGACGTTAGATTCTTCCACCAGGGGACATCCTAAGGGATTTGCAATCAAAGCGAGAGAAGACGAGGACTCTCTAGGGAGACTTACAAGCTGAGACTCAGACGTTCGCTGCTCCCTGGCTTTGCCAAACAGGTCGCGTTTTCAAGCGGAGACAGACGGGAGCAGCAGGCTGGGTTAGCTAAGGGTGAAAGGTCAACTGGTAGAGCACAAGTATGATCTGACACTTCCCTGGTCCTGCTCTGTGGCGGGGAAGGAAGGAAGGAAGGAAGGAAGGAAGGAAGGAAGGAAGGGAGGGAGGGAGGGAGGGAGGGGAAGAAGGAAGGAGAAAGAGAAAAGAAGAAGGATGAAGGAAGGAAGAAGAAAAAGGGGGAAGGAAGGAGGAGGAAGGAAAGAAGGAGAATGAGAAGAGGAGAGGAGAAGAGAAGGAGGAAGGAAGAAGGAAGAAAGAAGAAAAGGGGGAAAGGAAGAAGGATGAGGAGAAAAGGAAGGAAGGGAGGGAGGAAGGAAGGGAGGGAGGGAGGGAGGAGGAGGAGGAGGAAGGAAGGAGTGAGAAAAGAGGAGAGGAGAAGAGAAGGAGGAAGAAAGAAGAAAAGGGGGAAAGGAAGGAGGATGAGGAGAAAAGAGGAAGGAAGGAAGGAAGGAAAGAGAATGAGAAAAGAAAAGGAGAGGAGAAGGAAGAAGGATGAAGGAAGAAAGGGGGGAAAGGAAGGAGGATGAGGAGAGAGGAGGAAGGAAGGAAAGAAGTAGAATGAGAAAAGAAGAGGAAAGGAGAGGAGAAGGAAGAAAGAAGGAGGAGAAAAGGAGGAGGAGGAGGAGGAAGAAGAAGGAGAAGGAGAAGAACATCATCTAATGGGCACTGATTTTTTTCCCCCCAGAAGCTGCAACGGTGTTTACATTTCATTTGCCCTGCTTCAACATTTAACTAACGGACAGGCCCTTGACATGCAATTGTGCAATTTTGGGAGAAACCCGTCTCTATTTAAAACGCTCTTTCAGGTGAAGGCTTCGCTTTAAAAGAGAGAGAGAAAATGCAGGTGTCACCCTTTTTCATCTTAATTGTCATAACAAGATAGGCTGCTCACCTTCCCCTTTTCTCTGCTTTGATGGCAGCCGCTGCGCTCCGCTTTCACTCTCAAGATTCCTGGCAGAGGAAATGACTTTAAGCCTGTGTGTTTCTCAACCTTGGCAACTTTAAGATGTATGGTCTACAACTCCCAGAATTGTGGTAGCTGAAGCCCATACAGCTTAAAGTTGCCATGGTGGAGAAACACAGGTTTAAGCAAACAAAAATAAAAAAAAAAACCAGGGCACAATGTACTGGTGGCCAAACACAGGGATGGTGTCCATCCTAGCCAAGTCAGAAAGCGAGAAGATTTGAGTTGAGGTTCACCCAATCCGAGGCTGGCCATCTTCAGAGCAGAGGGAAAAATGATCCAGAAAATCTTCCTGCAGAATTTTTTGTAGGCTGGGAAGTTTATTTTATATAACATTCAATTTCCATCAAACAGCATGTGATCTGGGTACAGTGATTTTTAAACAATCATAATCCACATATTTAGAATAGAATAGAATAACAGAGTTGGAAGCGACCTTGGAGGTCTTTGAATCCAACCCCCTACCCAGGCAAGAAACCCTACACCACTTCAGACAAATGGTTATCCAACATCTTCTTAAAAATTTCCAGTGTTGGAGCATTCACAATTTCTGGAGACAAGCTGATCCACTGATTAATTGTTCTCACTGTCAGGAAATTTCTCCTTAGTTCTAAGTTGCTTCTCTCCTTGATGAGTTTCCACCCATCGCTTCTTGTCCTGCCCTCAGGTGCTTTGGAGAATAGCTTGACTCCCTCTTTATTGGGGCAACCCCTGAGATATTGGAACACTGCTATCATGTCTCCCCTAGCCCTTCTTTTCATTAAAGTAGACATACCCAGTTTTATGTCTCCTCTTTTCTAACTTCTGTTTCTATTGTCTAGCCATTGATAAAATACATCCCACATCAAAAAAATACTCTGTTTCTTCTTTATCCTTAACAGTGAGCATTAAACTATCCATTTCTGCACATTCTAATCTTTTCTTAATTACATTCCCTCTGACGGAATCTCAACGTCCAAATACAATTCTAGTTACTTTTAATATATGCAAAACCAGATATATAGTCTGGAGGAAGGTGTGTTGAATATGGATGACACCTTGAGTTATATGTAAAAAAAAAAAAAGATGGCATATATACTGTATATATAAAAAAATAAGTAAATAAATGCCAAAAACAACATCAAGAGAAGAAAAGAAAAATCAGGAGACAGAGAGAGAAAGAAAGACAGGGGTAGTGACAGGAGACTTTAAAAACTATAAAGAGAAATTGAGACATTTTAAACATCCCTATTTGATATTTCTGTACATGTATCAGCAAAAAAAATTGGTGTATTCGTACAACATTCCATTTATACCCAATGTTTAGGTGGTGCGTGGTAATGCTTCTGGCATTAAAACACTACTTCCCCCACATTTAAAAAGGAGCCTTGATCAACTTGCGTGGAAATCAAGTTTTGCAGAAATAAAACTTTTTGAAAGTTAAGAAGAAGAAACAACCTCTAGTGGGACAAAAATGTGCCACAGAACTTGCCCAGAAGCCATGAAATGTTATCTGGGTATTTTTGATAGGGAACTTAATGAATTGGAGAACTGTACTGGAAAACTAACAAAAGCAGAGTATCAAAATATAATTACGTTTATCTATTGGCCTGGGAAGTGCGAATTCGATCAGTTCGTGTTAACCAAATAGATTTCTTCTCCATTCCTCTGGATAATAAACAGCCTGCTCTTATTTTTGGTATATTTTGACAACATCCAAAGTAATTTGGGAAATATATCTGCCAGTTAGGCTCAGAACTAGACTTTAAAACAAACCTGAATGTAGTTTTGTTATCCCGAAAGCAAACCAAACACAATTCAAATATATAATCTGGAAAAAAAAATCTGTCTGCTTTGTTTGTTTAAGAAAGTCTTGAGTCCTGGTGACTCAATTAGTCTTTGCAATGTTCTTGGCAAGGTTTTTGCAACTGATTTGCCATTGCCTACTTCCTAGAGCTGATAGAGGATGGCTGGCGCAAGGTCAAGCAGCTGGCTCTGTACTTAAGGCGGGACTAAAACTCACTGTCTCCTGTTGATTGAACGGTTGCAGGAACAGGGCATATCTAGTTTGATGAAAAGAAGGACCAGGGGAGACATGATAGCAGTGTTCCAATATCTCAGGGGCTGCCCCAAAGAAGAGGGAGTCAAGCTTTTCTCCAAAGCACCTGAGGGCAGGACAAGAAGCAACGGGTGGAAACTCATCAAGGAGAGAAGCAACCTAGAACTAAGGAGAAATTTCCTGACAGTTAGAACAATTAATCAGTGGAACAACTTGCCTCCAGAAGTTGTGAATGCTCCAACACTGGAAGTTTTTAAGAAGAGATTGGATAACCATTTGTCTGTAGAGTTTCCTGCCTAAGCAGGAGGTTGGACTAGAAGACCTCCAAGGTCCCTTCCAGCTATTCTATTCTGTTCTGTTCTGTTCTGTTCTGTTCTGTTCTGTTCTGTTCTGTTCTGTTCTGTTCTGTTCTATTCTATGTCCTCCCAAGGCCTTTGCATGGCACCGAGTGCCTAACTTAGATACCAACAATTTTTCAGTTTGGAAATAAATATTCAGTGGAGGAATATTTACTTTGGTGCTGAATTATTTAAGCAAACACAAGAGGACAAATTGACTGCAGAGACAGCGGTCTGTCCACGGAGGGTCTCAAGCAAATGGTCCAAAGTGCCGGCGATTCCCTCGGTCTGTTTTCTCAAATAACTCAATGAAAGTATAAACACAGTCCGATGACAGCTTTATTTCCTGCCAGCTGCTATAGGAGAGATGGCCCAGAAGGAGATTTATTCTAATAGACAGTGGAGCTGTTGAATCTCAAATCTTTTGAGCAGCCCTGCCTGGGTTTTCCGGCTTAGGAATTCCTCACAGTCATTCAAACCTAGGTCCTGAACGGTGGCTATAGCATGTGATTTCAAAACTCAGATGCAGGTTTCTAGTCCTCATTGTACACTGACCAAGCAAAATTTGATATAATCGCATTTTTGGAACCAGAATATTCTGACCCAGCTCCCCAAATACGACAAACACTCTGTAGTTAAATCAATGATTCCTTCCTTCCTTTCTTTCTTTCTTTCTTTCTTTCTTTCTTTCTTTCTTTCTTTCTTTCATGTATTTATATGCCGCCCTTCTTCAGAAGGACTCAGGGCGGCGAACACAAGTTAAAAACATGTACAACAAAATCCCATTTTAAAACCAAATTAATAAATAATAAAACCCGGAATCAGAGTCAGCCTATTTGCTTGAACAGCCAAGTCTTCAGGTCCCGATGGAAGGAGCGGAGATCAGGAGCCATCCAGAGCTCGGTAGGTAACTCATTCCAAAGGGTGGGAGCACCCACAGAGAACGCCCTACCCCTGGGCGCCGCCAGACAATATTGGCTCTCCGTCGGAACCCTGAGGAGAGCGGCCCTATGTGAGCGAACCGGACGGTGGGAGGCAGGCAGGAGAAGGTATATATCCCAGGCGTAAGTCATGTAGGGCCTTATAGGTGAGAACCAGCACCTTGAAACGGACCCGGAGAACCACTGGTAACCAGTGCAGCTCGCGCAGGAGAGGTGTCACACGGGAGTAATGAGGGGCTCCCGTTATTAGGAGCACCAGTCACCCCAGCAAAAAGTTTCTCTCTCAATGCAGGCTAACAAATCTGTCCATCAGGGAGATGAATAGTTGTCTGCCACATCTATTCATCTCTGCCTTTTATCCCCAGAGCTAGGGTGGGGCTTCGCTAGCAGCTGTGGCTCTTCTGTCCCAAGGACCGGCCCATAGATTTCCACTGCTCTCCTCTCCTCTGCCTTCTGTGCATCCATGCGTCAGACACTGGACCCAGCTGTTCCTCCTCTTCCTCATCAGCCACCTCCAGACCTGGGGGCTGTTGACTCTCCATCTGAGAGCTGATGGACGGCCCAGGCTCTGCCTCTGTCTCTCTGCCAGTTCCATTCCCTCTTCCCCCTTGGAGCTCTCAGGTTACTTTGATGCTGATCCTGGCTCCCACGCCTCCTCCTCTGATTCGGCTGCTCGAGGGGCCGGTGACCGATAGGCCACAACACAGAAATAGAAACACATTGTCACCAGCTTTTTCTTTTTTTGGTGGTCTAGGAATCCCCACGATCTTTAAGACTTAAAGACTGGATGGAGTTTATCTCACATGGTTTCAGGACTCCAGCTCAAATACAGGTTTCTAGTCCTCATTGTACACTGCCAAGGAAAACTCGATGTAATCGCGTATTTGGAACCAGAAATAGGAACACATTGTCACCAGTCTGGTTTTTTTTTCTTTTTTCAGTAGTCTGAGAATCCCCATGGTCATTCCGATTTAGGCACTGGATGGAATTTATGTCGTGTGATTTCAGGACTCCATATGCGGGTTTCTAGTCCTCATTATACACTGACGAAGGAAAAACATGGTGCAATAATATGTTTGAAACCAGAAACAGGTTCACGTTATCTTTGGAAAATCTTTGAATAATGTGTATCTATATTTATATCAAAGAATAATAGAGAAAAATGGAGATTTTTCTGCCAGGCGCACGTTTTCACCGCAGGCTATTCCGTCTCTTTGTTTAGGGTGAGGAGCGAGAGGTGAAAACTAACAGAGCTAACCAACTTCCCTTTTGTTAGCGTTTTGCTAACAAGATGTTTACAAGAAACCTTCCCTTCTCTTTTATATATTCAATTATTGATGGAAGGCGGTGTGCTCCCGTCAATGAAGGGCACGATGTGGATATTAACCCTCCAAAATGAATTAATATGAATCAGGCACGGAAATGTTTATATTCTCTACCTTTATAAATTATGGAGGGCCCTTTTGCACATAATTACCAGCAGTTTTATATGGTTCTTACTCTCTGCTTTTAATCCTTCTCGGAAGAGTACTTGTCAGTCGCAAATTTGGAAGGGGAAGGAAGAGAGGATAGGACAGACAGGAGCTGCAGGTTCAGGATGGATTGGCACTGACATTCAGATCCTCTAAAGAACATTATTGAGGGACATTTAAAATAGCAATAGCAATAGCACTTATATACTGCTTCACAGTGCTTTACAGCCGTCTCTAAGTGGATTACAGAGTCAGCCTCTTGCCCTCCACAACAATTCTGGGTCCTCATTTTACCCACCTCAGAAGGATGGAAGGCTGAGTCAACCTTGTGCCTGCCTGGTGAGATTTGAACCGCCAAATTGGAGGCAGCTGGCAGTCAGCAGAAGTTAGCCTGCAGTACTGCACTCTAACCACTGCGCCACCATGGCTCCAAAGAAAGACGTGTGCAAAAATCAGGATGATCAGGAGTTCTAAAGCAGGAGTTCTTGGTCTGTGGGGACCTTGGTGCTCTCCGAGCTTGGTGGCTTTTCTTGCAGACGTTTTATAACCCAACTAGGGAACATCATCAGTGCTATAAAGGAGTGGGGTTTGGTCTCTGCTTATATACAATTGCTTGTCTTGGCAGAATTGGTGAGAATGTGGGAATTTTTTTTCTTGCTAGTTTCTTGATTGTTTTCTGCTTGTTTGTTTGTCTGGTGTTAATCCACACTTATCTGGGTTTCTCTTTCTGTGGAGTCGTTGGTGCTGTCTGAACTTGGTTTTCTTGCAAATGTTTCATGACCCAACAAGGTGACATTTTCAATGCTTTGCGGAGTGAAGGCTGAGGAGGAGGAGAAGTAAGAAGAGGACTGTGAGGGTCTTGGTGATCTCTGAGCTTGGTTTTTTTCTTGCAGATATTTCATTACTCAACTAGGTAACATCATCAGTGCTAGAAGGATTCTCTGTTTATATACAATTGCTTCAATTTGTTGGTGGGAGTATAGTTTTTTTCTTTGTTAGTTCCTTGATTAGAGTATTGTTTTCTGCTTGATTGTTTGTCTGGTGTTAATCCACACTTACCTGGGTTTCTCTTTCTGTAGGATCCTTGGTGCTCTCTGAGCTTCGTTGTTTTCTTGCAGATGTTTCATTACTCAACTGGGTAACATCATCAGTGCTGGAAAGGAGTGGGTTTTCTCTGTTTATATACAAATGTTGGTTTTTGTGGGAGTTCCTTGATCAGGCTGTTGTTTACTGTTAGCTTATTTGTCTGAGTTGGTAATTCATTGATTAGGGATCATTCAAAAGAGACAATCAAAAAGCCAAAAAGGTAACAAAAAGACCAGAATATCTCCTCACTGGCAATCAACACCCACGTAAACAGAGATTAACACCAAGATTAATAGTAGATTTACAATCAAGAAGTCAACAATACCCTAATCCAGGTATTGCTTGATGGCAAGACTGCAGGATTCATTTAACAACTGCAGTGCTTCGCTTAATAACTGTGGCCCAAAAAAGATTGTAAAATTGGGCACAGAATTGGCAACCGAAAGTATGGTTCAATTGTGGTTGTAAGTCAACAACTATCTCTATTGTTTCATGTTATCTACAAGCTACTCTACTCCCTTCTTGAGTAATACAAAGGTGGCATTTCTCTAATTCAACACACAGCCTTAAATGGACACTGACTTTATCCGTTGCCACCCCAGGCAGTGGGTAGCATTTTCACACATTTGGAATTTTCTTCCCCGTGGCCACTATTCAACGGAAGAGTGGGTGGACTTGCCACCCCTTCCACAATCTCATCTCTGGCGACGGTGAATCATTCTCAAGTGCATCTCTGCAAAGACGTTGGAACACTAGCCCAGAGAGAGTTGGAAAGGGTGTCGATGATGAGCAATGTTTTGGGGGGCCAAGCAATGAGTTACTCATCGTTTGCAAAAGGGAGAAAACCGTGTCTGTCATTAGCCTCTTCTGGGGGAATCCAAATAGGCTGTGGGGATGAGCAAAGAGGGTGTAGAAGACTATGAAAGGTGGTTGCAGACTTTGGGGATGTTCTCAAGATGAGGGACAACTCAAAGGACCACGAAGGGGGAAAATCTCAGAGACCACCTTGGGCAAAGCTTAAAATCCAAAGCAGTGTTTCTCAACCTTGCCAACTGGAAGACGGGTGGACTACAACTCCCAGAATTCCGATAATGGCTGGGGAATTCTGGGAGTTGAAGCCAACCCATCTTCAAGCTGAACCAAGAGTGATCCAAGAGCTTCTGCTAGTGCCTGATCAAAGCAACAAAAAGCATTTTTCCCCTCAGACTTGATCATTTCCACTCCCCTCCCCCTGAAATTTCTCTTTAGTTCAGCTTGTTAGAAGAAATGTGTGAAAATGGGAAAGAAGAAAGGATTACTGAGCAATAATGAGAGTAATTAAAAACCTCTCCATCTCTTGCCAGCGGAGCCCCTTTTCAAAGCTCAGCAGGATTTTGATGTATGTGTGTCGAGGGAAGGGGGGGAATAGAGATGCCAGGAGTACTGGGGGAGGGCTGGTCACTAAATCTAGGAGAGCAAAATGGAGCTTTACAAAGGCAGGGCTGGTTTCTTTGAGGAGGCAGCCACTGGGCATCCTAGAAGAATACAAATATCTCTATCTCTATCTATCTCTCTATCTCCATCATATCTCTCTTTCTCTCCTATCTATTTGGCTGGATGGATGGCTGGCTGGCTGGCTGTCCATCCATCTGTTCATCCATCCATCCATCCATCCATCCATCCAGCCAGCCAGCCAGCCAGCCAGCCATCCAGCCAGCCAGCCAGCCAGCCAGCCATCCAGCCATCCAGCCATCCAGCTACCTAGTTACCTAGCTAGATAACTAGACAGCTAAATAGCTAGATAGCTCTATCTATCATCCATCTATCTATCCACCTATCTGTCTGTCTGTCTTTCTCCATCATATCTCTATTTCTCTGTCTCTATCTGTCTGTCTGCCATCCACCCATCCATCCAGCTAGTTACCTAGCTACCTAGCTAGATAGCTCTATCTAGCGATGTAACTATCTATAGTTATCATCTATATCTAGCTGTCAGTCTAGCTAGCTAGCTATCATCTATATCTCTGATCTCTCTCTATGATCTATTTATCTATCATCTATCCAATCCTTCCATTCATTCATATCTTTCTCTCCATCATCAACCTCTCTTTCTATCTCTCTCCCCCTTCCTCCCTCCAACCACTTGATGGGCCCCTTACCACCCTGGAGTCCTAGACCCCGACTGGGGAAAAACCGTGTCTTCAGGTCCTTTCAAATGCATAACAAGGTTGGGGCCAATCCTATCTCCGCTGGGACGATGCTCCACAGGGAGGGAGCCACCGCGGAGAAGCCACTGGATGGACCTCCTTAAGAGAGTTGACCCATAACATCCCCTGCCTCTCCACTCTGGCGAATTGGGTAGATAGGACCGGGAAAAGACAGCCCTTCATCGTCAACCTTCAGTAGCTACGGATTGCTGGACGAGTTAGGATCCTTAACAGCCTGGACCACAAAGCCAGAGGAGATAACACCATCAGCAGCTTTGCCCAAAGAGAAGAGATGAGTTAAGACAGCAGCTGGAAAGGCAATGCACCAGAGGGAACAGATAAGAAGGAACACGCCGGTTTGCCAAGTCTATTTCTCTACAGAAAATGTTTGCCTAAAAAAAAAATAAAGGAGGAGGAGGAGAGCTTTCCTCGTGAGAAGATGCTGACGGCCATCCCTCCTGACTCACTGAGCGAAAGCTAGCTGCTGCTGCTGCTAATGTTGACACTCACCTGCCGAGCGAGCGAGCAGAGCGGAGCAGCAAGGCAAGGCGCAGGTGTCTTAAGCTTGCATCTCCCGAGCTTGGTTTCCTCCAGGGCCTTTTCCCACGCGATGTGAGCTGGGCCTCACCTCGCTGACATCTCATGCCAAGAGCTCAGCAATCAGACTGGCTGTTGGGCCAGCCCTCTCAGCATAATCCAAATGAGGCATATCCGGTGGGAAGAAGACTAAAAGTATCCTGCTGAAGGAGGGATCCTGTTTCCCACTGGATGCGTTTTTCTTTTTCCTTGCATGGCTGGCCTAGAAGAGACCCTCGGAGGTCCTCATCTGGGGATGAGGCTGGTTGCTGGAGATGCTCCGGCTCTGGGTCTCCTTCCTCAAGGCTGGAATTGCATTAGAAGACTTCTAAGGTCTTCTGATGTCCTAGGTCCTTCTAGGTCTAAATCGGGGGTCCCCAACTCCCAGTATGAGGCCTGGTACTGTGCCATGGCCCACTGGGAACTGGGGTATGCTAGCAGCAGGAAAGTCCCCCCCACACACACACACATCATCTATCTTCAGTCTACAACACCGTCTTTTCAGCAGTTCCAAGAAGGCTGCACACTTATTGGCACTACTCAGCTGAACTTGAGGACACAGCTAAACCTCCAAGTGGACTCAATGGCTCTCCGAAAGAATGCCAATGACCAGCTGACTGCAAGGAGCATAAATCCTTCTGTTCCCCACTATCCAGTCACAGCTGAAGAAGCTTCTTGGGATGAGAAGCGAAATGTCTTCAAAGAAAGTCCAGTCGCCTCTTGAAAAAGCACCGTTGGGACAACCATCACCTGGATGACTGAGAATCTTCATAGACACACACACAAATTGTGGCATTTGCGAAGCCATCCCCTCTCCCATCAACTCGCCGCCACTGCAGGTTCACAGAGCTGGAAAGGTTGGGGACCGTTGGTCTAAACCGCTGGGAAGGTCATGGAGAAATAGTGACCTAGGTGGATGAATTAGGTTTCCATGGGTGAAGGTAGTGGAACATGCCAATGCTTCCTTTTGACTTCTTTTCAGTTAATGACTACCAGACTTTCAGTCTTGCCTCTAAACCAGGGGTGTGAAACTCAAGACTCATGGGCTGGATCCGGCCCACGGGTTGCTTAGATCTGGCCTGTGGGGCCACCTGGAAACAGTGAAGGACCAGCCTGTGGTGCCTCTGCCAACAAAAATGGAGCTCAGGAGGGCCGCACATGGCTCCAGGCTCCGTTTTTGGCCCTGACAGCCTCCTGCAGCCCTCGGTCAGCAAAAACAGAGCTCAGGGAGGCTGCGCGCCAGTGGTGGACTGCCCCCGGTTTGGACCGGTTCACAAGAACCGGTAGTAAAACTGGTGGGAGGCCCCGCCCACTGCCCCAGATGTCACCGTTGACAATCTGCGCATGGGCAAAAGCAAGGTGCACACATTAACTTCACTCACGTGCACGCGATCCCACTCTGAACTGGTAGTAAAGGTAAGAACTTACCTGCTGCATGTGGCCCTCCCAGGCTCCGTTTTCGCTGGCAGAGGGCTGCAGGAGGCCATTGGAGCCAAAATGGAGCCTCAACAAGTGACATCATTGAGCTGGCCACACCCACTCCGGCCATGCCCAGCCCAGCCACACCCATCCTGGGCTCAGAGGTGGGCTTTACATAATTTAACAACCAGTTCGCCCCAGCACCAAAAATGTGAGTGTGCACGCAAGCATGCTTCACTGGCGTGCGTGCCTTCTGCGCATATATGTTGCCTTCAGTGCACGCTCTTCGCTTGCACACATGCGCTCATCTTAAAAAACGCAGCTGAATAGGACAGCATAGCGCCACAGCAGGTGGGCAGGACCACCCACAGGTCACAACTACCAGTTCGCCTGCCTGGCTTCCTGAGGTCAAACACAACCCTGATGTGACCCTCAGTGAAATTGAGTTTGACACGCCTGCTCGAGGGGTGTCTTCCCTTAGGGGTGTCTTCCTTTAGGATGCTTCCTGGCTTTGGAGAAAGAGGGACCCAGTGAGGTTGCTTGTCAGACTAGCCACGTGTATTGATAGGAAAAGAATCAAGCCAAGGGTCCATCAACCTCCATATTGCCCATTCTGACCTGCTTTCAAAGCTTCCGCTGTGGGTGAATCCCGACATTTCTTGCACACAAAACAGGGGCACCATCTCTCTCCGATTTCTTGGATCCCAATTCCACGCAACAGATCCCAACCAGTGATGGGCTGCTCCCGGTTCGGTCCGGTTCTTTAGAACCGGTAGTAAAAGCGGCAGGAGGCTCCGCCCACCCGCCCGGACGTCATAATTGACGATCTGCACATCTACCGAAGCAAGTGTGCATGCGAGCAAAGCACATGCTCCCATTGCGAACCGGTAGTAGAGGTAAGTAGAACCCTCCCCTGATCCCAACCCAACTAGAAAAATCTGCTGAAGGCCCTGGAGGGAGGAGTGGAGAGTTGTTTCTTTTTCAATTACATTTTTTTTCTCCATTCGTTCCGAGGGCTTTAATGCTGGTGTCTTCTTCTTTCGTTGTTGTTGGGTTTTTTTAATCTTTTTTTTTCATCGTGGGTGCAAAAAAAAAATATCTGTTCAGCTCGAATGAGTTGACCCCATGCCTTTTGAGACATCCCAGAATAGCCATCCTCCCCTCCTTTGCTTCCAAATGCTGTGCTCCCCAACACGCCCCCTCCTCGTTTCAACCCCTCCTGTCTTCGATTCCTTTTCCTTCCCCCCCTTTTTCTCCCCTCCCACTCTCCAACATGTTTCTAAATGACAAATACACACAGATGCTCTGGCATTTTGCTTCCCTCGGCGGCACCCTCCCCTCCTCACTCCAAAAAACGCCCTTTTCGTTATCTTGATCAAATTCCCCAGCTCTTCCTCCTCCTCTTCTCTGAAGTATTAATGATTTTCAACTGCCAACAATCTGTCTGGAAAAAGACCAAGATGAGCCCATGGTGGACGGCTGCCCAGAGCTGATCTATTGAACAATTGACACAAAACCCAATGGTGGGATTGACTCAAAATTTTCAGCTCAGTGATATGGCTGCCCATCCAAGCTTCATTCCTTGGGATGCCAACTGTCACATCCACACTGAATGGTTTAATGTTCATCCTCTTTTTTCCCCCTGTATGCTTGCTCTGAGGCTTTCATTCACATGTTCTCCCCACCCCCAGCAAAAGAATATCGATGGTCATAGTAACGACACTCAAGGTATTCTGACCAACACAGAAATGCAACCCCTCGTATCATCTACGTTTCCCGCAGTTTGAGGCCAACCAAATCGCTGGTCAATAGAGTTCTCCGTGTTCTGACCTAGGCTTCCTTCGAAAGTATAAAGCACAATCTTAGTCCCGCAAAACCTCTTTCATTTATACGACTGTAAATTACTTTCATTTACAATCCACGGGGCTTGATCAACAGTCTTTCAGAGGAAGCTTATCAACACCCACCTATCTCACGTGGAACGATGCCAGAGAGCTAATTTCCAGATGCAGGGCAAGGCCAAACTTGGCACAGAGTCACAAACAGAATTTTCAAATCTTGAATTGGCCAGATCAACTAATTGTTTCCTGCAAAAGCTCACGTCCCATTCGCTTCTCTTTTATGTGTTATGGGAGGGGCCAATCATCTCCAAGCCTTACTCCCAAGTCAACCCTGTTTTCTTAATTGTTCTTGTCATCTGGCAGCTCTCTGCATGTGCACACTGGGAACAGGCTCCCGCTGTTCTTCTGCCTCGCTGCTGTCAGACTCCAGAGGCTGCACATAATTATCAGATGGCCTTGGCCACCTCTCTGCCTCTGATGCAGAGCCCTCGTCTGAGCTTTCCCCAGCCCCCAGGACTGGCCCAAGTTCCTCCCCAACCTCCTCACTGTCCGACTCTGCTGCCAGCGGGCCACAACACCCTGTAGGAGCATCCCCACCCACAGGATATGGGCAAAAAAGTCAAGATGGTAACTGTATTGTGGTGCTCATCCCATTGCACTTGCCATCTTTCACCTTTCTGACCCCACTTTGCAAAGACCGTCGTTTCTTGGGGTTCTAGAAGGCCATTCCAAGAACATCTGGCCACCATCACTTTCAGTTTCACATGTCCAGGATGTGCAAGGTTCAGTGGGGTGATCTGAACCCATACTGAGATTCCCTACAGTTCTGTGATGGTTATCAGATCCATAGAAAGTTGCCGTATGGAGGCTCGAGTCATCAGTCCATCTTCTTCTCTGCCAATCATCATTAGAACTTTCAGATCTACCTAGAATTTCCTGGGTATCGAATCTAATATGTTGTGTCTAAAATGTGAGTCCTCTTGCTATCTGAGAAATCACAATTGGTCACAGGCAAGGAAATAGCCTCTGGGTTGTCATTTTAGCAGTTGTCTAGAAGACAGCATGGTAGGAGGCCTCACTTGAGGACATCTTGACATTGTTTGCTCATTGACGACTGGAGTCTATTGGCAACCAGGGATCATGGAGAGATTAGCTAGCAAGAAAATGATCCAGCAGCTTCAAACCTTGGAATCAATTATGTAGCCATGGAACTGAGAATAGCCCTTATGTTGAGGTACATCAAGTTCCAAGAAAATAGATGTGGAAAAAAAAAGAAGAGAAGAAACACATTCATACTGGATAGATTTGTCAATGATAATTAGTCATTACGGTTGTAGTGAACTTCCAATCTGAGACAGTCTTGAATATGTCCTGCTGGGAAATGACCACAATGAATTGAATTTTTTATTGCTGGGGTGAACTACCTAGGTGGCCACTGTGGGAAGCTGAGATGATGGGCTAAATGAGGCATCTCTAAACGGGCATCATTTGATGTTCTGAGCCCAGGCTGAGAACACGAAAGCCAGCCTAGGTTCTTCAAAATTTGGAAAGGATTGTTCTAAGGTGGTTGAAGTCAAGTGGCTTGCTTTCTCCAGGTCTTAGATTTCAACTCTCAGCACTTCTTCATGCCTCTTGCAATAGGGAGTCTTCCCAACAGAGAGGGGAAAACAATTTTCCAAAGCACCAGAAGGCAAGACAAGAAGCAATGGATGGAAACTAATCAAGGAGAGAAGCAACCGAAAAATGAGAAATTTCCTGACAGCTAGAACAATTAATCAGTGGAACAGCTTCCTGCCGGAAGTTGTGGGTGCCCCATCACTAGAGGCTTTTAAGAAGAGACTGGACAATTGCTTGTCTGAAATGGTATGGGGGTGTCCTATTGAGCAGGGGGTTGGACTAGATGTCTATGGAGATACTCTGTCATCCAGGTCATGGTTGTTCCAAAGATGTTTTTTCAAAACTTTATACCAGTGGTAAAATCCAATCTTTTTTTACTACCAGTTCTGTGGGCATGGCTTGGTGGGTGTGGCAGGGGAAGGATATTGCAAAATCTCCATTCCCACCTCACTCCAGGGGAAGGATACTGCAAAATCCCATTCCTTCCCCACTCCAGGAGAAGGATACTGCAAAATCCTCATTCCCTCCCCACTCCAGGGGAAGAATATTGCAAAATCTCCATTCCCACCCCACTCCTGGGGGAAGGATACTGCAAAATCCCCATTCCTTCCCCACTCTGGGGCCAGCCAGAGGTAGTATTTGCTGGTTCTCCAAACTACTCAAAATTTCCGCTACCGGTTCTCCAGAACCTGCTGGATTTCACCGCTGGAGGCTACCCAAAAATCCACAAGATGGGGCGGGAATATAAGGTTGGATGAAGAAACCCAAAGACCCTTCCCTAAGAAATGAAAGAGCAAATCGCTTCCATGCTTTTTTTGAGAAGAACAGATGGACGCCTCCATGATGGTTGAAATCATGGTCAAAAAGAGAAGCTCATCTTATTTTTTAAAAAAACCGTCAACTGGTATCGGGAAGGGAGTCAGGAACCAGATGAGGAAAGCAGGATGTTCGTTTGTTTGTTTACATTTTTATGCCTCCCATCTCCCCCATCAAGCGACTCTGGACGGCTTACGGCTTGCAAAGAGACGAATAGAATTGAAATATTAAAACGGCACGAGTTAAAACTTTAAAGCGATATTAAAACCAGAAGTAAGAATGGGGGAATGAGGTCTTCCTACCTCATCAACTACCTCCAGTGAATGAGCGCCTCCCTCAAGGCCTCAAGGCCAACCCGCAAAACCAGGTTTTGATACCTTTCCCGTAGGCTAAAATGGTGGGAACATTATTCACCTCCAGAATAACAGAATAATGGAATTGGAAGGGACTTTGGAGGACTTTGAGTCCGACCCTCTGCTCAAGCAGGAGACCCTAGATCAGTGATGGCTAACCTTTTTGCCGTTGTGTGCCAAAAGCGGGGGGAGCATGGAGGGGGTCGCACCCATGCGTGCCCACACCCATAATTCAGTGCACCCAGCCCACCCCCATGCATATGCGTGTGACACCCCTGCTCTCTCCCCTTTTGGCACGATGGGCGCAGTAAGCCTGTTTTTTGCCCTCCCCAGACTCCAGAGGCTTTCTTGGAGCCTGGGGAGGGCAAAAACGGCCTTCCCCATTCCCCCGGAGGCCCTCCAGAGGCCGGAAATGGCCTGTTTTCCTACTTCCGGTGAGCCCGGAAGGCCCCAAAATCAGCTGAGCTAGGGCAACGCTTGCCTGCCCACCGATATGGCTCCACATGCCACAGGTGGCACGTGTGCCATGAGTTCGCCGTCACAGCCCTAGATCATTTCAGACAAGTGGTTGTCTCTTCTTGAAAACCTCCAGTGATGGAGAAAGAAGGGAGGGAGGGAGGGAGGAAGACAGAATAGCAGAATAACAGAGTTGGAAGGGACCTTGGAGGACTTCTAGTCCAACCCCCTGCTCAAGCTGGAGACCCTATACCCATGATGGCGAACCTATGGAACTCATGCCCAAAGTGGCAGACGGAGCCATGTTGCCCGGCACTCACGGCGGCACCCTTTCCTCTTCCAGGTTTCTGGTGCACATACGCGCGCAACAATCACCTGGCCTTTTTGTGTGCGGCAGTGCCGGAAACTGGAAGAGCTGGTCTTCTGTTTTCCTGTAGGACCATGCGTGCTGGCTGGCTGATCGTTGCGCACCAGAAACCTGGAAGAGTAGCTGGCTGAAACTGGAAGTTCATTTTTGGGCACACGCATGCGTCCTGGGCAGTTTCTCTTCTGGGTTGCGGCCCAGACGAGCACGCATGATCCCTTTTCAGAACTAGGTGCCGAAAAGGTTCGCCGTCACTGCCCTATTCCATCCCGAACAAATGGTTGTCCAACCTCTTCTTAAAAACCTCCAGTATTGGAGCACCCATGATGTCTGGTGGCAAGTCGTTCCACTGGTTAATTGTTCTCACCATTGGGGGATTTCTCCTTATTTCTACATTGATGAGACTTAGTTACACACACCCTCTTGCCTGGCTTCCATTCCAGTTTGCTCCGACCAGCATTGAAACTCACACACGCACGTGGACGGAAAGATTACCCCGGGACAGGGTTGACCTGCCGATCTGCAACAGCTTCATCAGCTAAGACAGAGCCTCACGCACCCGTCGCACCGCCCTGTTGTAGGTCTCGCAGTTTTTGTCCACGGCCACCTGCTTTGCAAACCGAGCCAGCTTTTGCGTTCTGGTTGGCTTGGGCCCCAGCAGAACACAATCCACATGGCAAGCAGACAAACTGATTACCATTTGGAGCAGACTGGCCTGGTCTGCATTTCAACCAGGCGGCGCATGGTGGGAATAGCATGTTCTCTTTGCGAGGAGCATCAGCTACAGCCCTCTCCCTTTTCATTTCTCCCCCCCCCCCTTTTGTCTCAGCCATATGGGAAATTCAGAGATCGTCCGCCGTATGCTTTGATCTTGGCTTCGTGTGTCGACAAGTCTGGAACCGGGGAGAAAGTTAGGAGAAGAAGAAGTGAACATCAGTGGCCAGGAGGAGACTCTGTTTGCTGAGATCCCTAAATTCAGCGTCTGGCTAATCTAACCTATAAAGCAAGGCATAAGAACAGATCTCTTGGGTTTACAAGAAGCGGTAGAGTTCCTAAAGATTTCGATCAATCTTTGCCCACTTGGCATCTTCCAGAAGTCTTGGGACAAACATGGCTTGGTTGTCCTAACACCGTGATGGCGAACCTATGGCACACGTGCCATAGGTGGCACATGTAGCCATATTGGTGGGCACATGAGCTCAGCTCCAGCGTGCATGCACGTGCTGGCCAGCTGATTTTCAGGCCTTCTCGACCCACTGGAAGTAGGAAAACAGTGTTTCCTGCCTCCGGAGGGCCTCGGGGGTTGGTGGGGAAGGCCCGTTTTTCTCTCTCCCCAGGCTCCAGAGCATTTCTAGGAGCTTGGAGAGGGTGAAAATGGCCTTTCCCACCACCACCACCCAGGAGCCGCTCCGGAGGCCAGAAACGGCCCATTTGCCAACTTCTGGTGGGACCAGAAGTCAGCAAACAGGCCATTGAGGGCCTCGGGAGGATTGGGAATGCTGTTTTTGCCCTCCCCAAGCTCCTAGAAAGGCTCTGGATCCTGGGAGAGAGAGAAACGGGCCTACTAAGCCCACTGGGTCATCGCATGCCAGGAGCGGGGTGGCGGGGAGTTGCATACACATGCGTGGAGGTGGGGCACATAGAATTATGGGTGGGGGCATGCGTGTGCATGATGTCCCTCCCCCTGCTCCTGGCATGTGATGGCAAAAAGGTTAGCCATCCCTGTCCTAACATATCTAGAAGCAACAAAGGAGGTTGGGTCAAAGAGCCAAGGAGTGAAAGCTGCTACTAAGCCAACTAGTTGTGTTACTAAGTTTGCCTCTCTATTTCTATTTGAGGGGCTGCCACAGAGAGGAGGAAGGGGTCAAGCTATTTTTCAAGGCAAGCAAAGGCCAGACAAGGAATAATGGATGGAAACTGATCAAGGAGAGATTCAACCTAGAAATGAGAAGGAACTTTCTGATAGTGAGAACAATCAACCCATGGAACAGAAGTTGCCTTCAGAAGTTGTGGGAGCTTCATCCCTGGAGGCTTTCAAGAAGAGACTGGACTGCCCTTTGTCAGAAATTCTGTAGAGCCTTCTGTTTGGGTTGGACTAGATGACCTCCAAGGTCCCTTCCAACTCCGTTAATCTG
Source organism: Ptyas mucosa (assembly GCA_012654045.1). Classification (NCBI taxonomy): domain Eukaryota; kingdom Metazoa; phylum Chordata; class Lepidosauria; order Squamata; family Colubridae; genus Ptyas; species Ptyas mucosa. Next base: position 12,047 of record WNWU01015201.1, on the reverse strand, counting down.
TAGAACCTGTAGAATCTACATGCACCTGAGGGCAGGTCAAGAAGCAATGGATGGAAACCGATCAAGGAGAGAACCAACCTAGAAATAAGGAGGAATTTCCTGACAGTGAGAACAATTAATTGGTGGAATAGCTTGGTTCCAGAACCAATAGCTTCGTTGTGGACCTCTGGAAACCTCCAACACTGGAGGTTTTCAAGAAGAGATTTGTCTGAAATGGTATAGGGGTTTCCTGCCTGAGCAGGCAGTTGGACAAGAAGACTCCAAGGTCCATCGCCAACTCTCCTGTCATTCCATAATCCGATTATTCTGACCCCGTCATCAACTTCCTCTAGAAACAGATGATGGTTTAGAACCCAATCCATGAAAGAAGGAATATCAACAGTCCATGTGACTTCATGGACACCCTATTGTCGTTTCGGCAATGGTACTAAGCCGTTCACCTTTGCGGTCTCCCCAAATATTTTTCAACTTCCTGTTCTTACAACCCCAGGGATTTCCGTTGAGGCCCCATTCCAGGCTCGAGCCCTCACCTACCTTTGGGGCCAAACAAGATCAGGCAGGTGCCGTCTCCCGCTGAGCCAATATACAGGGGTGTTTAAAAATACAGCCCATAAATAAATATATCAGATGACATTCGCTGAACTGCAGCTGTCTGAAAACGGATCGGAAGTCAAATGAAGTATCACCCCAACCAATTAACAGATATCAAGTCATATGAACAATACCAGCAGCCGCATAATGACAAGGCTTTTAACTCAATGTCAAGGACTTCGCCTGAGCACCATTTTCAAAGGGAAGAGTGGAGCTTAAATGTTTTCTCCCAGGGTAGGAAGCGTCAGCTGATGCACTTCTCAACCTGTGTTCCATTTCCTTGGGCTTTTTCAGCTCTTCTGCTCTGCCCTCCCTTTTACTCTGAGTAATCCGGTAAGTAAGCTTACTTCGTTGGGAAGGAAGCTCTCTCTCCTTGGCTCAGACCAGAAGGAAAACAGCCACAGTTGATCGGTTTCTTCAAGGCCTGAGGGTTACAGGCAGTCCTTGACTTGCCACCGTCGGTTGAGTGACTTTTGGAAGTTACGGTAGCACTGAAAAAAAATTTATGACCGGTCCTTGCACTTACGACCGTCCCACAATCGCGTGGATCAAAATTGGGCGACCAAATCGTGTCCTTTGCGATGGTTGCAATTCACGGGGAAGATCGTGTGATCTCCACCTGCAATCTTCTCGTTTGAGCCTTTCGACCAGACAAGTCGATGGAGGAAGCTTAGCAACGGGGACAAAAAGCGTGGTAAAGTCAAGCGCGACTTACTGAACGACGACATCGCCTCGTGATGGGCGTTCCTGCCCCGATTATAGTCGTCCGTTGAAGACCAGCTATAAAAGATCAGTCCCCAGCAGGGGTGGGTTTCACACATCGTTGCCATCGGTTCGCCCCGTGCATGCACCCAGACTTCTGCATGCTCACTGTGCACACGCCTTCCACACATGCACTTTGCTCGTGAGCGCGCGTTCTGTGCATGCACCCGGTCTTGAAAATGTGGCTAAATAGGACAGCGTTACATCCAGGGTGGTGAGCAGGGCGTTCCCACCAGTCGCTGCTACGGGTTCTCCCGAACCGGTCTGAACCAATTAAATATCACCTCTGGTTCCCAGGTAGGGCTGGAAGGTTCATGGACAACCGGGTCTAGGGTCTCCTGCTTTCGCAGGGGGTTGGAGTAGGAGACCTCCAAAGTCCCGTCCCGCTCTGTTATTCTGATAAATGTAAAGAATGCTGGTCGCCAGGGATCTGTCCGTTGACTTATTAAACATATCATTGTTAAACACATCTAAGCAATGGAACTCTGGGTAGCAACTGGGTAGAAGATCAGCTGCCCATGTTCCTCCTTCTCCTTCCATCCTGTCCTCCCCAACCTCTTCTTGTCTTGGTGGTATCCCTCTCCCATTGGCCAATTCATGGCAGATTTTGCAGGCTGGTGAACTGTTCTGCAAGGCCCTGGGTATGTGGGGTCACGTTAGGTCATGGTATGAAGTGATGTCATGTTGAATCCAGCTCAACTCTCAAGGTCTTCAGAGCTGGCTCCATGAGGTTTCCTTGGCCTGATATGGAAGTGATTGACCAGGCCTCTTTTCAGGGATGCTTTTGACTTCCTGGTCCTGGAGGATTGCGATCAACCAAGGTCTAGCTTTCCAAATCAACCAAGATCAACTAGATGTGGCTCCTTAGCTGACCCAACCTGACCTAGGGGCTGTGGTCATTCAACAGTGGTGGCTCCTCCTCCTTTTATAACATAAGGGACATCAAAAAAGCCAGGTTCCTGATGGTTCAGTTTAGGAATCTTATTTTCTGGGTGGGTGGGAATAAGTGAAGCAATTCTCAACAAATGACCTTCCCCCTCCCCTTCTTGAAGACCCTGGGTGTAGAATGTCAGGCAATGAAAATCCAGAAGCCTTTTCTTTTGTTTGTTTGTGAAGATAAATTCCTTCCTTCCTTCCATCCTTCCTCTCTCATCCTTTTTCCTTCCTTTCATCTTTTCTCTCCATCTCTTCCTTCCTTCCTTTCCCTTTTTCCTTCCTTCCCTCTTCTCTCTCCCTCTTTTTCTTCTTTTCTTCCTTCCTCTCTCCCCTTCTTTCCTTCCCTTCCCTTCCCTTCCCTTCCCTTCCCTTCCCTTCCCTTCCCTTCCCTTCCTTTCCTTTCCTTTCCTTTCCTTTCCTTTCCTTTCCTTTCCTTTCCTTTCCTTTCCCCTTCCCTCCCTCTCCAGTTCTCTGAAGAAGCCAAAGGGGGCAAAAAAAAGCTCCACACCTACCTTTCCTTGCCCGACCTGCCCCTCCCTTCCCATTCCTTCCTCTCCATCCCCCCCCCGCCCCGTTTATTCCTTCCTTTTGCCTCCCTCTCAATAGAGACCATAATAGGCAACCGTCACCCAAATTCAGGGGTCCTCCTTCCTCGTTCCTCCTTTCCAGCTCCCCAACATCGCTTCCTCCCTTCTTCCTCTCCCCGTACCCTGCTTCTTCTTGGCATTTGCAGCCCGCCACCCACCTCCCGGCTGCATCTCGGTTATTCTTTGGCGCTTAGCCTCCTCTTCTCTTTTCCCCCCTCCCCACCTCCTCCTCCGCAAGTCAGAAAGGGGGAGAGGCAGGCGCCGGTCAGAGTCTCCCCTCTTTTCTTTTCTTTCTTTCTTTTTTCCTCTGCGCGGTCCCCAAATCCGCGCCTCGATGCGCGCTCCCTCCGCCGCTCCCGCGTGCGCGCTCCCGCCCCTGCTTGCCTGCCTGCCTCGTTCCCCACCTGTCCTTCGGGGGGAGGAGGAGGAGGAGGAGGAGGAGAGAGAGGAAGGCGCGCCGGGCTTGGCTGCTGCAGCCGGCCGAGGGCGGGGGGAGCCAGGCGGGGGCCCGATCCGGCCCGCAGAGGTGGGGAGGGGGCGCGCCTAGGAGCCAGAAACCCAGCCGGGCGGGCAGCAGTAGCGGAGACGCGCTTCTTCGACCCGAGGACGGGAACGCCCGGGAGGGAGGCTGGCTCGCCGGAGCGGGCGGACGGGCGGGCGGAGGTTGGGGAGCCGCCGCCGTCGCCGTCCCCGCCGCCGCCGCTGCTGCTGCTGCTGATGCTGCCACCGCCGCTGCGCTGAACGGTGGCGGCGCCGGGTGGGACCCACCTGGCCGTTTCTGTTCCGGGCGAGAATGAGAGATGCAGGTAAGGCGTCTTCCCTCCGGGTTAGGGCGGGGGAGGGGGGGCTCCTGTGGGCCGCGGGGGTCCCGCTGCTGTTGGGGGAGGGGGAGACCTTCCTGGCTTGCAGACCCCGGACGGACCCCCCCCCTTTTTTTTTTTTTTGCACCCCGTTCCCCTCCCGCCACCATTCCCCGACCCGGATTCCCTGCGCCTTTCCCAACTCCGGATTCTCTGAGATGCTCGATTTGGAGCCTCTGGGGAGGGAGGGAGGGGGGAGAAGGCTGCTATTGCGGGAGGTGGAGGGAAGGTTGGGGAGGGGGACGCCTTCCTGGCTTGCAGACCCCGGACGGACCCCCTCCCCGCCCTCTCCCTCTTTCCCCCCCCCCCACCGTTCCCCTCCCGCCGCTACGACCCCCCCCTCCAAAAAATCTGGATTCCCTGCGCCTTTTCCAACTCTGGATTCGGCATCGTGGAGATGCTCGGTTTGGGGTCTCCGGTGGGGGGAAGGGGGTTTGCAACTCTGCTCAGGCTCTCTCGGGGTGCTTGTGTTATTTGTGGGGGGGGAGGTATCGCGCAACCCTCCTGATCCGCGCCTGCCCCCCCCCCCCGCCCTTCTCCCGCCAGCCTTCGGATGCTGGGCTCGTTTGCAAGCTCCGGGATGTATTTGGGGAGGGGGGCTCGGGGAGGCGCAGTGAGGGGGGGTTTTGAAAAATACCTCCTTCGGCATCCGGGCACGGTTGCCTTTCTGAGCCGGATTTCGCAGGCGGGGGAGGGGGAGGGGGGCGGAGAGGGAGGGGGCTCTGCTCCAATCCCAGTTGGGAAGACGCTGCTTCGGAGGAGAGCCGCTAGGCTCGGGAGGGAAGGAGGGGCATCGCGACCCCCTCCCCTCCTGGAGAGATTTGGTCCTCTACGCCTTTTGAGGAGGGGGGGGGGGAGTGAGAGGAAAGAGGTGTCGTTTCCGCCCCCCTCCCGCTCCATCAGGAGCCGGTTTCGGGGCCCCCCCGGAGCTGTAATGTGTCTTTTTTTCGAGCTGGGTGCCTGCAGCGCGTTTGCTCCGAAGTTTGTGAGTACCAGCGATGGTTGCACGCCGGTGGGGTAGATTGTTCTGAGCGGGGATGGGTGGGGGGGGGGAGGGAGAGAAGGGGACAATCCACCTGTGTTTTCACCCACCGTGAAGGTGATGAGGGTGTCTGCTTATTGTCTGGAACCCCCTTCCCTCCTTTTCTGATCTTTGGAAGAAGCCTGCGTGTGCCAAAGGGAAGAGAAGACGCCTTTGATCTGTGTGTGTCTCAGGAAAGGGTTGGGTCGTGGGGAGGGGTATCCTTGGCGGATGGGGGGCGCAAGCGGAGAGGGGGGGCTTTGTCTGGCTTCCAAGGGGGGTGTCTTTGTGGTTCTGTGCCCCCCTTAGCCTCTGTTCTTACACAACCAGGGTGTCTGTTTGTGTGTGTGTGTGTGTGTGCGGGGGTGTTTTTATGCCCCCGGCTCTCCTCCTGCTCCTCTTTGGCTTGCCTTTTTTTCTCTTTTTCTCTCTTTTTTCCCCCCCCCCCCCCCCCCCCCCCCCCGTGTGTGTGTGTGAGAGAGAGAGAGGGAGAGGGAGAGAGAGAGAGAAGCTCTTGGATGGAAAGACCTGAATTGCCAATGGGAGTCTGGGGTCTGGACACGTTTTTTGGGAGCACAGGGTGGGCTTTCTGAGAGAGACAGGGGGAGGGGGAGGAAGAGAGAGGGAGGAAGAGGGAGAGATCAGCTGAGACCAGCATTGTGGACAGTTTCCAAGAGCTGAAAAGCAGATTTGGGGGTTTCTTGGCTGTGCCCTCTTCATTTCCCACCCTTCTGCTTCGCCAGCTTATTTCCCATCACAAATATCTCCCATCCAACCTCTTTCCTCTTCCCCCCCTCCCCAAAAAAAGGGGGGACTCTCTCTCCCTCTCTCTCTCTCTCTTTCTTCTCCAGGAGGCCCCTAGGTCACATTTCAAAGAGGCTGCTTTTTCTTGGCAAATAGAAGAAGAGTCATTGACTTTTGGGGGGGACGACTTAAGAACTGTACCGCTTGGTCTGGATAGGATGGGCCTCCCAGAGACCACCAGGGCGGCCCCCAGAAGTAGAGAGGTACTGTTTGAGAAATGAAAGGGGGGGTACCTTTTACAGTGTGGCAACCAATCTCCAGAGCGTTTCTGAGCAGTTGTCTTTATGTTCCTCCTAACTACGGGAGGCTGGTGGGAAAATCAGGAATTGAGTTTTAGCCTGGGTTTAAATCGGATGCTTTGACTTAAGCAATGGCATTGCTGTCCAAGATGTTCGACAAGGACCGGGGTCTTCGCGTTTACCCCCTCCCTGAATTTCTTTTTGTATGGTGAATGCCAGGGACTTCAAAAAGAGACACCTAGGTGGTGATAAGAGCTTCCGTACCTGACTCTACGCCCCTTAACCCCACGGCAGTTCATTGAGGCGCATAGTAAAACATCTCTTTGTGTGAATGGAGCATCGAGGCATAGTCGCTTCTGCTGTTTGGGGAGCTTTAAAGCATGGAAGCAAAATTTCTGCTCTTCCTGTAGCTAGGAGCTTTTTTTCAGATCCATAATGCAATAAATAGTCTTTTATGCATGATGTCCAGTCAGATAAAACTGTACAGCCCACAGCCTCAGTGTTTCCCATCTGTAAAATGGGAGCCTATTTCTAATTGTTTCGATAGATCTAAACATTTACCACCACCCCCCAAAAGGATTATTGCCACCTTTTGTTACTGGTAATTTCTACTGATCAACTAGCCTGAAAATCTTAACGATTGATAGATCGATTGGTTTGGGCTAATTACTACTCGTTCATTTCTTGTCTGTTACTTATTTGGTGTTAGAATTACTGACCTGTTGTATTTAAAACACACAGAGAGAGAGAGATGCATTCTATCACTCAGAATCACAATGTTATATTACTCCCACGTTAGCATTTGGGCATTTTGATAACATTATAAAATATAGCGCTAACTTTCTTGAAGTATTCAGAAATCCTATTTCCGGCTTCAGACATCAGGCTAAACCACAGTTAAGGGACCTTTAAGGGATAGAATAAGGAATTATGTTTTGTACTATTGGACACGGTTATTATTGACTAAGGAATTAAGTTATGAATTATGGAATACAAACCATTGTTTGTATTCCCTCTGATTTGCCACGGATTCTCCAACTGGCAACTTTTGTAAGGTTAAGATAGGAGGTCAGTTTATCTCAGGAGCAGAGTAAGAAGAAAGCTGAGAAGAAGCTTAAATCATCACGACTGGTTTGAAAATTTGAAATGTTTCCAACCCTAGTTAAGATGTCCAGCTAATAATAGTTTATAGGCTAAGTTCAAACATTTTTTTATAAGCAATAATGGAGTTTCTTTGGTTTCGCATCTGATCAGCTATAGTTTTTCCTGGAAACTGCTTAAATAAACCATGGTTTAGGATGATGCCTGAACCCGGTTTGCTGCTTGAATTGGACCATTCAGTTCACAGGCACACCAGGAGAAGGACAGCTTTATATCCATGGAAACTGGTGCTGATATTTGTTAATCTACAAGAGGAATCTTTGAGAATGATTCCTTCAGGCACGATTACTGTTGAAAGCTTTACTTCTCATCTGGGTGCAAGATAAGTGGACCAGTGTAGCACCACTGGAAGACTTGAAGGTCTAGGTTGGTTGGCCACTTTCCTGGAGAAAATCCATCTAGCTGGTCACTAAGTATTGACACCAACTTAATGGCACAAGATCAATCTAAGTAGATCTCCAAAAAAACCCCTAACCAAGTTACACTTGAATATTATTTGTATTTATTTTATGACAGCTTGCCCCTCTACTTCCAAACAGCTCCGAGAGTCCTCAAATAATGTATTTTTCTTGGAGGGCAGCCATCATGAAATTCCAGGTTATGATCTAGGCTGGAGAAGAAGACAAGGGAAATCTCCGTCCACATTATTGCCAAGAAAAACTATGACAACGTCATCCCCAGAAGCCAAGTTCAGCTTCAAGAGTCTTTATTTCTCCCTGCCATCAAATCTTTGGGTCTGATGATTTCTCCACCTAAATATTATTTTGTCTTCTCCCTGAGCCCCACCTCCCAACTGCCCTATCAATCGCCCACTCAAAACTATCATGCAATTTCCTAAGTTACTAAAAACTCATGAATAGAACCTAAGATACCATAAAAGCCAGATGAAAGTCCTGGTAGAACTTGAACTCGAGCCTTTTCAGTCCCACAAGCTGAAAATATCTCCTCCATGCTGCCCCATACAACCACATCAGTTCTCAGTGCAGGAATGGTCCTTTTTCCAACCAACATGATCTCCAGAAGAACCCTTGATAACCTTTGGTTAAGCAAGTTTTAGCCATAAACAAGAGAGATTTCCAAAATTAAAAACTTCATGATAACCGGGTTAAGGATTGGGAATGAAGCAGCGATGCGCAATCCAGATAGAAGTGCTGATAGAGCAGGAAGCAAATGCCTATAAGATTGGGCTTTTTTTGTTGTTGTTGTTTTTCCCCAGGAAATGTATTCGGCTTTTTAATTAAGAAAACATTTGATGCATCCAACAGAAGTAATGCACCGCAAGACTAAAGATGACAATGGACTGTGATCAGCCATGCTTCAGTAACTTAGCAAAAAACTCAGCTAGTTTTTGTAAGCCATGAGAAGCTTGGTTCAGGTTTACCTTGGTTAGAGACATAGCTTCCTGTCCAAACCCAGATTGTTGGGTTTGTTTGTGGTTTGGGATCCTAGGAAAACTCAGAAAAGGGGTGAATTTAGGAGCCAGGTGACAAGAATCGTGCAAATACAACCAAGCAGCCCAGGGAAAGCTTAGATGGGAAAGAGATCATGTACATCTGGAAAAAACCGGTCCAAACAGGAACTGAAGCATGAAGAACATCAGAAAACTGTCAGGCCTGGAAGCCATCTTTTGCATTGGGCCTTCAGTGCTTTGATTGGACCATGTGATGGACATGTGGATGCAGGGGGAAGGGACTTAGACTTTCTTTTGATGTGAAAAACCTGGAAGTTTTCAGGTTTGGGTTTTCCCAGATGTGCCAATATGACATCTCTAATAAAATGGAACTTTGAGGAACTTCTGGCCTCGAAGTCTTCTTTCATTGGTTGGGGGTGTTACTTGGAACCCTGACCAAAACAATGGAGAAGAACAACTTGACTTTAGGCCAGCAGATGGGAGACAATTGAGGCTGAGGGGTCCTTGGTGCTCTCTGGGCTTAGTTGTTTTCTTGCAGATGTTTCATGACCCAAACTCGGTAACATCATCAGAGTTGAGGCTAGAGGTGCCCCAGATTGGTCACAAATTCTGAAAAAGAGCTTCTGGATCAATGAAAGTTTCTCCAGATGTTCTTGTAGAGACAGGAGACAGAAGGTTACAACATGGAACAATTCTGTTCCAAATGCCTGCCAGCCATGCTTTATCCTTTCCTTTAAAAAGCAGCCCACTCCCAAACATTGATTATTCTATGATCTCCAAACATGCTCATCCTTCTTAGGTCATGTTAGGGTTCCTTGTTTCAGCTTTTTTTCTTGACCCCTCCTTTTTTTTTCAATGCTTACCTCCATCTTTTGTGTTCGTTGGCACAATTCCAAACCATCTAGAGCAGTGTGTCTCAACCTTGGCCACTTGAAGGTGGATGGACTTCAACTCCCAGAATTCTCCAGCCAACATGCATTCTGGGAGTTGAAGTCCACCCATCTTCAAGTAGCCAAGGTTGAGAAACACTGATCTAAAAGCTGGAGAAAGTGGAACCACCAGACCATCTCTCCCCTTCTGTGATAGGCCCAGACCAGGGAAGCGTGAAAGTCACTGAGAAGTGTCCCTCAGCTCTATTGGTTCCTTTCTCTACTATAAATACCTGTGTTAAGGATGGACCACAACCTACAAATTAGAGCTCTTTGATCAAGCCTTGCTGGATATGATCCAGTTGTGGTTTCAAAGATAATAGCCCCTGGTCTTGAATCTTATGCCACTCTTTGAAGCATGTGGGTTTTCTTTCCGGCAGATTAAAGCTTTGCTTTGAGTATTTGGCTTCTGAAAAGAAGTCCAGATGAAGTCCAGTGCTTTGGGAGAGAAGCTAAAGGAGCTTGCTTCATCCCTGCATGTAGCATATTACAGATCCATTGCCTTTAATCTGGTAGGAGCGATAGACACTATAAACCATGATTTCTGGACCATTGGCCTCATTGTCTCCAACCTACTGACACTGATGGAAGCTGTAGTCCACAATTTGTGGGTGTGGTTTGATTGGTGAGGGTAGTCTAAGTATCTTTAGATAAAAGGAGCTTAGGTGTTCGAGGAAATCAAAGTGCCCTGGTTTATTCTAGGGTCAAAACCAAGCACCCAATCATCATCAGTTGGGTTGGGTAACATACTTGTAAGAGTCCTGGACAAAGAGTTAGGACAAACTAGCCCCATCAACTTTTATTCTTTAATAAGGTTTATAAACCACACAAAAAAGATTCCAGGGAGGTGTGTGTCCCTCTGTGTGTGTGTGTGAGAGAGAGAGGATAGATAGATAGATAGATAGATAGATAGATAGATAGATAGATAGATAGATAGATAGATGGATGGATGGATGGATGGATGGATGGATGGATGGATGGAGGTAGGTAGGTAGGTAGAGAGAGAGAGAGGGAGGTAGATAGGTAGGTAGATATGGATGGATGGATGGATGGATGGATGGATGGATGGATAGATAAATAGATAGATAGATAGATAGATAGATAGATAGATAGATAGATAGATGTAGGTAGGTAGATGGATAGATAGAGATAGATATGAAAGATAGATATAGATATATATGAAAAAATAAAACATTCAATAATATAAAATAATCCACAGGACCAGATGGCCTCCCACAAAGTCTACAAGTCATAGTTCACTGGAGTAAAAGAGTCTGAATATTCATAAGAAAAATGTTTTTTGTCTTGTTTTTTTCCGCTTCTCATCCTAGAACAGTGTTTCTCAACCTTGGAAGCTTGAAGATG
>WNWU01015199.1:0-18704 GCA_012654045.1 Ptyas mucosa | reverse complement strand
AGATAGATAGATAGATAGATAGATAGATAGATAGATAGATAGATAGAGATGAGAAAGAGATAAATAGAGACAGATGAGACAGACAGACAGACAGACAGACACCGTGTTTCCCTGAAAATAAGACCCTGTCTTATATTTTTTGAACCCCAAAATAAACGCTTTGCTTATTTTTGGGGGCGTGTGGAGCAAGACGGGGCTCCTCTTGCCGTCTTACCTGATTTCCAGCTCTGCATTTAAATATTTTTGGGAAGGGTTTATTTTGGGGGGAAGGCTTATTTTAGCATATGCGGTCAAAAGCCCATTGGGTTTATTATCAGGGGAGGTCTTATTTTCGGGGAAACAGGATAAATGGATAGATAGATGGATGGATGGAGAGAGAGAGAGGGAGGGAGGGAGGGAGGGAGGGAGGGAGGGAAGGAGATGATACATAGATGATAGATAGATAGTGTGTGTGTGTGTGTGTGTGTGTGTGTGTGTCCATCCCTAGCCTTGTTCTACACAATAGCTGGCATTGTGTACAGGAACATCTACATATAATCTCCCTCCCTCCCTCTCTCTCTCTCTCGCGTTGTAGAGCCCCAGCAAAAGCTGTGTATGTTTTCTTTGAATAAAGATGAGGCAAAGCTGTAAAACCTAATAATTGTAGTGTCAGTTTCATACAGCAGAAGATCTACAAAATTGTCAGGAAAGAAATATGTCCCTTGAAGCACCAGAGCTGCTCACATCCAAGACAATGGCTGTAAAGCTAATAACCCAGCCAAGAGATGGAAAAACGACAATATGGCAGAAATGTGGGAAGAGGGAAAAACAAGACTGTAAGCGTGTCCACCAGAAAGTAAGGAGCAGATCTGCCATCAGATTCTCCTTCTCCTTCTCCTTCTCCTTCTTCTCCTTCTCCTTCTCCTTCCTCTTCCTCTTCCTCTTCCTCTTCCACCTCTTCTTCTTCTTCTTCTCCTCCTCCTTTTCCTTCTCCTCCTCCTCCTCCTTCTCCTCCTCCTCCTCATCCGCCTTCTCCTCCTCCTTTTCTCCTCCTCCTCCTTCTCCTCCTCCTCCTCTTCCTTTTCCTTCTCCTTCTCCTTCTCATTTTCTTCTTCTTCTTCTTCTTCTTCTCCTCCTCCTCTTCCTCCTCCTCCTCCTCCTTTTCTCCTCCTTCTCCTTTTCTTCCTCTTCTCATCCTCATCCTTCTCCACCAGATAGTTGTAAAGAGACTCATGCCCAGCATTACAACCTTTTTTGCCACAATTGTTAAGCAATCAGTGCAGTTGTTAAGTGAGTCACATGGTCATTAGGCAAACCCGGCTTCCCCCATTGATTTTATTTGTCCAAAGCCAGCTGGGAAGGCCACAAGTGATGATGACGCAGCCTTGGAAAGCTGCAACCATCACAAATTCATTCCAAGTTGTCAAGCCCTGGATTTTGATCGCGTGACTGTAGGGAATGCTGCCGCGGTCATAAGTGTGAGGGCCAGTTGTAATTCAGGACCATTGTAACTTTGAACGGTCGCTAAACGAATGATTGCAAATCAAGGTCTGCCTGTAAATCCCAGTCAGGTGAGTTGCCTATGCAACATAACTAGCAGCATTTTAAATGAACATTTCTCCACGTCAGGAAAACCAAGCAGATTTTTTCCCCAAACACAAACTTCATCCAGAATATTGGCAAGTCTACGCTGTCATCTTGAGGCCGCTTGATATAACGGTGACTCGGTGGCCTTGATTAAGTTACCTGCATAACTGGGAAATGCGAGCGAGCATAATCACATCAACGGCTCCAAAATCGCATTTTGTCTCTTCTCCTGGGAGAGTTTCCCTCTAACAGCTCATTTTATCTGCGTTCTTCCGCTCTCTATTCTGGCTTGTTCTCGGTGCCCTTTTGAACTGTCTCGAAGCCTAAAGAAATGAGTGCCACGGAAAAGGCAGAGTAAATAGAACTATATTTTAGGAGAACAGGGCCCATGGGCTATGAAGCATCTAGACCAGTGATGGCGAAACTTTTCGGCACCGAGTGCCCAAACTGGAATGCGCGTGACCAGCTGGCTGGCCCGAAGATCAGCTGGCTGGCATGCACATGCCTGTTTTTTGACCCTTTTTGGCAGTTTTCCGGGCTGTTTTCTGGGCGTTTTTCAGGCCATTTTGGGGGCATTTTCAGGCCGTTTTCAGGCTGTTTTCAGGCCATTTTTCAGGGCGTTTTCAGGCCATTTTTCAGGCCGTTTTCAGACTATTTTCTGGCCATTTGGTTGTCTCTCTTCTGGAGAGAAATATCTTGACCATCTTCCATCACCAGAAAATATTAAGAGAAAGAGAAGAGAGCCAGTGGTTTCTTCAGCTCCTTTTAACTTCTCCAGGCCTTCCATTCTTTCTCTCTCCACCACCCCCATTTAATAAGTCAGGTTTTGTTCTGTTCTATCACATATGAATGCACAAGGAGCATAATTGATGGACAGCCGTTTGCTACTGAAAGCTATCAACGTCCTAACTGCGAAATCACACATCCAAATATGTTTATCTTCCCCGCTATTCTGGGCCCTGCATTTTTTTGGACATGGATTTTTGTGCTTCAAGGGGGAACGGCAAAACTTCTTTAAAAAAAAAAAGAAGAGAAGAGAAAAAAATGACAGAGGAGAAAAGAGAGATAAAGACACAAAACTGGGACGGGCTTTGAATTCAAAATAAATAATAATAATAATTCCAGGCTGGGCTGTCTCAAAAGCAAGCAAGAAACTTGACAGATGTATAAATAGCAATTGTTAGCAGAGAGCGTGTTGCCCGCTTGAGGGGATTAGCGATTTCTTTGAACGTGTCCTGCCCTGTCTGGAGGTTAGACAGGGCACCTTTTATGGGGTTAGTCTTTTTTTGTAGGGAGGGGGAAAATTTTTCCCAAAAAAATATTTTGGTGTTTCGTATTTTAATCTTTTTTCAATAAGCCAAAAAATTTTGAAAAAAAAAAAGAAAAAAAAATAAGCAGAACCCTTTTCCAAACCATAGTGGTCTTCGGTGTAGAAAGTTGGTCTTTGCAAGGAATATTAAGAGTGTTTTTCTATCGGGACACCTGGTCTACTCCAGCAGGGCTGGAGAACTCACAACTTCTGGAAGCAAATCATTCCATTGGTTGATTGTTCTCACTTGTCAAAAAATTCCTTCTTAGTTCTGGGTTGCTTCTCTCCTTGATAAGTTTCCATCCATCCATCCATCCATCCATCCATTTATTTATTTATTCATTCATTTATTTATTTATTTATTGGTTCGATTTATATGCCGCCCTTCTCCGGAGACTCAGGACGGCTTACAATGCGTTAAGCAATAGCCTTCATACTTTTGTCTATACCTGCTTAGTAGGGCTTTTGGCCCCCCCTAAGCGGTGGGGTTTTTTTTATACAAAGTCAGCTTATTGCCCCCACAATCCGGGTCCTCATTTTACCTACCTCGGAAGGATGGACGGCTGAGTCAACCTTGAGCCTGGTGAGATTCGAACTTGCAGTAATTGCAGGCGGCTGGTGTTACTTAACAGCACTCTAATCTGCTGTGCCACCAAGGCTCTTCTTCTTGTCCTGCCCTTCAAGTGCTTTGGGGAACAGGTTGACATTTTCAAGAAGATTCGGACAAACCAGGAAAGGTTTCCATGAAAACTAACCAAAGGCATTGAGTATTAGAAATTAAGTCTGAGGACAGAAACAGGGGTGAAATGCTACCGGTTCGGGCCGGTTCACCCAAGCCAGTAGTAAAAAATGCTTTTTTTAAAGATCAGCTGAGCAATGTGTGACCGTCGGAACTTTTTTTTTACTTTTTAAAGCATTTTTTTACTTTTTAACATTTTAAAAAATGCTTTAAAAGTTTTTTTAAAAAAGTTCTGATGATCCCGCGTCATTCAGCTGATCTTCAAAACTTTTTAAAAAACTTTTTAAAGCATTTTTTTACTTTTTAACATTTTAAAAAATGCTTTAAACGTTTTTTTTTTAAAGTTCCGATGATCCCGTGTCATTCAGCTGATCTTCAAAACTTTTTTTTTTTTTTTTACTTTTTAACAAGCCGGGCTGGCCTAAGCGGAGCCTTTTAAATGATTTTAAAGTGGGGTGTTTTTAAATTCTGGGCCAAATTTAGATATTCTTTTTAATTGGTTTTTAATTGTTTATATTATGTGTTTTTACTTGGCTGTACACCGCCCTGAGTCCCCAGGGAGAAGGGCGGTATAGAAATCTAAAAAAAATAAAAAATAAAAAAATAAATTAAGCATTTTTTTACTACCGGTTCTCTGTACCATTAATAAAAATGCTTTTAAAGGTTTTTAAAAGGTTCTGACGATCACAGCTGTAGCGCACAAGCTTGGGAACCTTTTAAAAAACTTTTTAAAAGTATTTTCTACTACCGGTTCTCCAGAACTGGTAGTTAAAAATGTTTTTAAAATGTTTTTTTTTTTTAAGTTCCAATGATCGCACACCACAACTGTGATCATTGGAACCTCTCTTTTTTTACCTATTTAAAGTATTTTTTACTACTGTTCCAGAGAACTGGTAGTAAAAAATGCTTTTAAAAAGTTTTTTAAAAGGTTCCAAGCTCGTGCGCCACAGCTGATTCCCCCCCGTCTCGCTGTCTACTTACCTTCCCAAGCCTCTTTTTGGCATGCGGCGTGTATGCGCAGCCAGCGAACCAGTGGCAAACCAGTTCAGATTTCACCACTGGACAGAAGGTATGCATAACCTTATGAAAAGAAGGCAAAAGCAGGATATGATTGTCGTTGTACCCTTCAGCTCCTCAAAGGCATGCCTAACAGAAGAAGGCAGCAACCAGCTCTCCATCATCCCAGAATCTCGGACATCCAAAATAATGGCCTTAATTGACAGGAAGGGGGCAGATCCTATTTGCACAGTAAGAAAAACCTCCTTACTAAGAATAGCTGAAGAGCTGAGCTGTAGGATTTGTTTCAAGCGGAAACTGATACCCACCTGTCAAGGAGAGTCTCCAGAAGTGGAGTTTGATGTAAATGGAAGGAACAAAGCAATTTAACCAATGACCCAAATGTCTTCTTCCAGCTCTGTGATCCTATAATTCAGACTTTGGGTTTTGCCAGTAAGCCTCATTCTTTTAATTTAAGAAGCTGACTTTTACTAAGTTAAGCGCTCATCTAAGTTAATCTGAGCTACAGATCCCAGTTTTGTGGGAAGGCTGCTCCCAGAGTCCCCTAGTGCCAGATTGTAATCTACCTTCATTTCAAGGTTTTGTGGATATGGCTGGAATATTCAGGTATTTCTCGATTTACAGTGGTTTCACAGTACTCATCGTTAATTGGTTCCAGGAGGTGTGATGAGTACCGAAAACGATGAGTACCAAACATTTTTCCCATAAGGAATAATGTAGTGAGTCACAAGGCAGCTGACACCAACAAGTTCTAGCTTATGCATTGAGTACCAAACAAACAATGAGTACCAGGACAAAATTTTCACATCAAAATGTGTTGAGTACCAAATTCAATGAGTTTCAAAGAAGTTGAGTATCAAAGTGTTGTTGTTAGTTGCAAAGTCATGTCCGACCCATTGTGACCCCATGGACAATGTTCCTCCAGGCCTTCCTGTCCTCTACCATCCCCCAGAGTCCATTTAAACTCACGTCTACTGCTTCAGTGACTCCATCCAGCCACCTCGTTCTCTGCCGTCCCCTTCTTCTTTTGCCCTCCATCGTTCCCAGCATGAGGCTCTTCTCCAGGGAGTCCTTCCTTCTCATTTGGCGACCAAAGTATTTGAGTTTCATCTTCAGGATCTGCCCTTCTGAAGAGCAGACAGGGTTGATCTCCTCTAGGACTGACTGGTTGGATCACCTTGCAGTCCAAGGGACTCACAGGAATCTTCTCCAGCACCAGAGTTCAAAGGCCTCCATTCTTTGGCGCTCAGCCTTCCTTATGGTCCAACTTTCACAGCCAGACATTGCAACTGGGAAAACCATGGCCTTGATTATACGCACTTTTGTTGGCAGGGTGATGTCTCTGCTTTTTAGTATGCTGTCTAGATTTGCCATGGCTTTCCTACCTACCAAATGTACAATCATTCATTTAGTAACTGTTCAAAGTGACAGTGCTGTTGAAAAAAGTGTCTTATAACTGGTCCTCGTGCTTATGACCATCTCAGCATCCCCAGAGTCATGGGATTGTGATTCAGATGTTTGACAAGCAACGTGTATTTACAACGGTTGCAGGGTCCCAACATCCTGTGATCCTCAAAAGGTTCTTCTGATACTTACAGAACCTTCTCAGTGGAATAGCTTGCCTCCAGAAGTTGGAGGTCTTTAAGAAGAGATGGGACAAGCATTTGTCTAACATGGTATAGGGCACTGATGGGGAACCTTTTTGCCATTGTGTGCCAAAAGCAGGGGGGCGCAGGAGGGTCACGCCCATGTGTCCGCACCCATAATTCAATGCATGCTGCCCCCCCGGTGCATGCACGCATGACCCCCCCGCACTCCCCCCCTTTTGGCACATGATGGCACAGTGGACCCAATAGGCCCATTTTTCACCCTCCCCAGGCTCCAGAGGCTTACTTGGAGCCTGGGGAGGGCAAAAATGGCCTCCCCTTCCCCCAGAGGCCCTCCGGAGGCCAGAAATGGCCCATTTCCCGACTTCTGATGGGCCTGAAAATCAGCTGGCCATTGCACACATGCGTGCCAATGCTGAACTAGGGTAGGTAACACTCGCATGCCCACCGATATCACTGTGATGGTGATAGGTTTGCCATCACGGGTCTAGGGTTTCCTACTTGAGCAGGGGGTTGGACTAGAGGACCTCCAAGATCTCTTCCGACTCTGTTATTCCATATTCTGCACAGGTCAGAACCGTTGCGTCTCCAACGGAAGCGGAGGGTCATGCAAAATTTCTGCAGAGTTTTGCCCTCCCCGGAATGGGCAGGGCCAGGAGAAATGTTCCTTCCTGACCCACTTTCAAAGTTCAAATGGAAAAGAATGGAAATGAATTACATTCGGCTGATATTATTCCTTCCCCTCTGTTTAATAACTTCTCCTTCTGTCACATTAAAAATTCCAGATTAACACCAGCCCTTGGAAACATCCAGGGGATTTATTTAAGAGTTGGAGGAAACATACAACCTTCCAGCTGTGCTCCTTTGCTCTAACAGCAATAAGCTTCCAGGGATTATAGGAGGAAACATTTAATTTGGAGACTTCTGTTCTATGTTTGTACATTTCTTTGCATTCAAGATTCCCCACCCCACCCCCCCACCCCGGTACAAAAACTCAGAATGGCTGCCTTTTAATTTAGTAGCAGGATGTTCTTTGGTAATTTCCTTGTTTTGATAGAACTAGGATTCATCGATCCCTTCAATGAATTGATCACCAAGGACAAAAAAACCAGATTGTCTCCTCTTAAATTGCCCAGTTTATTAACTTTAACTCCCAATGATCTGCCATTTTCTCTCTTTCTTTTTTGAATACAAAGGGCATCTCCAGAAATAATGATCTAACACAACCACAAGATCCATACCACATACGCGGCGTCTTGTTAAGAGTGACATTTGCAGTGTCTCCCACTTGTCAGATTTCATCTGTAGGAAGAACAGCCTGAAAAGAGTACTTTTCAAAGGTGACAAGTTTTGCATGATAAATAAATCTAACATAAAGCTAAACAAGTGCTTTTCTAGATCCAACAAGTTGGCTGTTCTTGGGGCCAAATGCAATCATATAAATATATATTAGCAAAAATGAGTTGCAATGATCAAGGAGCTGGAGGCTAAAACATATGAAGAGCATTTATGGGAGTTGGACATGTCAAGTTTAATGAAAAGAAGGACTAGGGGTGACATGATGCATGATACCAATGATACCAATATTCGAAGGGCTGCCACAAAGAAGAGGGAGTCAAGCTATTCTCCAAAGCACCTGAAGGCAGGACAAGAAGCAACGGGTGGAAACTCATCAAGGAGAGAAGCAATTTAGAATTAAGGAGAAATATATTGACAGTTAAAACACGTGGAACGGCTTGCTTCCAGAAGTTGTAGGTACTCCATCACTGTAGGTTTTTAAGAAGAGATTGGACAACCATTTGTCTGCTATGGTTTCCTGTTTGAGTAGAGGGCTGGATTAGAAGACCTCCAAGGTCCCTTCCAGCTCTGTTATTCTGACAGGGCCTCAAAATTTGCTCCTCTCCTCCATTTCTAGAAGTATCTTTTTTTTTTAATCTCCTTCAGAAGAAACTTCTGCGTTTCTACCAATTATTCATCAAATTTTCAGTGTATTATTATTTATTAAATGTATTAGCCACCCACCTTGTAGCAAGAAGACTCGTTGTATATTCAATCATATTTGGGAGTTCTGTGTATCGTTGGGGAAGGGTCTGTGCACGACATACGTTGGCGTCGTTACTTCTTGATATATGAAAACCCCAAAGTGGGGGTTCTGTTTTGATTTAATTAATTGAAGCCATCCGTGTTTATTTGTAGACCCCCTTGGTCATGAAACTTGCAAAACCCCTAGACGCGACCTATGGGAACTTTACTGATGGAAGAGTACTTGACTTACAACGTTACAAAGTTTGCTTAGTGACTGTCCCAAAGGAGCTTTTTCAGGAGGCAACTGGGCTTCCTTGTTTTTCTTGGAAGACATTTTGCTTCTCATCCAAGAAGCTTCTTCATCTTGGATGAGAAGCAAAACATCTTCCAAGAAAAAAACAAGAAAGTCCAGTTGCCTCCTGAAAAAGCACCTTTGGGACAGCCATGAGCCGGAAGACTGAAAATCTCTACAGACATTTTGCTTAGTGACTGTTCAAAATCACAACAGCAGTGAAGAAAGCAACCCATCACCAGTCCTCATATCTATGACAAGTGCAACAACCGCAATGGCGCAGTGGTTAGAGTGCAGTACTGCAGGCTATTTCTGCTGATCTCCGGCTGCCAGCAGTTTGGCAGATCAAATCTCACCAGCTCAAGGTTGACTCAGCCTTCTGTCCTTCTGAGGTTGGTAAAATGAGGACCCAGATTGTTGGGGGCAAGAGGCTGACTCTGTAAACCGCTTAGAGAGGACTGTAAAAGCACTGTGAAGCGGTATATAAGTGTAAGTGTTATTGCTATCTGCCTTCCTTCCTTCCTTCCTTCCTTCCTTCCTTCCTTCCTTCCTTCCCTCCCTCCCTCCCTCCCTCCCACCCTCCCTGTGGTTAGAATGCACAGTTGCATGCTAATTCTGCCCATTGCCAGCAGTTTGATTCTGACTGGCTCAAGGTTGACTGAGCCTTCCGTCCTTCCAAGATCGGTAAAATGAGGACCCAGTTTATTGGGGACAATATGCTGACTCTGTCAACCGCTCAGAGAGGTCTATAAAGAACTGTATATAAGTCTAAGTGTTATTGTTATTGCTATCCCCAGAGTCATGTGATCAAAATTCGGACACATGGCATCATCGTCATGTATTCGTGATAGTTTGCAGCATCCCCCAGGTCATTTGTAATCCTCCCAGCTGGCTTCTGATAAGCACCATCAATGGGAAAAATCCGGAGATTCATTTTTATTGATCAGTTGATTAGATTTATGTGCTCCCCTTCTTGTTTAGAGGCCACGCTGGGCAGATAGGCTTAACAACCCCATGATTCATGTGGAAACTAAAGAAGCTTCCCGGGTGAAAAACAGAAACCCTAAAAAAGAAAAGTCCAGTCGCTTTTTGGAAAAGCAGCTTTGGGACAACCAGGACCTGAATGACGGAGAATCTCCCTAAACATTCACACCACACCATTCACTTGCAGTGATTCACTTAACAACCGTGACAAAAATGGGTCATAAAATCAGGTGCGATTCGCTTCTCAGCTGCTTTGCTTAGCCATGGAAATTTTGTTCCCAACTGTGGCCATACACTGAGGACTAACTGCCAACTCCTCGGAGGAGGGGTGGGTGGGAGGGAAAGCAGAATTCTTTTCATCCGAAAGAATGAGAATAGCCGGGTAAAATATAGCCCTGTGTTATATAATTTTGATTTTTTTAAAAAAAATTTAATGAGAAGCGGAAACCAAAGAGTGCTGTACAGAAGCCGCTGTGGGAAGGGGTCATTTCGTCTTTTGAGCACCTAGCATTTTTCTGCTCAGAATCCCACCCTAACAAGCAGGGGTCGGCCACAGGTGATTTACTAAAACAGCTTTCCATGACTTCTACCCGTCATTTTTAGAAAATCAGAAGCACAATTTCCATCACAGTTGAAACCCTAAAAGGGTCTTAGTATTGATACGCTCGAAAAGACTCACCTGGCCAATTATATGACATTTTATTTTAGCCTCTTCTGCGTGAATTCAGCTGGAGCTACGCATTTTTGACCCGGCAAAATTCAGAATGAATCTTGCATACAAGAACCGAGCCTGTTCAAAGGCGTAGATTTGCCCTCCATCAAGCTGGGGAAAAATTCGCTTTTTTTCTCCCCTGTAATTTAAACCCATCATTTCTTCTCTCATTTTTGCTGTAGCTCAGCAGAATCAAAGCAGCGTTGTGAAGGAAGAACCTCCATTTAACTACTGAATAACCATCACGCGGGTGATGTTTAGGGGTTATGATTTTGGGCGTGGAAAGACCCGGGTTCAAGTCTCCATACAACCATGAGGCTCATTGAGTGAATTTGGGCCATTCGGTATCTTCCAGGGGTGAAATCCAACAGGTTCTGACAGGTTCTGGAGAACCGGTAGCTGGAAATTTTGAGTAGTTCAGAGAACCAACAAATACCATCTCTGGCTGGCCCCAGGAGTGGGGAGGGAATGGGGATTTTGAAGTATCCTTCCCCTGGAGTGGGGAGGGAATGGGGATTTTGCAATATCCTTCCCCTAGGAGTGGGGAGAGAGTGGAGATTTTGTAGCAGCCAGTCTAAGCTTAAAGTTTTGGGGGTTTGGGGAAGAAACGACAGAGTCAGGTAGTACATTCCAGGCAGCAGTGGATTTCAAATATTTTTACTACCAGTTCTGTAGGTGTGGCTTGGTGGGCATGGCTTGGTGGGCATGGCAGGGGAAGGATACTGTAAAATCTCCATTCCTAGAGAAGGAGAAGGAAAGGAGGAAAGAAGAAAGTAGAAGAGTAGATGGAAGAAGGGAGGGAAAGGAAAGCGCATTGAGAAGAAGGATTGTTGTAAAACAAGGGAGATGAAATGGTAGAAGAGCAACCCCAAATATACTTAAATTGTTTAGGATGAAGAGTGTATTAGTACGAAAGTTAAAAGAAAATATGTATGTTAGATAAGAAACTGTACATTTAAGATATGTTTATGAGGGGGGGAAAGATAAAAAACTTTTTCAACTAAAATCTCCATTCCCTCCCCACTCCAGGGGAAGGTTACTGCAAAATCCCCATTTCCTCCCAATCAGCTGGGACTTGGGAGGCAGACAATAGATGGGGGCAGGGCCAGCCAGAGGTGGCATTTACCAGTTTGCCAAACTACTCAAAATTTCTGCTACTAGTTCTGCAGAACTGGTCAGAACCTGCTGAATGCCACCTCTGATTCCAGGCATTGACCACTCTGTTGCTGAAGTCGTATTTTCTGCAATCGAGTTTGGAGCAGTTTACCTTAAGTTTGTATCTATTGTGTGCTCGTGTATTATTGCACTTGAACCTGAAGTAGTCATTGACAGGTAGGACATTGTAGAAGATAATTTTGTGTACTACGCTAAAGCGGACCGAAGGCGGCTTAGTTCTAAGTTGTCTAAGCCTAAAATTTCAACCCTGGTGGCATAAGGGATTCTATTGCGAGGAGAGGAGTGGAGGACTCTTCTCGTGAAATACCTCTGGACTCGCTCAATTGTATTAATGTCCGATATACAATGCGGATTCCAGGCAGATGAGCTGTATTCGAGAATTGGTCTGGCAAAGGTTTTGTGTGCCCTAATTTGCAGTACAATGTTACCAGGGAAGAAACTTCGCAAGATTAGGTTAACAGCTCTTAATGCCTTTTTGGCAATGGTGTTACAGTGAACTCTGGTGCTTAGATCATTTGAGATGAGTACTCCAAGATACTTTTTGTTCAACTTAGCTTAGTTGTTGTAAGCCTAAAATGGCTACAAAATTTGTAGTGGGTCCTGGAGTCAGGTTGCCTTGAGCTCACCAGAAAAGGCAGAACACGAATCCCATCAATAAATAGCACGCCACAGAACCCTGACACTAGCACATCGTATTAAAAAAAGACAATTTCTGTCTGAAATTCGCCACAGATAAACAAATTACTGGTTTGGTTTAGGATTTCAATTTCCCTATTCTTTAAAAAATAAAAAAAACCCACACTGTGACATTTTGGTGTGAAGAGGCAGCTGTACATTCGTGAACTAAAGTCACTTCCTGGAGGCTGAAATGAGCCTTCCAAGATTTTTTGTGGGCAAAATTGGAGGGGGGGGATAAAAAAAATAATAAAAAAATAACATGTTGACAGACCCCCTATAGATTGCTTAATGTTCTTGACAGCAAGCCTAGCAGATGTTCGCAGCTCAGTGGGGAGCTTTGTGGACTTAGAAGAACGTCAAAATCTTATGGCAAATAAGCCCAAATTAACCATGCAGTCTTCCCACACAGAGACAAAGGCATAGGTGCACATGCTTAGAACAAGTCTGGAGTTCGTAGAACTGTCAAATAATCAGGAGAGAAAGCCGAATTGTTCCCAGCGTGCAGGCTAGATTGGGAAGCTAGGAAAAAAAAACCCCCAAATCAGAGCAAAAGTAGATTCGCTTCTCTGTGACGATGACTAGAACATGGAACATGGCATCATCAGTCCCCAAGGTGCTTTTTTCAGGAGGCAGCCAGACCGTCTTGTTTTATTTTTTTTCTTTCGAAGATGTTTTGCTTCTCATCCAAGAACCTTCTTCAGCTCTGGCAGGATAGTGGGGATGCAGAGGTGAGATTCACTTACCTTCCCTAAAGGTAAAAGGTAAAGGTTCCCCTCGCACATACGTGCCAGTCGTTCCCTCCATTCAGCTGGGAAAGAATTCGCTTTTCTTCTCCCCTGTAATTTAAACCCGTCATTTCTTCTCTCGTTTTTGCTGTAGCTCAGCAGAATCAAAGCAGCGTTGTGAAGGAAGAACCTCCATTTAAGTACTGAATAACCATCACGCAGTTGAAGTTTAGGGGTTAAGATTTTGGGCGGGGAAAGACCTGGGTTCAAGTCTCCATACAACCATGAGGCTCATGGAGTGAATTTGGGCCATTCGGTATCTTCCAGGGGTGAAATCCAACAGGTTCTGACAGGTTCTGGAGAACCGGCAGCGGAAATTTTGAATAATTTGGAGAACCGGCAAATACCACCTCTGGCTGGTCCCAGAGTGGGGTGGGAATGGAGATTTTGCAGTAACCTTCTCCTGCCACACCCACCAAGCCACACCACACCCACCAAGCCACGCTCACAGAACCGGTAGTAAAAAAAATTGGATTTCACCACTGGGGTGGAGGTTCATTCTCTGAGCTTGTGGGTTGGTTTGAGAGCTGGTATTCAGCCGGTTCAGACTAATTCAGGCAAACCGATAGCAGAGATGACGGGTGGGGTGGCTCCACCCACCCGCCCTGGCATCATGCTGTCCTATTTAGGCATGTTTTTGAGGCCGGGTGCATGCACGGAAGGCACATACGTGAACAAAGCACATGCATGGAAGGCCGGGTGCATGCACGGAAGGTGTGCGCATGCTCGAAGCGAGCATTCACGCGTGCAGCAAACCGGTGATAACAAAATGTGAAACCCACTGTTGGTTGGTTTCTCAATGTTTCATTACCCGACTAAGTAACATCTTCAGCGAATATTATAAGCCTGGTAATGAAACATTCGGAAACCAACCCCCAAGCTCAGAGGGCGAACCTCCTCCCTCATCCTCCATCCGAGCTACTGATATTCGCCACCATCGCAAAAGAACCAGTTTATTGGCAAGTGCTCATTTTGAGGTCACTAATGTAGAAACTGGAGCTTTATTGGGAAATGCATAGGAAAAAATGATACTGGTTAGGAAGAGGCTGGTTCCTCTACCACCCCCGCGTTTCTCTGCCGAAGACCCTCTATTTGGGCACGACCAACAGAGAAATTCAATCACTTCCAACGAGGGAGAAATAATTATCTTTTTCACATCAGGAAAGGCCGCTGATGTTTTTCTAATGAAGCATGCCACGAGCTTTTGATTGGAAATCTAAGGCTGGACTGTCTCACCTGCTTTGCCTTGAACGAAACGGCATTAAGAACCATCTCAGACCTTGTAGAGCCTCATCCTGCTTAATCCTGGGATCCTCACCTGCTTCGGAGTAGATCATGGAACCATAAAAGGATGGAGTTGGAAGGGGCCTTGGGGGTCTTTTAATCCAACCCCGTGCTCAAACAGAAGACCCTATATACCATTTCAGTCTTTTCTTAAAAACCTCCATTGTTGAAGCCCCCACAACTTCTGAAGGCAAGCCGCTGATTAATTGTTCTCACTGTCAGGAAATTTCTCCTTAGCTCTAGGTTGCTTCTCTCCTTGGTTAGTTTCCATCTGTTGCTTCTTTTTTATTTACTTATTTATTTTATTTTATTCTATTCATATTTATTTTATTTTATTATTTTTTAATTTTGATTTATATGCCGCCCTTCTCCGGAGACTCAGGGCGGCTTACAATGCGTTGAGCAATAGCCTTCCTACTTTTGTATATATTTATACAAAGTCAGCTTATTGCCCCCACAAACCGGGTCCTCATTTTACCCACCTTAGAAAGGATGGAAGGCTGAGTCGACCTTGAGCCTGGTGAGAATTGAACTCGCAGTAATTGCAGGCAGCTGGATGTTAAATGCTGCCTTAGTAGGAGGCATTAGCCTCCTACGCCACTCAGGCTCCTTCTTGTCTTGCCTCCTGGTGCTTTGGAAAATAGTTTGACCCCCCTTGTCTTTGTAGGAGCCCCTCGAATATTGGAAAACTGCTATCGTGTCTCCCCTGGTCTTTCTTTTGATCTTTGGGGGAAGCTGTAAAGACACCTGCAAGCCTTCAAAGGACCGCTTGGTTGAACTCCAGAAATTGCCAATATCTCCTCCAGCCATCCTCCAGGTTGGATTAGAAGTCCTACCGCTACATTCAGTTTATGAAACTTCATTTGGGCAGCTGGACATTTCAGGCAGATCTAGTGGCCTTATAATTAGACGTTAGCAGTTGAGGTTCTTATTAACCAAGCTTGCTGGGTATTTAATTTTGAATGCGTTCTTCTCCCAAGTCCTCATGATGGACTGAGAATGAAGATTAAGCGTCCTGAAAAAGAATGAGTAGACTTTTGCTACCTCTCCACTTCTGTTGTGGGCTTTCAGGAGACACTCGATCTGTAGCGGTAGACCTTGATCTGATTCGTAAGGCCTTTAAGAACTGCATACTACCTCCAGGGTAACCATTGTCCTGAACTGAACTACAAGAATCTGATCTCATGCAACATCCATTTGCCAACAATTTGCAAATGGATTATTCAACAGTTCCCAGATGCATGCATTCATTCTCTCCATTTATAGTACATTGCCGCTGGCCTTGAATCTGAATTTAGGAAGCTTCTTTCTTCTAAGTCATAACCGTGATCCATCCATCCACTATTGACAATACTTATTTTGGTGCTTTCGGGTTATAGTTGACTTCCGGCAAATTGCTTGGACTGCTCTCTGCAGTTTTGAATGGGATGACGCAGATTAAGGGTTTTTTTATTATTACTATTATTATTTTCCTACAACAGCTAGAAAACATGTTGGAGAAGACAGGTGCAAAGTTCTCTGTGAATGATCTCCCAATCCCCCAATCGGAAGCCAAGTAGAAAATCAAAAACAAGATTTTGAATGGGTGCCCCAGATGAATCAGATGTCCTCCAGAACAGTTAAGAGTAGTGGGTATGGTTAGCAGTCAACTCTAGCCAAATTCTTTGAGAAAGAATATTGGAAAAGGGATAAGAGTTAGACACGATGAAGTAATTCATGATAACTGACTATCAGTAGTGGAAGGGCCGTCACATAGGGGTCTACTTACCTTTACTACCGGTTCTCAATGTGCTTTGCTTGCACAAGCGCAAAAGCATTTTTATGACATCAGGGTCAGTGGGCGGAGCCTCCTGCCAGTTTTACTACCAGTTCTATAGAACCGGTGCGAACTGGGGGCAACTCACCACTGCCGTCACAAAGAAGAAAGAACTGACTTATTTTCTAGGGCACAGGAGTCAGGACAAGAAATAGAAGCTTGTTAGAGATCCAACCTAGATCTAGAAGTAGGGAGATATTTTCTGACAGTGAGCACATTTAATCAATTGCCTCCTGGCTGGGGATGTAGGTATTCCATCATAAAAGGTTTTCAAAACTAGACCGGATAACTATTTGAGTGAGATGGTATAAGGTTCCTGCTTTGTGTATGGGGTTGGACTAGAAGACCTTTGAGGTCCCTTCCAGCCCTCTGATTCTGTAATTCCTTTTGTTTGGGCCCTAATCCATATCTAAATTGCAATTCCCAGATTAAGAACGTCTAAGTCTTGTTGTTGTTGTTAGTTTGAAGTCCTGTCCAACCCATCACAACCCCATGGACAACGTTCCTCCAGGCCTTCCTGTCCTCTACCATCCTCTGGAGTCTATTTAAGCTCACGCCGACTGCTTCAGGGACTCCATCCAGCCACCTCATTCTCTGTCGTCCCCTTTTGCCCTCATTCTTTCCCAGCATTAGGCTTTTCTCCAGTGAGTCCTTCTTTCTCATCAGGTTTCCAAAGTATTTGAGTTTCCTCTTCATGATCTGGCCTTCTAAAGAGCAGTCAGGGTTGATCTCCTCTAGGACTGACCAGTTGGATGGCCTTGCAGTCCAAGGGACTTGCAGGAGTCTTCTCCAGCACCAGGGTTCAAAGGCCTCCATTCTTTGGCGCTCAGTTAAGGTAGCCTTACAATAAAGTAGAATTAGCTCATCTGGTTATGTTTCCTGTCTGGTCTACCTGGTAAGACAGGCTTGCAGATCTGAGAGGTATAAACTTCCTACCACCACTTTTGACAGTCCGACTAAGACAGGTCCTTCCTAAATTTCTTTCTCTGACTGTTGAGCCACTAGGGACTCTTGCCCCTTTACTCTGATGGCTTCCTCAGCTTGCTTTATTTATTATTTATTTACTTATACTTTGTATTTCTTAACCGCCTGTAGGAGATGACAGTCTGAGCCCGAGGGAGGGGTCATACGCATCATTAGTCACGAGTCCATTTGAACCCACCAGAGATCTGAGTCCAGCCTACCTTTAATTCCTTCTATTCTTATCTCCCACTAATATCCCTTGACTGCTAGTAGTGTTCTGTCCCCCTTCCCCACACAGGCAAACACACAACCAGGCATGCCTGCCAAGATTTTATTAAGCAATCAGACTAGAAACCCTTGCAGATAAGAGTTTTGGCAGTAAACTGCGAAATGCCTCCCAAGTCGGTTTTCACTCACAGTCAGCCAGAGAGAATTTATCCTCAGTCCGGTTCAGTAGCAAAAAGTAATCCATGAAGCAAGAGTTAGCCAAGGTCCAATCCAAATATGCACAAACCAGATTTCAGGTAACGCGATGTGACTTTCAGGTTTTTAACTTTGACCGTCACAAAGCCTGAAGAGCAATCACACCCACTTTTATTCCTTGTGGGGTGTGGCTCAGTGACTCAGCTCAATCTCTGGCCCTCCCACGCCTCTTTCGTTGCTGCACACGCTTCTCCCTCTGACACTGCCTGGGATCAAGCCAGGATTCATCATCCTCGCTCTTTATCTGTTGTTGTTCCGATAGGCTTTCCTCCTGGCATATCCCAGGCTGTTTCTCTTGGCCTTCGGATGGAACCTGAGGCATTGCCAGAGAGGAGGGTCCTGGAGAGGGAGGCCTTGTCAGTTCCTCCCCATCACCTTCTGAGTCCTCTTCCTCTGTTAGGACAGGCTCGGGAGTCGGGGTCACAAGAAGAGGTTCAGATTCTTGTAGACAGCTCAAGCTTCCAATAAATCTTTATACCCATTTGAACTGTCTGGATCTCCTGATTTTCCTGGTGTTTAACACTCCCTGTCTCCCTCCGATCTCTTCCCCTTGTCGTTCCCCCCCCCCCCAAGGACACCCACACATACCATTACAAAAATCTATTCTTTGCTTTTTTAAAATCTCGACTTCCTTAAACGTGCCAATATACTTCTCAAATTTATTAAGGAACAGTGCACACTTTTATTGGTGGGGGAGGGGTTAAAGAAACACACAAAAATATGTGGATTGATGAAATATCACCTGAAAGGGAGGGGGGAGAGGGAAATGCCATTATGTTAAGGAAATTGCTTGTTTTTGGAGAAAAATGACTATAAAAATACATTCATTAGGAAAAGTGTCTACCCAAGTAGGTATTTACTAGGTTAAGAAAAAAGTCAATGGAAACCAAATTGGGTAATTTTACGAAATACTTGTTTCCCTGCTGTCAGACAGGAATAAAAAAAAGTATTTGATGGAATAAGCCGATTTTATTTAGAATGCGATGATTATAAAACAAGAAAACAAACTTACAAATTTCTAATCTGAACAGGACAGATTTACTAATCTGGGTTTGTGTTAATCCCCACTGTCTTGAAGCTGAATTATAAAGTGAAAGTCAAGTCACAGGTCAGTCATACAGATTTTTTTTAAAAAAAAATATTTTTATTTCTCATAAACATGTCTTAAATGTACAGTCTCTTATCCATTGTTAATCATACATATTCTCTTTTAACTTTCATTAGAATAGAATAGAATAGAATAGAATAGAATAGAATAGAATAGAATA
>WNWU01015198.1:0-17500 GCA_012654045.1 Ptyas mucosa | reverse complement strand
GAGACTCATGCCCAGCATTACAACCTTTTTTGCCACAATTGTTAAGCAATCAGTGCAGTTGTTAAGTGAGTCACATGGTCATTAGGCAAACCCGGCTTCCCCCATTGATTTTATTTGTCCAAAGCCAGCTGGGAAGGCCACAAGTGATGATGACGCAGCCTTGGAAAGCTGCAACCATCACAAATTCATTCCAAGTTGTCAAGCCCTGGATTTTGATCGCGTGACTGTAGGGAATGCTGCCGCGGTCATAAGTGTGAGGGCCAGTTGTAATTCAGGACCATTGTAACTTTGAACGGTCGCTAAACGAATGATTGCAAATCAAGGTCTGCCTGTAAATCCCAGTCAGGTGAGTTGCCTATGCAACATAACTAGCAGCATTTTAAATGAACATTTCTCCACGTCAGGAAAACCAAGCAGATTTTTTCCCCAAACACAAACTTCATCCAGAATATTGGCAAGTCTACGCTGTCATCTTGAGGCCGCTTGATATAACGGTGACTCGGTGGCCTTGATTAAGTTACCTGCATAACTGGGAAATGCGAGCGAGCATAATCACATCAACGGCTCCAAAATCGCATTTTGTCTCTTCTCCTGGGAGAGTTTCCCTCTAACAGCTCATTTTATCTGCGTTCTTCCGCTCTCTATTCTGGCTTGTTCTCGGTGCCCTTTTGAACTGTCTCGAAGCCTAAAGAAATGAGTGCCACGGAAAAGGCAGAGTAAATAGAACTATATTTTAGGAGAACAGGGCCCATGGGCTATGAAGCATCTAGACCAGTGATGGCGAAACTTTTCGGCACCGAGTGCCCAAACTGGAATGCGCGTGACCAGCTGGCTGGCCCGAAGATCAGCTGGCTGGCATGCACATGCCTGTTTTTTGACCCTTTTTGGCAGTTTTCCGGGCTGTTTTCTGGGCGTTTTTCAGGCCATTTTGGGGGCATTTTCAGGCCGTTTTCAGGCTGTTTTCAGGCCATTTTTCAGGGCGTTTTCAGGCCATTTTTCAGGCCGTTTTCAGACTATTTTCTGGCCATTTGGTTGTCTCTCTTCTGGAGAGAAATATCTTGACCATCTTCCATCACCAGAAAATATTAAGAGAAAGAGAAGAGAGCCAGTGGTTTCTTCAGCTCCTTTTAACTTCTCCAGGCCTTCCATTCTTTCTCTCTCCACCACCCCCATTTAATAAGTCAGGTTTTGTTCTGTTCTATCACATATGAATGCACAAGGAGCATAATTGATGGACAGCCGTTTGCTACTGAAAGCTATCAACGTCCTAACTGCGAAATCACACATCCAAATATGTTTATCTTCCCCGCTATTCTGGGCCCTGCATTTTTTTGGACATGGATTTTTGTGCTTCAAGGGGGAACGGCAAAACTTCTTTAAAAAAAAAAAGAAGAGAAGAGAAAAAAATGACAGAGGAGAAAAGAGAGATAAAGACACAAAACTGGGACGGGCTTTGAATTCAAAATAAATAATAATAATAATTCCAGGCTGGGCTGTCTCAAAAGCAAGCAAGAAACTTGACAGATGTATAAATAGCAATTGTTAGCAGAGAGCGTGTTGCCCGCTTGAGGGGATTAGCGATTTCTTTGAACGTGTCCTGCCCTGTCTGGAGGTTAGACAGGGCACCTTTTATGGGGTTAGTCTTTTTTTGTAGGGAGGGGGAAAATTTTTCCCAAAAAAATATTTTGGTGTTTCGTATTTTAATCTTTTTTCAATAAGCCAAAAAATTTTGAAAAAAAAAAAGAAAAAAAAATAAGCAGAACCCTTTTCCAAACCATAGTGGTCTTCGGTGTAGAAAGTTGGTCTTTGCAAGGAATATTAAGAGTGTTTTTCTATCGGGACACCTGGTCTACTCCAGCAGGGCTGGAGAACTCACAACTTCTGGAAGCAAATCATTCCATTGGTTGATTGTTCTCACTTGTCAAAAAATTCCTTCTTAGTTCTGGGTTGCTTCTCTCCTTGATAAGTTTCCATCCATCCATCCATCCATCCATCCATTTATTTATTTATTCATTCATTTATTTATTTATTTATTGGTTCGATTTATATGCCGCCCTTCTCCGGAGACTCAGGACGGCTTACAATGCGTTAAGCAATAGCCTTCATACTTTTGTCTATACCTGCTTAGTAGGGCTTTTGGCCCCCCCTAAGCGGTGGGGTTTTTTTTATACAAAGTCAGCTTATTGCCCCCACAATCCGGGTCCTCATTTTACCTACCTCGGAAGGATGGACGGCTGAGTCAACCTTGAGCCTGGTGAGATTCGAACTTGCAGTAATTGCAGGCGGCTGGTGTTACTTAACAGCACTCTAATCTGCTGTGCCACCAAGGCTCTTCTTCTTGTCCTGCCCTTCAAGTGCTTTGGGGAACAGGTTGACATTTTCAAGAAGATTCGGACAAACCAGGAAAGGTTTCCATGAAAACTAACCAAAGGCATTGAGTATTAGAAATTAAGTCTGAGGACAGAAACAGGGGTGAAATGCTACCGGTTCGGGCCGGTTCACCCAAGCCAGTAGTAAAAAATGCTTTTTTTAAAGATCAGCTGAGCAATGTGTGACCGTCGGAACTTTTTTTTTACTTTTTAAAGCATTTTTTTACTTTTTAACATTTTAAAAAATGCTTTAAAAGTTTTTTTAAAAAAGTTCTGATGATCCCGCGTCATTCAGCTGATCTTCAAAACTTTTTAAAAAACTTTTTAAAGCATTTTTTTACTTTTTAACATTTTAAAAAATGCTTTAAACGTTTTTTTTTTAAAGTTCCGATGATCCCGTGTCATTCAGCTGATCTTCAAAACTTTTTTTTTTTTTTTTACTTTTTAACAAGCCGGGCTGGCCTAAGCGGAGCCTTTTAAATGATTTTAAAGTGGGGTGTTTTTAAATTCTGGGCCAAATTTAGATATTCTTTTTAATTGGTTTTTAATTGTTTATATTATGTGTTTTTACTTGGCTGTACACCGCCCTGAGTCCCCAGGGAGAAGGGCGGTATAGAAATCTAAAAAAAATAAAAAATAAAAAAATAAATTAAGCATTTTTTTACTACCGGTTCTCTGTACCATTAATAAAAATGCTTTTAAAGGTTTTTAAAAGGTTCTGACGATCACAGCTGTAGCGCACAAGCTTGGGAACCTTTTAAAAAACTTTTTTAAAGTATTTTCTACTACCGGTTCTCCAGAACTGGTAGTTAAAAATGTTTTTAAAATGTTTTTTTTTTTTAAGTTCCAATGATCGCACACCACAACTGTGATCATTGGAACCTCTCTTTTTTTACCTATTTAAAGTATTTTTTACTACTGTTCCAGAGAACTGGTAGTAAAAAATGCTTTTAAAAAGTTTTTTAAAAGGTTCCAAGCTCGTGCGCCACAGCTGATTCCCCCCCGTCTCGCTGTCTACTTACCTTCCCAAGCCTCTTTTTGGCATGCGGCGTGTATGCGCAGCCAGCGAACCAGTGGCAAACCAGTTCAGATTTCACCACTGGACAGAAGGTATGCATAACCTTATGAAAAGAAGGCAAAAGCAGGATATGATTGTCGTTGTACCCTTCAGCTCCTCAAAGGCATGCCTAACAGAAGAAGGCAGCAACCAGCTCTC
Source organism: Ptyas mucosa (assembly GCA_012654045.1). NCBI lineage: Eukaryota > Metazoa > Chordata > Lepidosauria > Squamata > Colubridae > Ptyas > Ptyas mucosa. Next base: position 13,915 of record WNWU01015198.1, on the reverse strand, counting down.
CATCATCCCAGAATCTCGGACATCCAAAATAATGGCCTTAATTGACAGGAAGGGGGCAGATCCTATTTGCACAGTAAGAAAAACCTCCTTACTAAGAATAGCTGAAGAGCTGAGCTGTAGGATTTGTTTCAAGCGGAAACTGATACCCACCTGTCAAGGAGAGTCTCCAGAAGTGGAGTTTGATGTAAATGGAAGGAACAAAGCAATTTAACCAATGACCCAAATGTCTTCTTCCAGCTCTGTGATCCTATAATTCAGACTTTGGGTTTTGCCAGTAAGCCTCATTCTTTTAATTTAAGAAGCTGACTTTTACTAAGTTAAGCGCTCATCTAAGTTAATCTGAGCTACAGATCCCAGTTTTGTGGGAAGGCTGCTCCCAGAGTCCCCTAGTGCCAGATTGTAATCTACCTTCATTTCAAGGTTTTGTGGATATGGCTGGAATATTCAGGTATTTCTCGATTTACAGTGGTTTCACAGTACTCATCGTTAATTGGTTCCAGGAGGTGTGATGAGTACCGAAAACGATGAGTACCAAACATTTTTCCCATAAGGAATAATGTAGTGAGTCACAAGGCAGCTGACACCAACAAGTTCTAGCTTATGCATTGAGTACCAAACAAACAATGAGTACCAGGACAAAATTTTCACATCAAAATGTGTTGAGTACCAAATTCAATGAGTTTCAAAGAAGTTGAGTATCAAAGTGTTGTTGTTAGTTGCAAAGTCATGTCCGACCCATTGTGACCCCATGGACAATGTTCCTCCAGGCCTTCCTGTCCTCTACCATCCCCCAGAGTCCATTTAAACTCACGTCTACTGCTTCAGTGACTCCATCCAGCCACCTCGTTCTCTGCCGTCCCCTTCTTCTTTTGCCCTCCATCGTTCCCAGCATGAGGCTCTTCTCCAGGGAGTCCTTCCTTCTCATTTGGCGACCAAAGTATTTGAGTTTCATCTTCAGGATCTGCCCTTCTGAAGAGCAGACAGGGTTGATCTCCTCTAGGACTGACTGGTTGGATCACCTTGCAGTCCAAGGGACTCACAGGAATCTTCTCCAGCACCAGAGTTCAAAGGCCTCCATTCTTTGGCGCTCAGCCTTCCTTATGGTCCAACTTTCACAGCCAGACATTGCAACTGGGAAAACCATGGCCTTGATTATACGCACTTTTGTTGGCAGGGTGATGTCTCTGCTTTTTAGTATGCTGTCTAGATTTGCCATGGCTTTCCTACCTACCAAATGTACAATCATTCATTTAGTAACTGTTCAAAGTGACAGTGCTGTTGAAAAAAGTGTCTTATAACTGGTCCTCGTGCTTATGACCATCTCAGCATCCCCAGAGTCATGGGATTGTGATTCAGATGTTTGACAAGCAACGTGTATTTACAACGGTTGCAGGGTCCCAACATCCTGTGATCCTCAAAAGGTTCTTCTGATACTTACAGAACCTTCTCAGTGGAATAGCTTGCCTCCAGAAGTTGGAGGTCTTTAAGAAGAGATGGGACAAGCATTTGTCTAACATGGTATAGGGCACTGATGGGGAACCTTTTTGCCATTGTGTGCCAAAAGCAGGGGGGCGCAGGAGGGTCACGCCCATGTGTCCGCACCCATAATTCAATGCATGCTGCCCCCCCGGTGCATGCACGCATGACCCCCCCGCACTCCCCCCCTTTTGGCACATGATGGCACAGTGGACCCAATAGGCCCATTTTTCACCCTCCCCAGGCTCTAGAGGCTTACTTGGAGCCTGGGGAGGGCAAAAATGGCCTCCCCTTCCCCCAGAGGCCCTCCGGAGGCCAGAAATGGCCCATTTCCCGACTTCTGATGGGCCTGAAAATCAGCTGGCCATTGCACACATGCGTGCCAATGCTGAACTAGGGTAGGTAACACTCGCATGCCCACCGATATCACTGTGATGGTGATAGGTTTGCCATCACGGGTCTAGGGTTTCCTACTTGAGCAGGGGGTTGGACTAGAGGACCTCCAAGATCTCTTCCGACTCTGTTATTCCATATTCTGCACAGGTCAGAACCGTTGCGTCTCCAACGGAAGCGGAGGGTCATGCAAAATTTCTGCAGAGTTTTGCCCTCCCCGGAATGGGCAGGGCCAGGAGAAATGTTCCTTCCTGACCCACTTTCAAAGTTCAAATGGAAAAGAATGGAAATGAATTACATTCGGCTGATATTATTCCTTCCCCTCTGTTTAATAACTTCTCCTTCTGTCACATTAAAAATTCCAGATTAACACCAGCCCTTGGAAACATCCAGGGGATTTATTTAAGAGTTGGAGGAAACATACAACCTTCCAGCTGTGCTCCTTTGCTCTAACAGCAATAAGCTTCCAGGGATTATAGGAGGAAACATTTAATTTGGAGACTTCTGTTCTATGTTTGTACATTTCTTTGCATTCAAGATTCCCCACCCCACCCCCCCACCCCGGTACAAAAACTCAGAATGGCTGCCTTTTAATTTAGTAGCAGGATGTTCTTTGGTAATTTCCTTGTTTTGATAGAACTAGGATTCATCGATCCCTTCAATGAATTGATCACCAAGGACAAAAAAACCAGATTGTCTCCTCTTAAATTGCCCAGTTTATTAACTTTAACTCCCAATGATCTGCCATTTTCTCTCTTTCTTTTTTGAATACAAAGGGCATCTCCAGAAATAATGATCTAACACAACCACAAGATCCATACCACATACGCGGCGTCTTGTTAAGAGTGACATTTGCAGTGTCTCCCACTTGTCAGATTTCATCTGTAGGAAGAACAGCCTGAAAAGAGTACTTTTCAAAGGTGACAAGTTTTGCATGATAAATAAATCTAACATAAAGCTAAACAAGTGCTTTTCTAGATCCAACAAGTTGGCTGTTCTTGGGGCCAAATGCAATCATATAAATATATATTAGCAAAAATGAGTTGCAATGATCAAGGAGCTGGAGGCTAAAACATATGAAGAGCATTTATGGGAGTTGGACATGTCAAGTTTAATGAAAAGAAGGACTAGGGGTGACATGATGCATGATACCAATGATACCAATATTCGAAGGGCTGCCACAAAGAAGAGGGAGTCAAGCTATTCTCCAAAGCACCTGAAGGCAGGACAAGAAGCAACGGGTGGAAACTCATCAAGGAGAGAAGCAATTTAGAATTAAGGAGAAATATATTGACAGTTAAAACACGTGGAACGGCTTGCTTCCAGAAGTTGTAGGTACTCCATCACTGTAGGTTTTTAAGAAGAGATTGGACAACCATTTGTCTGCTATGGTTTCCTGTTTGAGTAGAGGGCTGGATTAGAAGACCTCCAAGGTCCCTTCCAGCTCTGTTATTCTGACAGGGCCTCAAAATTTGCTCCTCTCCTCCATTTCTAGAAGTATCTTTTTTTTTTAATCTCCTTCAGAAGAAACTTCTGCGTTTCTACCAATTATTCATCAAATTTTCAGTGTATTATTATTTATTAAATGTATTAGCCACCCACCTTGTAGCAAGAAGACTCGTTGTATATTCAATCATATTTGGGAGTTCTGTGTATCGTTGGGGAAGGGTCTGTGCACGACATACGTTGGCGTCGTTACTTCTTGATATATGAAAACCCCAAAGTGGGGGTTCTGTTTTGATTTAATTAATTGAAGCCATCCGTGTTTATTTGTAGACCCCCTTGGTCATGAAACTTGCAAAACCCCTAGACGCGACCTATGGGAACTTTACTGATGGAAGAGTACTTGACTTACAACGTTACAAAGTTTGCTTAGTGACTGTCCCAAAGGAGCTTTTTCAGGAGGCAACTGGGCTTCCTTGTTTTTCTTGGAAGACATTTTGCTTCTCATCCAAGAAGCTTCTTCATCTTGGATGAGAAGCAAAACATCTTCCAAGAAAAAAACAAGAAAGTCCAGTTGCCTCCTGAAAAAGCACCTTTGGGACAGCCATGAGCCGGAAGACTGAAAATCTCTACAGACATTTTGCTTAGTGACTGTTCAAAATCACAACAGCAGTGAAGAAAGCAACCCATCACCAGTCCTCATATCTATGACAAGTGCAACAACCGCAATGGCGCAGTGGTTAGAGTGCAGTACTGCAGGCTATTTCTGCTGATCTCCGGCTGCCAGCAGTTTGGCAGATCAAATCTCACCAGCTCAAGGTTGACTCAGCCTTCTGTCCTTCTGAGGTTGGTAAAATGAGGACCCAGATTGTTGGGGGCAAGAGGCTGACTCTGTAAACCGCTTAGAGAGGACTGTAAAAGCACTGTGAAGCGGTATATAAGTGTAAGTGTTATTGCTATCTGCCTTCCTTCCTTCCTTCCTTCCTTCCTTCCTTCCTTCCTTCCTTCCCTCCCTCCCTCCCTCCCTCCCACCCTCCCTGTGGTTAGAATGCACAGTTGCATGCTAATTCTGCCCATTGCCAGCAGTTTGATTCTGACTGGCTCAAGGTTGACTGAGCCTTCCGTCCTTCCAAGATCGGTAAAATGAGGACCCAGTTTATTGGGGACAATATGCTGACTCTGTCAACCGCTCAGAGAGGTCTATAAAGAACTGTATATAAGTCTAAGTGTTATTGTTATTGCTATCCCCAGAGTCATGTGATCAAAATTCGGACACATGGCATCATCGTCATGTATTCGTGATAGTTTGCAGCATCCCCCAGGTCATTTGTAATCCTCCCAGCTGGCTTCTGATAAGCACCATCAATGGGAAAAATCCGGAGATTCATTTTTATTGATCAGTTGATTAGATTTATGTGCTCCCCTTCTTGTTTAGAGGCCACGCTGGGCAGATAGGCTTAACAACCCCATGATTCATGTGGAAACTAAAGAAGCTTCCCGGGTGAAAAACAGAAACCCTAAAAAAGAAAAGTCCAGTCGCTTTTTGGAAAAGCAGCTTTGGGACAACCAGGACCTGAATGACGGAGAATCTCCCTAAACATTCACACCACACCATTCACTTGCAGTGATTCACTTAACAACCGTGACAAAAATGGGTCATAAAATCAGGTGCGATTCGCTTCTCAGCTGCTTTGCTTAGCCATGGAAATTTTGTTCCCAACTGTGGCCATACACTGAGGACTAACTGCCAACTCCTCGGAGGAGGGGTGGGTGGGAGGGAAAGCAGAATTCTTTTCATCCGAAAGAATGAGAATAGCCGGGTAAAATATAGCCCTGTGTTATATAATTTTGATTTTTTTAAAAAAAATTTAATGAGAAGCGGAAACCAAAGAGTGCTGTACAGAAGCCGCTGTGGGAAGGGGTCATTTCGTCTTTTGAGCACCTAGCATTTTTCTGCTCAGAATCCCACCCTAACAAGCAGGGGTCGGCCACAGGTGATTTACTAAAACAGCTTTCCATGACTTCTACCCGTCATTTTTAGAAAATCAGAAGCACAATTTCCATCACAGTTGAAACCCTAAAAGGGTCTTAGTATTGATACGCTCGAAAAGACTCACCTGGCCAATTATATGACATTTTATTTTAGCCTCTTCTGCGTGAATTCAGCTGGAGCTACGCATTTTTGACCCGGCAAAATTCAGAATGAATCTTGCATACAAGAACCGAGCCTGTTCAAAGGCGTAGATTTGCCCTCCATCAAGCTGGGGAAAAATTCGCTTTTTTTCTCCCCTGTAATTTAAACCCATCATTTCTTCTCTCATTTTTGCTGTAGCTCAGCAGAATCAAAGCAGCGTTGTGAAGGAAGAACCTCCATTTAACTACTGAATAACCATCACGCGGGTGATGTTTAGGGGTTATGATTTTGGGCGTGGAAAGACCCGGGTTCAAGTCTCCATACAACCATGAGGCTCATTGAGTGAATTTGGGCCATTCGGTATCTTCCAGGGGTGAAATCCAACAGGTTCTGACAGGTTCTGGAGAACCGGTAGCTGGAAATTTTGAGTAGTTCAGAGAACCAACAAATACCATCTCTGGCTGGCCCCAGGAGTGGGGAGGGAATGGGGATTTTGAAGTATCCTTCCCCTGGAGTGGGGAGGGAATGGGGATTTTGCAATATCCTTCCCCTAGGAGTGGGGAGAGAGTGGAGATTTTGTAGCAGCCAGTCTAAGCTTAAAGTTTTGGGGGTTTGGGGAAGAAACGACAGAGTCAGGTAGTACATTCCAGGCAGCAGTGGATTTCAAATATTTTTACTACCAGTTCTGTAGGTGTGGCTTGGTGGGCATGGCTTGGTGGGCATGGCAGGGGAAGGATACTGTAAAATCTCCATTCCTAGAGAAGGAGAAGGAAAGGAGGAAAGAAGAAAGTAGAAGAGTAGATGGAAGAAGGGAGGGAAAGGAAAGCGCATTGAGAAGAAGGATTGTTGTAAAACAAGGGAGATGAAATGGTAGAAGAGCAACCCCAAATATACTTAAATTGTTTAGGATGAAGAGTGTATTAGTACGAAAGTTAAAAGAAAATATGTATGTTAGATAAGAAACTGTACATTTAAGATATGTTTATGAGGGGGGGAAAGATAAAAAACTTTTTCAACTAAAATCTCCATTCCCTCCCCACTCCAGGGGAAGGTTACTGCAAAATCCCCATTTCCTCCCAATCAGCTGGGACTTGGGAGGCAGACAATAGATGGGGGCAGGGCCAGCCAGAGGTGGCATTTACCAGTTTGCCAAACTACTCAAAATTTCTGCTACTAGTTCTGCAGAACTGGTCAGAACCTGCTGAATGCCACCTCTGATTCCAGGCATTGACCACTCTGTTGCTGAAGTCGTATTTTCTGCAATCGAGTTTGGAGCAGTTTACCTTAAGTTTGTATCTATTGTGTGCTCGTGTATTATTGCACTTGAACCTGAAGTAGTCATTGACAGGTAGGACATTGTAGAAGATAATTTTGTGTACTACGCTAAAGCGGACCGAAGGCGGCTTAGTTCTAAGTTGTCTAAGCCTAAAATTTCAACCCTGGTGGCATAAGGGATTCTATTGCGAGGAGAGGAGTGGAGGACTCTTCTCGTGAAATACCTCTGGACTCGCTCAATTGTATTAATGTCCGATATACAATGCGGATTCCAGGCAGATGAGCTGTATTCGAGAATTGGTCTGGCAAAGGTTTTGTGTGCCCTAATTTGCAGTACAATGTTACCAGGGAAGAAACTTCGCAAGATTAGGTTAACAGCTCTTAATGCCTTTTTGGCAATGGTGTTACAGTGAACTCTGGTGCTTAGATCATTTGAGATGAGTACTCCAAGATACTTTTTGTTCAACTTAGCTTAGTTGTTGTAAGCCTAAAATGGCTACAAAATTTGTAGTGGGTCCTGGAGTCAGGTTGCCTTGAGCTCACCAGAAAAGGCAGAACACGAATCCCATCAATAAATAGCACGCCACAGAACCCTGACACTAGCACATCGTATTAAAAAAAGACAATTTCTGTCTGAAATTCGCCACAGATAAACAAATTACTGGTTTGGTTTAGGATTTCAATTTCCCTATTCTTTAAAAAATAAAAAAAACCCACACTGTGACATTTTGGTGTGAAGAGGCAGCTGTACATTCGTGAACTAAAGTCACTTCCTGGAGGCTGAAATGAGCCTTCCAAGATTTTTTGTGGGCAAAATTGGAGGGGGGGGATAAAAAAAATAATAAAAAAATAACATGTTGACAGACCCCCTATAGATTGCTTAATGTTCTTGACAGCAAGCCTAGCAGATGTTCGCAGCTCAGTGGGGAGCTTTGTGGACTTAGAAGAACGTCAAAATCTTATGGCAAATAAGCCCAAATTAACCATGCAGTCTTCCCACACAGAGACAAAGGCATAGGTGCACATGCTTAGAACAAGTCTGGAGTTCGTAGAACTGTCAAATAATCAGGAGAGAAAGCCGAATTGTTCCCAGCGTGCAGGCTAGATTGGGAAGCTAGGAAAAAAAAACCCCCAAATCAGAGCAAAAGTAGATTCGCTTCTCTGTGACGATGACTAGAACATGGAACATGGCATCATCAGTCCCCAAGGTGCTTTTTTCAGGAGGCAGCCAGACCGTCTTGTTTTATTTTTTTTCTTTCGAAGATGTTTTGCTTCTCATCCAAGAACCTTCTTCAGCTCTGGCAGGATAGTGGGGATGCAGAGGTGAGATTCACTTACCTTCCCTAAAGGTAAAAGGTAAAGGTTCCCCTCGCACATACGTGCCAGTCGTTCCCTCCATTCAGCTGGGAAAGAATTCGCTTTTCTTCTCCCCTGTAATTTAAACCCGTCATTTCTTCTCTCGTTTTTGCTGTAGCTCAGCAGAATCAAAGCAGCGTTGTGAAGGAAGAACCTCCATTTAAGTACTGAATAACCATCACGCAGTTGAAGTTTAGGGGTTAAGATTTTGGGCGGGGAAAGACCTGGGTTCAAGTCTCCATACAACCATGAGGCTCATGGAGTGAATTTGGGCCATTCGGTATCTTCCAGGGGTGAAATCCAACAGGTTCTGACAGGTTCTGGAGAACCGGCAGCGGAAATTTTGAATAATTTGGAGAACCGGCAAATACCACCTCTGGCTGGTCCCAGAGTGGGGTGGGAATGGAGATTTTGCAGTAACCTTCTCCTGCCACACCCACCAAGCCACACCACACCCACCAAGCCACGCTCACAGAACCGGTAGTAAAAAAAATTGGATTTCACCACTGGGGTGGAGGTTCATTCTCTGAGCTTGTGGGTTGGTTTGAGAGCTGGTATTCAGCCGGTTCAGACTAATTCAGGCAAACCGATAGCAGAGATGACGGGTGGGGTGGCTCCACCCACCCGCCCTGGCATCATGCTGTCCTATTTAGGCATGTTTTTGAGGCCGGGTGCATGCACGGAAGGCACATACGTGAACAAAGCACATGCATGGAAGGCCGGGTGCATGCACGGAAGGTGTGCGCATGCTCGAAGCGAGCATTCACGCGTGCAGCAAACCGGTGATAACAAAATGTGAAACCCACTGTTGGTTGGTTTCTCAATGTTTCATTACCCGACTAAGTAACATCTTCAGCGAATATTATAAGCCTGGTAATGAAACATTCGGAAACCAACCCCCAAGCTCAGAGGGCGAACCTCCTCCCTCATCCTCCATCCGAGCTACTGATATTCGCCACCATCGCAAAAGAACCAGTTTATTGGCAAGTGCTCATTTTGAGGTCACTAATGTAGAAACTGGAGCTTTATTGGGAAATGCATAGGAAAAAATGATACTGGTTAGGAAGAGGCTGGTTCCTCTACCACCCCCGCGTTTCTCTGCCGAAGACCCTCTATTTGGGCACGACCAACAGAGAAATTCAATCACTTCCAACGAGGGAGAAATAATTATCTTTTTCACATCAGGAAAGGCCGCTGATGTTTTTCTAATGAAGCATGCCACGAGCTTTTGATTGGAAATCTAAGGCTGGACTGTCTCACCTGCTTTGCCTTGAACGAAACGGCATTAAGAACCATCTCAGACCTTGTAGAGCCTCATCCTGCTTAATCCTGGGATCCTCACCTGCTTCGGAGTAGATCATGGAACCATAAAAGGATGGAGTTGGAAGGGGCCTTGGGGGTCTTTTAATCCAACCCCGTGCTCAAACAGAAGACCCTATATACCATTTCAGTCTTTTCTTAAAAACCTCCATTGTTGAAGCCCCCACAACTTCTGAAGGCAAGCCGCTGATTAATTGTTCTCACTGTCAGGAAATTTCTCCTTAGCTCTAGGTTGCTTCTCTCCTTGGTTAGTTTCCATCTGTTGCTTCTTTTTTATTTACTTATTTATTTTATTTTATTCTATTCATATTTATTTTATTTTATTATTTTTTAATTTTGATTTATATGCCGCCCTTCTCCGGAGACTCAGGGCGGCTTACAATGCGTTGAGCAATAGCCTTCCTACTTTTGTATATATTTATACAAAGTCAGCTTATTGCCCCCACAAACCGGGTCCTCATTTTACCCACCTTAGAAAGGATGGAAGGCTGAGTCGACCTTGAGCCTGGTGAGAATTGAACTCGCAGTAATTGCAGGCAGCTGGATGTTAAATGCTGCCTTAGTAGGAGGCATTAGCCTCCTACGCCACTCAGGCTCCTTCTTGTCTTGCCTCCTGGTGCTTTGGAAAATAGTTTGACCCCCCTTGTCTTTGTAGGAGCCCCTCGAATATTGGAAAACTGCTATCGTGTCTCCCCTGGTCTTTCTTTTGATCTTTGGGGGAAGCTGTAAAGACACCTGCAAGCCTTCAAAGGACCGCTTGGTTGAACTCCAGAAATTGCCAATATCTCCTCCAGCCATCCTCCAGGTTGGATTAGAAGTCCTACCGCTACATTCAGTTTATGAAACTTCATTTGGGCAGCTGGACATTTCAGGCAGATCTAGTGGCCTTATAATTAGACGTTAGCAGTTGAGGTTCTTATTAACCAAGCTTGCTGGGTATTTAATTTTGAATGCGTTCTTCTCCCAAGTCCTCATGATGGACTGAGAATGAAGATTAAGCGTCCTGAAAAAGAATGAGTAGACTTTTGCTACCTCTCCACTTCTGTTGTGGGCTTTCAGGAGACACTCGATCTGTAGCGGTAGACCTTGATCTGATTCGTAAGGCCTTTAAGAACTGCATACTACCTCCAGGGTAACCATTGTCCTGAACTGAACTACAAGAATCTGATCTCATGCAACATCCATTTGCCAACAATTTGCAAATGGATTATTCAACAGTTCCCAGATGCATGCATTCATTCTCTCCATTTATAGTACATTGCCGCTGGCCTTGAATCTGAATTTAGGAAGCTTCTTTCTTCTAAGTCATAACCGTGATCCATCCATCCACTATTGACAATACTTATTTTGGTGCTTTCGGGTTATAGTTGACTTCCGGCAAATTGCTTGGACTGCTCTCTGCAGTTTTGAATGGGATGACGCAGATTAAGGGTTTTTTTATTATTACTATTATTATTTTCCTACAACAGCTAGAAAACATGTTGGAGAAGACAGGTGCAAAGTTCTCTGTGAATGATCTCCCAATCCCCCAATCGGAAGCCAAGTAGAAAATCAAAAACAAGATTTTGAATGGGTGCCCCAGATGAATCAGATGTCCTCCAGAACAGTTAAGAGTAGTGGGTATGGTTAGCAGTCAACTCTAGCCAAATTCTTTGAGAAAGAATATTGGAAAAGGGATAAGAGTTAGACACGATGAAGTAATTCATGATAACTGACTATCAGTAGTGGAAGGGCCGTCACATAGGGGTCTACTTACCTTTACTACCGGTTCTCAATGTGCTTTGCTTGCACAAGCGCAAAAGCATTTTTATGACATCAGGGTCAGTGGGCGGAGCCTCCTGCCAGTTTTACTACCAGTTCTATAGAACCGGTGCGAACTGGGGGCAACTCACCACTGCCGTCACAAAGAAGAAAGAACTGACTTATTTTCTAGGGCACAGGAGTCAGGACAAGAAATAGAAGCTTGTTAGAGATCCAACCTAGATCTAGAAGTAGGGAGATATTTTCTGACAGTGAGCACATTTAATCAATTGCCTCCTGGCTGGGGATGTAGGTATTCCATCATAAAAGGTTTTCAAAACTAGACCGGATAACTATTTGAGTGAGATGGTATAAGGTTCCTGCTTTGTGTATGGGGTTGGACTAGAAGACCTTTGAGGTCCCTTCCAGCCCTCTGATTCTGTAATTCCTTTTGTTTGGGCCCTAATCCATATCTAAATTGCAATTCCCAGATTAAGAACGTCTAAGTCTTGTTGTTGTTGTTAGTTTGAAGTCCTGTCCAACCCATCACAACCCCATGGACAACGTTCCTCCAGGCCTTCCTGTCCTCTACCATCCTCTGGAGTCTATTTAAGCTCACGCCGACTGCTTCAGGGACTCCATCCAGCCACCTCATTCTCTGTCGTCCCCTTTTGCCCTCATTCTTTCCCAGCATTAGGCTTTTCTCCAGTGAGTCCTTCTTTCTCATCAGGTTTCCAAAGTATTTGAGTTTCCTCTTCATGATCTGGCCTTCTAAAGAGCAGTCAGGGTTGATCTCCTCTAGGACTGACCAGTTGGATGGCCTTGCAGTCCAAGGGACTTGCAGGAGTCTTCTCCAGCACCAGGGTTCAAAGGCCTCCATTCTTTGGCGCTCAGTTAAGGTAGCCTTACAATAAAGTAGAATTAGCTCATCTGGTTATGTTTCCTGTCTGGTCTACCTGGTAAGACAGGCTTGCAGATCTGAGAGGTATAAACTTCCTACCACCACTTTTGACAGTCCGACTAAGACAGGTCCTTCCTAAATTTCTTTCTCTGACTGTTGAGCCACTAGGGACTCTTGCCCCTTTACTCTGATGGCTTCCTCAGCTTGCTTTATTTATTATTTATTTACTTATACTTTGTATTTCTTAACCGCCTGTAGGAGATGACAGTCTGAGCCCGAGGGAGGGGTCATACGCATCATTAGTCACGAGTCCATTTGAACCCACCAGAGATCTGAGTCCAGCCTACCTTTAATTCCTTCTATTCTTATCTCCCACTAATATCCCTTGACTGCTAGTAGTGTTCTGTCCCCCTTCCCCACACAGGCAAACACACAACCAGGCATGCCTGCCAAGATTTTATTAAGCAATCAGACTAGAAACCCTTGCAGATAAGAGTTTTGGCAGTAAACTGCGAAATGCCTCCCAAGTCGGTTTTCACTCACAGTCAGCCAGAGAGAATTTATCCTCAGTCCGGTTCAGTAGCAAAAAGTAATCCATGAAGCAAGAGTTAGCCAAGGTCCAATCCAAATATGCACAAACCAGATTTCAGGTAACGCGATGTGACTTTCAGGTTTTTAACTTTGACCGTCACAAAGCCTGAAGAGCAATCACACCCACTTTTATTCCTTGTGGGGTGTGGCTCAGTGACTCAGCTCAATCTCTGGCCCTCCCACGCCTCTTTCGTTGCTGCACACGCTTCTCCCTCTGACACTGCCTGGGATCAAGCCAGGATTCATCATCCTCGCTCTTTATCTGTTGTTGTTCCGATAGGCTTTCCTCCTGGCATATCCCAGGCTGTTTCTCTTGGCCTTCGGATGGAACCTGAGGCATTGCCAGAGAGGAGGGTCCTGGAGAGGGAGGCCTTGTCAGTTCCTCCCCATCACCTTCTGAGTCCTCTTCCTCTGTTAGGACAGGCTCGGGAGTCGGGGTCACAAGAAGAGGTTCAGATTCTTGTAGACAGCTCAAGCTTCCAATAAATCTTTATACCCATTTGAACTGTCTGGATCTCCTGATTTTCCTGGTGTTTAACACTCCCTGTCTCCCTCCGATCTCTTCCCCTTGTCGTTCCCCCCCCCCCCAAGGACACCCACACATACCATTACAAAAATCTATTCTTTGCTTTTTTAAAATCTCGACTTCCTTAAACGTGCCAATATACTTCTCAAATTTATTAAGGAACAGTGCACACTTTTATTGGTGGGGGAGGGGTTAAAGAAACACACAAAAATATGTGGATTGATGAAATATCACCTGAAAGGGAGGGGGGAGAGGGAAATGCCATTATGTTAAGGAAATTGCTTGTTTTTGGAGAAAAATGACTATAAAAATACATTCATTAGGAAAAGTGTCTACCCAAGTAGGTATTTACTAGGTTAAGAAAAAAGTCAATGGAAACCAAATTGGGTAATTTTACGAAATACTTGTTTCCCTGCTGTCAGACAGGAATAAAAAAAAGTATTTGATGGAATAAGCCGATTTTATTTAGAATGCGATGATTATAAAACAAGAAAACAAACTTACAAATTTCTAATCTGAACAGGACAGATTTACTAATCTGGGTTTGTGTTAATCCCCACTGTCTTGAAGCTGAATTATAAAGTGAAAGTCAAGTCACAGGTCAGTCATACAGATTTTTTTTTAAAAAAAATATTTTTATTTCTCATAAACATGTCTTAAATGTACAGTCTCTTATCCATTGTTAATCATACATATTCTCTTTTAACTTTCATTAGAATAGAATAGAATAGAATAGAATAGAATAGAATAGAATAGAATA
>WNWU01015195.1:7629-29936 GCA_012654045.1 Ptyas mucosa | reverse complement strand
TGACAGCCCCTCAAATATTGGAACACTGCTATCATGTCTCCCCTGGTCCTTCTCTTCACTAGACGAGCCATGCCCAGTTCCTACAACTGTTCTTCATACGTTTTAGCCTCCAGCCCGCTAATCATTTATGTTGCTCTTCTCTGCACTCTTTCTAGAGTCTCAAAGTTACTCTTTCTAAAGTAACTTCAAAGCCAACCGCAAGACAGGTTCGCATACTTTGGCTACACAAAATTGCTTGCTCTGCCTGTTCTTGGCCATAAGGTTTGGCTTTGAGTTTTGGATTTCTTACTCTTGATTGATTTGCAGACATCCGATCAGTTTGTTCACTTCTCCTTGGGTCCTAATTTTATTTATTTTTTCCCTCCCTTTTCCCTCAATCCACTTGCCTCTTTTCTGTTAGGAGGGCAAAATCCATCGAGAAAAATAAATATTTCATAAACGTTTCAATTCTTCTCAACAGTCCAGGAGCAGCAGGAATGCCTTATGTCAAATTGTTTACTGACTTTCAGAAAACCAATGCTGAGCTCATTGACCTGTTCCATTTGCCCAAAACTCTTAATTCTGAAACAGGATTTGGGTGAGATCGAGTACCTATGATCATAAAGATAATGCCAGAAGGAAAGCTAAAGATCTCCAATGAAGGTTAAAAAGAAGATTTAGAACACAGAACATAGAATCATAGGCTGGAAGGAACCTCTGAGATTTTCTAATCTAACCCCCTGCTCAAGACAGGAACCTTATACCATCGTTGTCAAGTGGTTTAGAACTTTTGGGATTTAAAATCCTGGCCAGGATAGCTCCAATTAAAATAAGAAAATTTGCTTTGCTAGGCATTCTAGCATTTTCAAAAATAGGGCATCTTTCTAATTTTGCCTTGTTTTTTTCCACTGGCCATCATTTTTCTTGTCCTTGAACAAAATCCATGTTAAGCTAATCCCAGCATCTGAACTCTCGCTCACTGCTGCTGATGAAATACTTAGCCCAGTTGACAAATTGTCTTTCAGTGAAAATTCCCGTGAGGCATCGTCACTGCAGACTAAGCTATTTTGCTGGTTTGGATGTATAACAAAGGTTACGATCCTTGCCATGTTCTCAAATAATTGTACTAATAATAGGAAACAATAGGAATGGGAGTTCCTTCAGGCATATATAGTGCCAAGGGCATAATATATGATGAAGAATAAGACTACCCTCCTCTCGATGCTTCCCTGGGCCTTGATCAGTGGTGGGATTCAGCCACTTTGCACCACTTTGGGAGAACCAGTTGTTAACTTTCTGAGCAGTTTGGCAAACTGGTTGTTGGAAGAAATTATTAGGGCAGAGAACCGGTTGTTAAATTACTTGAAACCTACCACTGGCCTTGATTGATGAGCAAACCTCGCTGGGGTTAGACTGTAAGGGATACACTCTCATCCTCATACTCAAAATGCATGAATCACAACATTTAGAGCCAGAGGAATTCTAGATATTGGAGTCCCAATTTATCTGGAGGGTACCAGGTTTTTTTTAATTTATGTACTGATTTTACCAAATGTGTTGGAAGGCTGTTGGAAGCAACAGACCTAAACATTTTATTATGACTACCTCTTCCTCTTAGTTCTTGATTAATAGCTTGTTGGCTGATTCATGAGATTCAATCATTTAATTGTTTCTGACTTTCTTTACCCAGTAGGCATTTTTTTAAAATTAGGACTGTATGTCTAATTAACTTTCTTTGAGTTATGACACAGTTAAGCTCATGTGGGTGTCATTTATGATGGTACTCATAATTTTGTCTTCGGCTGGTCTCTTTTTCAGCTGCCTTTAATCTTTCCAAGCACTAAGGTCTTCTCCCATTACTGTTCCCTTTGCATTATGTGTCCAAAAGGCTTCAGCTTTAACTTCATTATTAATTTACTTGCCTAGAATTGCCACTACTCTTTTTGTGAATTGTTCTGTTTTAGATCCATATGAATATAATTCCCACTTGGGGAGAAGACTGAAGCAAAGTACTGAAGAATTCTGCCCTCTCCCTATCACCTATCTTACTAGAACAATACTTAATGATAGTCATAGGGAACAAATAAGCAATCAAATAATATTAGGAAACAGTCAATATAAATCGTAAGGATACCAGCAACAAGGTTACAGTCATACAGTCATAAGTGGGAGGAGATGGGTGATAGGAACAATGTGAAGATTAATAGTAATGCAGCCTAATGTGAATAGTTTGACAGTGTTGAGGGAATTATTTGTTTAGGAGAGTGATGGTGTTCTACTATCTTCTCACAGTAAGCCCACACTTTCTCCTTTCTTCCTTTTACTCCTGATATAGTCAAAGAAAGCCTTTTATGTTGTTTTAACTCTGCTTACAAACTTCAGTTCTTTGTATGTTTAGCCTTTCTTTCTGCACATATTAGCTACTTGTTGATTCATATCCTTGTGATTTTGTATATAAGTCTCTTTTCATTCACATCTCAGCATAAGTCCCAGAACAGAATCTTAAAGTGCCTCCAATTTTTTCCCTCTCTAGAGTGGTGTAGAATAATACTTCTGTGAGGAAGGCTCTATGTTCCTCTACTCCCTTTGATCAAAGGACTTATGTCCATTTTACTTAGTGCATCTCTCAATTTCTTGAAATTGGCTCTCCTGAAGTCTGGTCAACATGTAAGATTATCTTTTAATTTCTTTTTAAGTAGCATTTTGAAGTCCAAGAAGACATGGTTACTTCATCTCAAAGTTCCCATTGTTTTTGATTCTTCAATCAGCTCTTCCCAATTCACAAAGATGAAAGCTATAGTCTCTTCTTCAATTTCTGGAAAATGAAGCTGTCAGCATGACCACAGAAGAATTTGAGGTAATTTTCAGTCTTGGCTAAGTTGATTTTACAACAGAGGCCAAGATAATTCAAGTCCCATATTGTTACTATATGTCTCCTCCTTGAAATCTGTAATCTGTTCCAGAAAGGCATATAATCCAGCACTTCTGGATGGTTTTGTGGTTTGTAGCACCCATCACCACAATAATATCTTTCTGTTGATTGTGTTCTTTCTTAAGTGGCTTGATTGGAGTCTTGTTCTTATCTTCCAAGTCTCAATACATAGGTTTATTTCCTTTACACATAACATCACTTTTCTTCCTCTTCAAATATTGTAATCATTGTACACTTGCTTACAACATTTATTTATTTATTTAATTTATAAATATTATTTATTAATAAATAAATGGTTTTATTTATAGTTCAATTTATATGCCGCCCTTTTCCGGAGACTCAGGGCAGCTTATAATGCGTTAAGCAATAGCCTTCATACTTTTGTATATACCTGCTTAGTAGGGCTTTTGCCCCCCCCCCAAGCGGTGTTCTTTTTTATACAAAAAAAGCCCCCACTATCCGGGTCCTCATTTTACCTACTTCGAAAGGATGGAAGGCTGAGTCAACCTTGAGCCTGGTGAGAACTTGCAGTAATTGCAGGCAGCTGGTGCTAGTTAACAGCACTTTTTAGTCTGCTGCACCACCAAGGCTCATACCAAAATATAGGTATGATACCATATAGGTATCATACCAAATATAGGTATCATACCAAAATACATACCAAAATATAGAGCAGAAATTGCTTTTCTTGGGGTTCTTTTGATTAGAAACATCAAATAATTCTGGCATTATTAACTCGTAATAATTTTTTATTTATATCATTATCAAAGTACCCCCAGATTCAAACCTCCCATTTCCAAATTTTAAATGAGTCACTGAAAAGCTATGTTGCATGAAATGGTATGGGATTCCTGCCTGAGCAGGGGGGTTGGACTAGAAGACCTCCAACTCTATTAATCTGTTATTCTGAATTGATTTGGGCATCCTAGCAAGATGCATCTTTTGAGGATGCTGAGATGGGTTGTTGAAAAGTCAAATGCAGCCAAATATGAGTCAAAGATGGATGTTGAGCAACCAACTACAATTGTAGGGTGCATCAACAGAAGTATCACCTATTGTATTTTAAAATTTTAAAATTTTATTTTTGATTTATATCCTGCCTTTATTTTGTCCATGTCAATGTCACCTACATAGCACTCCTTCCCCCAATTCTTCTAACAACAATAACCTCGCAAAATGGATTAGCTGAGAGAGGATGATGGACCTAAAGTTACCCAGCTGGCTTCCATGCCTAAGGGAGGCCTGGAACTCCCAGTCTCCTGGTTTCTAGAACAGCACCTTAACTACTAGCTCTTAGTTTCCATACCAAAAAAGTAACAGTTTCATTACATTCCAGACTGATCAGATCCCATTCAAGCCCTGCACTTAGTTCGAGCCATTACATTTTGGAAAAGAGTTGGAGAAACTAGAACAGGTGCTGAAAAAGGTGAAGATGACTTGGGTTAGGGTTAAGGTTAAAGTGATAGCAAAAAAAAAAAAAAGTTCTACAGATCTTTCCCCCAAAAAAGATCTGGTTCTGAAGCAAGATCCATGCATCTCAGAATAAATTAAACTCTTTTAATAGTAAAAACCTAACCCCTCCTATTCGTGATTGGTGAGCTAGTAATAATTACAAGATTGTTGCTATCATGTTATAAATATAAAATTATAAAATAATATAAAATATAAAATCATCTGTTACAATGTCCTACCTGTCAATGACTACTTCAGCTTCAACCAGAACAATACATGAGCACACAATAGATACAAACTTAAAGGGAACCACTCCAAACTCGATTGCAGAAAATATGACTTCAGCAACAGAGTGGTCAATGCCTGGAATGCACTACCTGACTCTGTGGTTTCATCCCCAAATTCTTAAAACTTTAACCTAAGACTGTCTATTGTTGACCTCAGCCCATTTCTAAGAGGTCTGTAAGGGGCGTGCATAAGAGCACCAGCGTGCCTACTGTCCCTGTCCTAATGTTTCCTCTATTTGTATCTTTTTTATGTATTCAATTCATGCCTATATATATATATATATATATATATATATATATATATTACTTAATACATTCTTGACAAATAAACTTTAAAAACAATTTAAAAAATAGTTGTCTCTGTTTCATTTCTTACCCTAGGCTTAGAAAGTATGGAGAGATTGGTGCCTCTATCCATATTCCTTAGAGAAATTCTGGCAACATGATAGAAATGTCTTTGGTTGAATCTGGAGAACATCTTGTTTGAGTTTCTCTCAAATTTAACCCTGGCACTGCTTCCTAATCTGGAACACACAGAACTTAACAAACACTTTTCTTTGCTTCTGCTACGTTAACTTGTAAATTAAATTAAGAATATGTTCTTAGGTACTCCAGTACCTGAACATCTGGAATGGCCTAGTCATTTGTTATATCTATTGTTTAACTTCAAATATGGTCATGTTTGATAGCTTATGAAGATGGAAAAGCAAAGTTTAAGAGAGAAATATGTTATAGCTAGCTATTGCTGCAACGAGCATACCATCCCACAATGAAAGAGTTGAAAATTATGTATAGTGGAATGAAAAAAGATCCCCCTGTAGCTCCAGTTTTTACAATAGGAATTTGAGACTAATGAGAAGTAAATTGCTGCACAGAATAGCAAAGCTGTGCCAAAGGAAGAGGAGGAACTCTGCAAGGCAAAGCAAGGCATGACCTGTGGCCAAAATTAATGCATCTCCTGCTCTGTGTCTAAGTCATTGTTCTTTGCTGATGTTTTGCAATTGCGATGGCTATTGAGAAAGCCATTTATTTTGCTCAAGACAGAGTACTACCATATGTTTGGAGAACTACATTGCTAAATGAGCCTCAAAAGTCAGGGAGAATGTCAAATGAGAAAACACTTATGAAAACTAAGTGGCAAAATATTGCACGTGGTCTTGTTGGCTTCTGGTTGCCCATGTTACAGTATTTAAACAAAGTCATTTTCCAGGCCATGGTATGTATTAATTATTGCTATCTGTTGATTTTAAAAAAAAAGATTTTAGCATTTTTAGTGCAAGGCAGCCTGAGTGAGTGAATAGTCAAATGGAACGCATTACCCTTTCTGTTTTTGCTATTTGATATTTTAGATAACTTTATTAGATTTTTTTTTAATTGGAGGGATAAATCACAATAGCAATAGCAACAGCAATAACACTTAGACTTATATACCCCTTCACAGTGCTTTACAGCCCTCTCTAAGCAGTTTACAGAGTCAGCATATTGCCCCCATTTTACCAACCTTGGAAGGATGGAAGCAGGGGTGAAATCCAGCAGATTCTGACAGGTTCTGGAGAACCGGTAGCGGAAATTTTGAGTAGTTCAGAGAACCAGCAAATACCACCTCTGGCTAGCTCCAGAGTGAGGTGGGAATGGAGATTTTGCAGTATCCTTCTCCTGCCATGCCCACAGAACTGGTAGTAAAAAAATTGAATTCCACCACTGGATGGAAGGCTAAGGCAACCTTGAGTGTATCAGGATCGAACTCCAAATTATGTGCAGAGTTATCCTGCAATGCTGCATTCTGATCACTATGCCATCAAAATTTAACAAAAACTAATAATAAAGATAGAAGGGAGAAAAGAGTAAAAAACAAAAGAGAAAGCAAAGCCAAATATGCAGAAAGAAAAAGAAACACAAAGAAATGATTTACAACTTTCTTTTAAAACTGATATCAGTATACTTTTGCATTATACTTACTCCAGGTTTACAACATAACTGACATTTTTTTCCTGTTATCTACTATTATTTCTAATCAAATCCATATATTAAAATTCATTGTTTTCTGTTTCATGCAAAAAAAACGCAAACATGTTTCCAATCGGCACATTTCTGCTATTGTCTCCTTTAGTAATTTAACCCTGGAAATGCCACTCTGTTGCTCCAACAGTTTCAAGATTTGGGGAGATCAGTAATAGTGGTTTTCATATTATTACAGTTGATCACAAAGTTGTCCAGATGTTTAGAGACTGGATTTAGCATTTTTATTCTTTTTTATCCATCTATTTTATTCATTGGGCTCCAGCTACCAGCCCTGGACGACATCTTTGCATCTTGCCGTTTGAGGAAATTGCATAACATTCTCAGAGACTCTTCCCACCCTGCTTACAATCTTTTTGGACTGTTGCCTTCTGGCAGAAGATACAATTAAAACTCAGACCACACATTTTCTGAATAGTTTTTATCGCAGAGCTATAATTGCACTCAACAATGAACTAAAGGGCCACCATCAGTGAGCTGTTGGACAGCATTACTTGGTCTGTTATGTGGATGCTTGGGTGGTTTTATGGGTGGGGAATTTTTGGTGGGTGGGAGTGTGTCTGGTGATTGTCATGTGAGTTGGGTCTGGTCTCTGAGTGTTATGTGAATTTCATTCTATGGGTATACTGTGTATACTCGTACAATGACTATTTATTTATTTATTTATTTATTCATTCATTCATTCATTCTAGCATTAATTTATTTATTTATGCTAGCTGATAACCCAGTGTTGCCCAGGTATTTATTTATCCCAATCCTGTATTAGACAGGAGAAGGACTGGCTCAACAACTGTGGTGAGAATTAAAGACCTAATTGCCATGGCCAACAGCCTAGAAAAAATTCTACAGAGAACAGCCTATGAGGTGATTATCTGCATTAGCAGACACCTCCCACGACAACTTGCCCTCTTTGCTTGAAGCTGAGGGCCTAGGGTGTTTGGTTTGGTTTTTTTTAAAGAACCAATCCCCCTTACCAGAGGAAGCCCCCTTGTGGAGTACTGTGAAGCCGTTACCATGGCAATTCCACTGTGCTGTACAGTAGAAGCCATTTTAAGGCACAACAGGCTGTATCTTAACAGAACTTGAATCCAAAATGCACAGTATCACTGTCAAAAGTACTGTGATAGATATAATTCATTCTTTTTCATTTCAGTGGCTCAGGCATTCCAGAGTTATGCTGGAACATACACACACTCTGAGGGGTGTTAGGCATGTCTTACACCCACAATATTTCTTTCCAGAGAGTAAGTCATCTGTGTACCAAGCTTGATTGAAAATGCTCGAGGTGTTCCAGAGTTATGCTGGAACACACACACACAGCCATGTTTGATGGTGTTAAAGATATTGTCACAGGATGTAAACTGTTCTCAGCAAAGCTGCCTTTTACAATGGATTGATATTGGTTTCATTAATATAGATGGTATTCAAGTGGTACTCCAGATGTTTTGGGATTGCATCCAAGGCATCTATTACTATTGGTAATATCTTTGCTTTATTTTATTATAGTTTTGTCTCATTATGGTTCATTGCATGGTCAGCCAGATGTTCATACTGGATGATTGTTGTTGTAGTTGTTATTTACAAGGGCATACAGAGGAGTGCCCTTGAAAATATGAAATCAAATTCCTTATAAAGAAGATTCTGATCACAATCTTCTGATATTAAAAATACATAATAAGAGGGCCTAAAAATCTACCTTGCCATTGAGCCCTGAGGATTCTTACGAAATTCTAAATTTCACTTTTTAAATCCACAACATTCAAATCCTGCAAAAAGCATTAGTTTGTCTCTTTCAAAAGTTCAAGTGGAAAAAAAAGTGCTATTTGAAGTACATGTGAGATTCTTCCAGTGATCCATATGTTATTTGAGATGACATCGGAACTGACACCATAGACTATGGGAGCATATGTCTGTCATGTGCTTCTGCTTTGTGCCACCACCCCATTGGCATTAAATGGCTGTGTTATTGTTGTGACCCAGGCCCAAGTAGTTAGTATTAAATACAAACAGTTCGAACACAGACAGACTTTATTAGAACAGCTGAGAATTAACTCATTTTCAGCCTAGTCCAAACTAAATTAAAGCAAATTCTTCAAAACACCATTCCTCAGCTTATCACTGATCTTGGGATAATTAGGCAAACTGCCAAAGGCTTTTCTTGGCAAAAGTTCAGAAGCAGAAGACGCCAACAAGAAATGAATACAGTGAAACAAGAATCAAATCTCTCAACTTCGTTTTCCGGCAAAGAGGCCAAGAGCCATTGCTGGTCTTTTAAGCCTTATGGGAGGGGCCAATCATCTCTTGGCCCTACTCCTGAGTCGTCCTCTCTGTTTTATCTGCTCCTGCCTTCTGGCAGCTCTTCTCATACGTGCACTAGGAGCAGGCTCCTCCTGTTCCTCTGCCTGTCTACTGTCAGCCGCTGGAGGCTCCGAAGTCTCTCCCCATCACTCCCCAATGGCCCTGGCCCCATCTCTGCCTCCGATGCAGAGCCCTCATCCAGGCCTTCCTCAGCCTCCAGGACTGGCCCATGTTCTTCCTCAGCCTCCTCACTCACTCCTCACTCTGACTCTGCTGCCAGCTCTGCAGGCTGCTGGTGGACCACAACAGTTATTCCCCAGTGCCAGGTCGTTATCACCCTGGCTTTACAGCCTGTGTTTTTCCCCCCATTTGTTCCTTTATATTATTTCTCTTTGTGGCACCATTCTGTAGAGCATGATAAACTCTCGGTGTGAGGCAGTTAAATTGCATGGGACTATCCATAACCTGAATGAGAGGGCCTATTTTGTCACAGAGGAGTGAATTAGCCAGCCTTTTGCCCCCCCCCCCCTTCAACTCTGTTATTCTGTGGCATTCAAACTGCAGAACTATTGGCGGATTGCTGGAATTTGCCCTATAGACCTCAAAATGAAAGTACAGTGAAGGTGAATACATTTAATGAAAGAATGCTGCTCTATTGTAAGTTATGGAGATAAAACAAGCATTTTGCTGGCAACATATCAATGAATCAATCTGGTGATTTAATGTTCAGCTTGAAAGATATACGGTAAAAGTGACTGGCAAAGCCACCTCTCCAATATGTCCTTGAGTTGGAAGGCTTCAAGAGATCACCTAGTTAGGGACTGTTCACAGTGAGTTCAAGGATATTTAGAAGCATATACTGTTCTCAGCTGAGTACAAGATGGTAGTGAATCTTCCTCCAATGGCTGATAAATTACCTGTTAGAGGAGACAGATTCTAAAAAAGCAAGGGAATATGAGCAGAACAAAAAATAAGGTTCCATTTGTCATTTATTGGCAAATTTGAGATCAAGAATTTGAATACCCTAAATTAGAAAATAAATACATTACACATATGTAGTGATACTTCATTTACTATTTGGGCTACTCAAATGTAATATTCCAAAGAATAACCAAAGAGAAATCTCTCTTCCTCAAGATGCCAGGTAATAGAAGATCTGTACTTTCTTTTAATATCTCTATTCTGTTTCTATCAATCTTTGCTTCAGTTCCAAACTTTGTACTACCTTCCCTTCGTCCTTATAAGAAACCTTCCTGAGAGATGGTGTGGTCTGAGAGAAGGTTCAAGACTAAAGTTGTCCCAAATCAGTGTTCCCCTTGGTTGAGTGTGGACTTGGGCCTTCCTAGTCTCCATCCAATACTTTAATCACCACAGTCCATTAACTCTCTACTGTGTCTCCCACAGTGCCTGCAGGTTCTAATGTAAATCCATTCAAGATGTTGATCTTGATCACAAGAGACTGGATTATTGTTCAGTGAAATCCTGCAGTCAGTTCTGAATGCCGAGGTGCCATCTGACACACTGTCATTCATTTTTTTTTTTTTTTTTGGAAATATCATGTTTGACTGTATTGTCAAATTATTCCTGTAGAAGTCTAATACACTTATAAAATAACAGCAACAGCAAGATTTAAGGCAGATGTTTTTCTGGAAGGGATTTGGACATTTGAATTGAGTTAAAATTAATAGGAATTGGGCAATTAACTTTGTTAGCCTTGGAAACATCTGAGCAATGTACAGCAAATCCGCTCCTTAGCTCTACTGAATAGTGCATTGTCCTGGAACAGTTGACATGGTTCATTGAATTGGAACACGAACTCTTCATCGTTGTCTTGTTTGGACCCCAGAAGTGGTTAGAAAGTCTTTTCATTTTAACCAGGGCGCTCATGCAGTACATCTATGTTTATCTGTTTTCAGCGTTCCTTCCATTTCAGTATTAAAAAACAAGGTTTCTGGGGTCAGGGCCATCACCTTGTATCCAATCTTTTGCTTCAGGATAACAAGTGTGAATGCATAACATCCATCAGATATAATTTTTCTAGAGAAAAGCTTTGAGGAAAAAAGCTTATGCTCTAGCAAAAATTGTTAGCTTCCAAAAATAAAAACAAAATGTACCATTCTGATGGATTGCAGAAAACCAGAAAGGTGGTCTTGGATTATTTTTGTTCCATGCACTGCATGCTAGATATAGCAGGTAAAAGAAAACATAAAGGTTTCCCCTATCCAGTCATGTCCAACTCTAGGGGGTGGAGCTCATCTCTGTTTCCTAGCCAAAAGAGCCAGCATTGTCTAAAGACATTTTTGTGGTCATGTAGCAAGCATGGTTGCTACATGGTTGCAAGCTGAGGAATATGGAGCACTGTTATTTTCCCACCAAAGTGGTACCTATTTATCTACTTGCTGTTGTGGCCCGCCACTTGCATTTGCATGCTTTCAAATTACTAAGTGGGCAGAAGCTAGGGTTGCCAGGTTTGCTTCCAAAAAATAGCAGACAAGCGGGGGGGGGGGGGGGTTAAGTAGTAAAAAAATAAAAAAAATTACAATTAAATTATATATTTTCTTACAAACATTTTAACACATATTAAAATAATCACTTCAAAACTTTACTTAAAATTCAAAACATCAAATATAATAATATGTAAAATATTAAATTACATTGGTACAAGCAGTCGGTTACGTTCGTCAGTCCACAAATTTCCCATGACGCTGAAAATTCGTTCAACGTTTGCATTTGATACCGGAATTGATGCACAATACTGGAACAGTTTCAGTAAACTCGGAGCTGGCTCTTTCTTGAAAAAGTACGTCCACTTATCAAGGGATGAATCGCCCTGCAGATGAACATAAACTTCTTCTAAGGCAGAAATTTCATCGAAGAGAGTGTTGGGTGGAAGTTCTTTTCACCATGGTCATAATAACCAGATGTTCATCATTTTTTCTAAAGTTGGAGGATTATTGTGATCAATTAGATTGAAACAATTTTATATACTTTTATTAAATGTCTTTTGAGTATGACATTGAGTATGATTAATAATTTTTTCAGAGAATCGAGTTCAATGGATATTCGATCTTTGTCTCATTCTAACTTATGAAAAAAAAGACAAAACGCGATTCTCCTATCCTTATTCTCTTAGACTGTACAGCTTTAGATTACGTACCATTTCATCATAAAGCTTTTGAATAAAAAAAATGTCCACTATTTTGTGAAAAAAATAGTGAACATAATGTGAAAAAAGCAGACTGTCCGCTCAAATAGTGGACACCTGGCAACCTTAGCAGAAGCTGAGGCAAGTAACTGGAACTTACCCAATCATGCAGCGCTTAGGTCTTGAGCCTGGGCTGTCAGTTTTCCAGCTGACAAACTCAGGATCTTTACCTGCTGAACCATCGTGCCCCAAATAGCATGTAGATCTTATGATCAAAGATATCTTTCAAATTTTCTGTAAAATTTCTTCCTTCTCCATTTCTTAGCCAAGGGAGCCAGCGTTGTCCGAAACACTTCCGTTGTCATGTGATCAGTAGTGTTAAGTTAGGCAGACACAGATATAGTCCCTTTCCCTAGTCTACTATATATTCAGCCTTATCTTTCTCAGAAATTTCAACTGAAGCCTAGAGCCCCATATTTTCCCCATTAAAATTTTACATTCAACCTATGTTCAACCTTTCTTTCTCCCTTTCCCCCACCCCCACCACCCAAAATATAGGCTGTAGCTTGATTACCAAGCACAGATCTATACATATTTGTAAACCTGTATCTGACATTCCATTGAGATAAAGAATGATTTTAAAAAGCCCTTTCAAGCATGCTATGCATAACAAAGCTTTTATTACTACAATGGTATGATCATATCATACATGACCTGTGCATTCACTAACTGAGCCCAGGAAATACACTTCTTGCAACGATATCATTTCCTCCCCCTAAGGTTAGACATTGTACCAGATTTTATCTTGCCATTGCTTTTATTGGTATGCTAACTAAACAGATTTTTGTTGTCAGTCATTTTACAAGATTATTTTTTACCGCTAAGATCCTATCACCTAACTACAGTGTTTTGCAACAGTAATGTACATCAACAGTTCAAAGGTAAGATCTATGCAGTCATTAGATGTATACACAGCACAATTTTTCCCACAAATAATTGATTTTGGATTTGTATCAAATCTTTGTAAAATCATCTACAGCTTTACTGTATTTCATGCGTGTGCATGCGTGCATGTTTGTTTGTATGATATGCAGGTATTCCTATGTATATATTCATCCATTTAAATATCAACAATAAAATAATTTAACAAATAATATTCTAACAGATTTTCCTTTCACATTTACAAAGCAAGAATTGCTGCATCATTACTAAATTTAGGTCTTCATAAAAAGGTAAAAGTTCCCCTCGCACCTATGTGCTAGTTGTTCCCGACTCTAGGGGGTGGTGCTCATCTCCATTTCAAAGCCAAAGAACCAATGCTGTCCGAAGACATCTCCATGGTCATGTGGCATGACTAAATGCCAAAGGTACACAGAATGCTGTTACCTTCCCACCAAAGGTTTTTCTACCCCTATTTTTCTACTTGCATTTTTTTTCACGTGCTTTCAAACTGCTAGGTTGGCAGAAGCTGGGACAAGTAACGGCAGCTTACCCCATTACACGGCACTAGGGATTCGAACCGCTGAACTGCCAACCTTTCGGTCAACAACTTCAGCGTCTTAGCCACTGAGCCACCGTGTCCCTCCAAGGTCTTCCTTGTAATTCTTATGTCTTCCATCTTTATTTTCCACCTTAATTTAACTTGATCTCCCTTATTTCCTTCAATCATGGTCATGATCTAATATGTTTTGGATAAAAAATATTCTTTGTTAATTTTATTTTCCCATTCAGTTAAGATTTGAAAGGCAGTTACTTTTAATTTATTAACTCTTTTGCTGCATCCTTTACTTTAAAAACTCTTTACATATGCTATGGTAAAATTCAAATAGTAATGTGTACTCATGCATGCACACACACACATACAGAGAGAGACAGAGAGAGAATATCTGCAATGCTTGTAGGATTCTTTAGAAATGCAGTACACAGGCTAACATTTGGCACCGCCAATATTCCAGATTTGGAGACAAAGTAGTGTTCATGAATAGTCAACCTGATTTGGTCATAGATTCACAATTCTGCTAATTTAACATGGTTTTTAATAGTCCTGCCCAAATGATGATTAAATTCTTACAAAATTCTTTCTTCCTGAAAATTTTCTAATGTTGCATGGTATATAGCTCTCGATAAAATGTGGCAGAGATTTGATGGATGGTCTTTAGCTCTATTTAACTCATCTTCAGCATTCTGCCCATTGTCCAGATTTCTTGAATGAAAATCCATGTGTTCAAATGCTTCATTAGTTTTTTTGTAACCAGTGCTCTAGTTAATTTAACAGTACCTTATGCATGTGCATCCTAATATAAAAATATTAAGAGTTTGGAAAGACAGGCCCATACAAGCAGACATACAATACAAATCCTTACGAAATCTGTAGGAGTGAATGTAGCTTCCAGGGGCAATTATAATTTAAAATGCCACTGTGTAATATACTGTACATTCTTTTCATTATTTCTGTATGTTTTTAAAAACCAGGTAAGGCCCTTGTAAGAATGTAGTCTTTCAACTTTCTGCTGCAATGTTTAATACCTTCCATTATATGGAAGGGATTCCTTAAATCCCTTATAATGTTTTAAACAAACACAGCTTGCTAGAAAGATTTTTCCCCTTGCTTTATTGTCTCAGTTTCTTTTTGTTTCAACTGTCTAAGTATGGTATTCGTTCCTTTACATAGAAATTCCCATGCAGTCATTTGTTTTAGGAAAATATTGTTTTGTATTAATGAATTAGCTATCCAGAAGAGCCTGGGCTTTTTAGCGGCCTCTGGCCCAGAGCAAGAAATGTTGACAAGTTCAGAAACCCTTTCTCACTTTTCCTTATCCTTGAAGTTTTGATCTTCAGCTAAGACAGATGAGTTCAAAAAGCTTCTGTTCAACATCACTTGCCACCATCTTTTGACATAGGATCTTAAACCTCTTAGACTTTCTATTTTAATTTCCCCAAATATAGATAAGAAAACATAATATGCATCTCTGATTATGTTGGTGAATCATTTCATTAAAGATGGGCGCTGCAAATGTTCATTTGGTTTGCATTGTTATGTCTTATTAGCTCATATTTACAGAACTTATAGGCAAATTAGAACATACTAGCACGCCAAAATCCATGCTTTTCTCATATATTTACAAGAGAAAGTCCATTCATAAATAAGTATTTTGGGGGAAACTGCTTCAAAAAAGTGAGCTTATTAGGAAAACAGCACATAGATATTTACATTTTTAAAAAAACCCTCTCTTTTTACAACTCCGTAATTCCTTAATTCCGGGTAGAGTCAGGGTGACTGAATGGGGCTGAGCATTTACTGGCCGGATGCCCTTCCTGATGCCACACAGAGTTCACAGCAAATATTTTCTCTTTGCACCCTAGGAGAGAAACATCTGCTGCTACCTAGGATTAAACTCTCAACCTTCCAAGTAGGAGGCAAGCGTCTTCATCACTAGGCCACCATGCCACTCCATTCAGATATTTACATATTCATGTGAAATTTTGAATGGAAAGAGCAAATTCTCATACCAATCCAGAAAGGAGCTACAAGGAAATTAAGGTTAAAGAAATGAGAGCCAACAAAAACAAGATAGAATGATTAGCTTATCTCTCAGTTGAAAGTGAACATTAGATTATTAAATTAGCAAGTTTATAAGTTTATAAGGGGTTGGCATTAATTAATGAAATAAATACACGTCTTGGCTATAAATTAAATGATCTCTGTTCACTGCTACTTCAGTGCATGTTACTTATTTCTTTTGCTTGTTTATTTAAGACATTAAAAAAAAGCATAGAGATTTACATTTTCAGTAGTGTAACTGTTTATTGTTGAGTTTTCCCTTAATGATAATTCATTTGGCTCTTCTTGTTGATATTGATAAGAGAAAAATCCAACTAAGAACAAATTTTGGGGAGATCACATTATTCACTAGATTGGTTGCATATGAGTGAAGTAAAAATGAATCAGATAACCAAGAATTTAGAGGAGAGAGAGAATTAAATTATTGTTTTATTTCCTTCATAATCTGAAGACTCTTTTCTCTTGCATGATGCCTTTCTCTCTTTCTCTCTCTCTCTCTCTCACACACACACAGATGAAAGATAGCAATGTGGGACTTGCTTTTTTATGATACAATTCTCTCATTCCAAGGCATTCAAAAATTGGCAAAGGTGAAAGGTGCCAACCATTCAAATTGCTCCGCACAAGGAGAGAGAAACTTGGTTGGGAAACTGCCATGAAAAGTATACAATATATGTACACATCAGTGGTGGGTTGCTCCCGGTCTGGTCTGGTTCTATAGAACCGGTAGTAAAACCGGGGGAGGCTCCGCCCACCCGGCACGTCGTCATCATAGGTGATCTGTGTGCAGTCCCGTTGTGAACCAGTAGTAAAGGTAAGTAGAACACAGCCCTGGTATACAGAGCCCTTTGTAACTATGTTTGTGAATATGTTGGGTTGGGAAATGGGGAGCAGGCAGAAACCTAAAATGTTTCATGCCATTGCCAGAAGACTGCGTTGAATAGTAGTTTGGCACATTAAAAAAAAAAATTAGGTGGTCACTCAGAGCAGGACAGTCTGCAAGCTGCCACATACTCCTTTCTTTCTTATAAGGCAAAGCAGTGTCAGCTACTTGGCAAATAGAAGTCTCTAGGTCAATTCTGCATCTAGATATTTCTTGAAACCCCCCCCCCCCCCAAATCAGGTGAAATGCTGAGGATTAGGTTTGGACCTCTTGCTAAGAAGGGAGGGTTAGTCATTTTGGATTTAGCATTATCTCCCATAACTTCTCTGCTTAAAAGAGTCTTCTTCTTCAGGCAGATCCAGATCCAGATTTCTTGCCCTCCCTATAGGCATGAAAAGGTCGGTCTTTGGTCTATCAGTACTTCAGTCCAGTGGTGAAATCCCAATATTTTTCCTACCGGTTCTGTGGGCGTGGCTTGGTGGCCATGGTGTGGTTTGGGGAGCAGGGGAACGATACTGCAAAATCTCCATTTCCACCCCCCTCCAGGGGAAAGGATACTGCAAAATCTCCATTCCCACCCCACTCCTGGGGGAAGGATATTGCAAAATCTCCATTCCCACCTCACTCTGGGGCCAGCCAGAGGTGGTATTTGCCAGTTCTCCAAACTATTCAACATTTCCGCTACCGGTTCTCCAGAACCTGTCAGAACCTGCTGGATTTCACCCCTGCTTCAGTCACTGTCCTTGTATATGTTCCAGTCTGGGACCTCCTTCTCCTGAATGGGCAAAATCTTGAGGATGTCTTGAGCTATCTCTGTCACCCTCTTCACCAATAACTTTTGTGGGTCTTCAATATTTTAATCCAAGACTCAGCACATCAGACTATGTTTCGGAATGCTCCCCCCCCTTTTTTTTTAGTCAGCCAACAAAGCAACGCCAGTCTTTGGTTTCAAGTCTATGCAACATTCCTTGAGTTTCCCTCAGTTAGCCTCTTTCTTCCTGGCATAGAATAGAGCAGCAATAAAACAATCAGCAGCTGCTTCAGTTAGATACAATTGCCCAGGCATTTTTAAGTGAATTCTTTCCCTCCTAGAAAAGTGAAGCTTCCTGACCAATGACGTTATCTGTGTAGTCTGAATATGAACCTTGTTACCGCAATATTCTACCACATCTCCAATTTAAGAGAAAAATGCACTAGTTGTTATTCTTGTTCTCTTTTGGGCTGGTAGTCACTCTTTCACTCCTGACAGGACATGGATTCTCCTCTCTTCAGTCCCCTCCACAAAGACCACCTGCACTGGATAGAGTGGATTCAGAAAGGCTTCTCCTGTTCTATTGTGCACTTTTATGAGTGCGCAACAGCTCCACTTCTGAGAATCCTGCCATGACCTCTTCTTGAACCAATTACCAGCATCTAGATCCCTCTTGATTTGCCCCCTATCCTTTATTTCCCCTCCTCCAGGATTATTTGGGTTTTAAGGTTTCATCTGTGTCCTCCCTCAGCCAGCTCAGCAATAGTTCCACCTTTCTTATGGAAGAAAAAATACACCGTCTCTTCTACTGTCAGGATTCTACTATCAGCTAGAGGGAATAATAGGTCTGCTTGGGTATTTGATATACATATATGTGACAGGACGTTAGAAAGCATCTCCCCAAGGATATCTGCCCATTCCACCAAGTCCATGCTCCAGATCCTTTTAAATGTTGCATGAAACCTAGGAAGGTTGCCTTTTTGGTAGCAGTCCCTGTCCTGTGGAATGCTCTTCCTTTGAGATCTGGCAAACTGCATGCTTCTTAACTTTCTGGAAACCTCTGAAGAGTTGATCTTCCTCCCAAACACTGGAATAGGGTAAGGCTGAAGCTGCAAGGTAGTAGTGCTAGTTGCCTCAAGAATGATTGTGGTGCCAGGGTTTTTGGTTTCTGTTTTTAGCCTTATATTTTTATGAAGCTTGGTTTTGTATAATTGTTGTCAGCTGTCCAAGTTGTGTTTCTAAGAGAGGAAGCTATAAAAGTCTTTTAAGTTGGCCAAAAAGAAGAAGTAGACGAACCAGCATTCCAATTAATGCCCCTTCTTATTTCCTGATTAAGTTTACATTCCCAGCAAGGAAACAAACAAGCTTGTGATGAAGAAACTGCGAAGTAGAAATTGCTTTGAAGTTGCAGAACATTGTGTGTGTGTATGTGTGTGTGTGTGAGGCATTGTATTTTCTTTTGCTTTATTGAGCAATTTGTCAATTAATCTTCCATAATCCAGCATTGGGACAGCTTTCTTCAATCGTTCCTCAACACTTTTACTCACAATAGGTTCATTTTGTTAACTTAAGCAGGTAAACCTAACCAAGAGTTTATCCCATTTCATGTACCATATTTTTAATTCTAGCGTTTATGAATTATATGTCACATAATTAGTTTTTAACATTTTGATTGTACATTTTGTAATTTTAAGTAATAACTTCCTTTATGAAGGTTCATACCTTGAGAAGCAAGCTATAATTACAGGCATAATTATGCTGCAGTGCATCCAATCTGATCTAGGGAGCTCAAGATTTTGTGTAAATGGATGGGTATTGAATTAAACTCTATTACTTGATACAAAAGAAACATGTTTTCTAGCTTCAGAATACTTTTGATTACAAGAATTAGATTTTTCCTGCAGATGGATTGTAAAACACTTCCACAAGCTTCTTATATATCCAATCCTGGCTTAAAAGTGTTTGCACATGGATAACTGAAAATGATACCGTCAAATAAAAGATCTTGTTTATATGTGTATCTTAACAGTATTACAGATATGAGCGAAGAGACACATGGTTTATTTTAACTGCCTTTAACAGTAAGCTCTGTCTTCTGTTTTAAAACAGCTTTTCCCAACTCCTCCTCTTTTTTCCTCCCTTTCGCTCCCCGTTTCTCTTTCCAAAGCATTTAGCAATGCTATGTACAAAATGATGGTATATACAAATACAAAGCAGTGTGACATTTGAATTCACTCCAGCATCTTTCTATGGACATCTTGTTCTCTCTGTGTTTATGCCCTTGTGGGATCAGGTTTCTTGTTTACAATCTATCCTAAGTAGGAACTGGAATTCTTGAAGAGCAGCAAAACAAGGACATGTGTTTAAAGGCTTATTTCTAGGAAAAGAGGAAGAGGTTCCTGAAAGGGAAAACAAAGCTTCATCTTCATCTTCATCTTGTTCTAAAAAGGGGAAGGAGTGGGTTGGGCATTAAAAAACATACAATTTTGGAGTTCCTTAAAGCAGAAAAGCAAATAGTGAAATGCAGTTTTTAAACTTTGAGAAGTCCTTCTTCTACCACAACAGAGTATAGTTTTGCCACAAATTCAAGGGATTAAACAAGTCAAAAAGCAATACTTATATTATCATACCAAAGTCGAATTGGTCAAAACAGTTAATAATGCTATCATAACCAAAGAAAGAAACCACAAAACTCAACTGATCCCTGCGCAGAAATTCCAGACATAGTTTACAAAATAAGGACAATTCCTTCTGGACCAAATATCGATGCATCAAATTTTGTGTTAGAATCTGGAACCAGGTCATTTATTATGACCACACCTAAACTGAGAATCCCAAAATTTAGTTGTCCCAGTAGAAGACACCTAAAAGAATTCTGCTCAGAACCCTTAACAATACATTGAACTATCATGCTCCCTTCCATCCTTTGTCGTAAGTATTTTGTTTCTCCAATTGTTTCTTCCTATCTCGTATTTTTCGACAGAGAGGGTGTGTTCCAGATCCCTTCAATTAAATGTTGCCATCTTCTGTGGTCGTGGAAGTGTGCTTTGCCATGGCCCCTGGCTTCTGGAGGAGGATCAGAGGTAGTATTCAGCCGGTTTGTACCAATTCACCCAAACCAGTAGCGGAAACCACACACACACCCGCCCCAGCTCTATGCCATTCTATTTAGGCATGTTTTTGAGGCCGGGCACATGTGCAGAAGGCAAGCATGTGAGCAAAGCGCATGCGTGGAAGGCTGGGCTCATGTGTGGAAGGCAGGTGCGTGGCGAACCAGTAGTAACATAATGTAAAACCCACTGATGAGGAGGATCACTCCAAGAGATACGGATGACTCCCATACTCCTGGGCTTCTAGAAGGTTCATGAGACCTGGCTCTTTTCCCAGGCTGGGGTTAATGTGATTGTTATGTATTAGTGGGGCCCCTATCTTATTTTTATATTGTTTATTGTTCTAGCTGTCTTAGCCTGAGCTGCCTATTAATGTGACTTTTAGCTGCTTGTTTTTATTGTTCTTTTCTGGATTCTGTAATCTGCCCAGGCTATTTTAGAACAGGTGGCCATGACAAACCTAATGAATTAAATTAAATTATTATTATTATTTTTTGTATGTGTGAATGTATATGAAAAAATATGCAATCTTCCAGGAAATCTACATTAACATATTTAAAAAGGAGAATAGTTTCATTAATTATGAAATAAAGCTTCACTACATTATGAGGCATCGCGAACAGAAATTATACTGAAAATTTCTACTCTTCTTTTTTAATCCAGATAAAATGCAGAAACTGAATACTGCCCTAAAATAATGGAGAGGACTTTTAGAGATTTGCATTCCACTACTGAAGGACATTTGGTTTTTCAGTCTATATTTCTCTGAGCATTCCACATAAGAAATCCAAAAACCATGAAATAAAAAGAAAATTACATTAAAAAGAAATCAAGTTCTGCATAGCATAAAATACCATCCCTCTTTTAGAATCAGTACCTGCCTGGATAGTTTGGCTTTTAATTTACTGCCAAAAGTGCACCTTTGGAGAAAGAAATCTCTGCATTGAGATTAATATCTTCTCTTTCAGAAAAGAGTTAACATATTCTTGATGCTAGCCAGACAACCAGAAAGCTAAGAGTTAAATGGTTAATAGTTGAAGAAACATCTTGCCCATATCCTTAGCCTTAAATAACAGATTTTTCCATGATTATTTATGCCTAGACACCCTGAATGCAGGTCTACTTAGTTGCTCTCCTGCCATTTAGAATTAAGAATAACAGAGTTGGAAGGGACCTTGGAGGTCTTCTAGTCCAACCCCCTGCTCAGGAAACCCTATACCATTTCAGACAAACATTTAATATCAGACAAATCATTTAAATAAGCATGTTGATGATATATTCAAACCATTTATATTTAGAATGTTCAACAAATTTGACAGTGTATCTCCTTCCCAAGACCAAGTTACAACAGATTTCCAATAATTAGATTATGTAAGGATCTCTGAGAATATCTTTAAGAGACAGAAGGAGAAAGAGCTGCAAAGTAGACAACTATCAGATAAGAAGCAGATGAGCAGAAGAAATGGGGGGTGAGGCAAATATCTCAGAAGGGATCCTCTCTAGTTTATTGTTTATAAAGACAAGGGATGGGTGGGGAAGATGTACTTTCAGACTTGCAAGATTGATGTCAGCCCTTCGAGGATGCTTAGACAAGAAGCACCAAACCATGAACACTAACACTACCTTTGTTGTAAGATTACCGTAAAAGAATCGTACAAGTCTGAAAGTTAATGTCAGTTGATGGACCCAGTTGACTTCCAGAGAGAGCTTGAGGTCCTGGGATCTGGTGGACAGTTTGGCTGAGATCCTACTCACTGCCTGAAATGGGCAAGTTGGTGAGGCCTTAGATCAGGGGGTCTCCAATCTTAGCAACTTTAAGACTTGTGGACTTCAACTCCCACAATTCCTCAGCCAGCTTTGCTTTGCTGGCTGAGGAATTGTGGGAATTG
>WNWU01015178.1:0-16703 GCA_012654045.1 Ptyas mucosa | reverse complement strand
GTAGCCTTTCCCTTGCTCATTAAGCATCCAGAATAGGAGCCCCCCCCCACACACACACACACACCTTGCAGGAGCGCTGAAGATGCCACATAGACTGTCAGGAAATGCAATTTAACTCGCTGACATAGACGATGTGCTGCTGGCAGCTCCTTTGCATTCCTCCTCAGATGCAGATGGCCTCCCCCCCCCCCACCCAGCCCCTTCCTCTGACACAGAGGTGTTGCTTAGCATGTGTGTCAGGCTGCACACACACACACACACACACACACACACACACACACACAAAGAGAGAGACTAAACATAGCCTTCAACGTTAATTGCAGTGCAAATGTCCCTCTCTTTATCCCTACTAAATTCAAGATTGAAGCAATATTGCTTATTTCCTGAGATTTGTGGCTTTGAGGTTTCAAGAAGAAGGGTGTGGATGGATCCCTCCTCTCACAAGATGCTAATTCCTCAGAAGGGGATATTTCTTCCCCACGACGGCTTACCGAGGGGTTTCCCCTTGAAAATATTTAAAGTCACACACACACCCCCTCCTCAAAAAAAAAGAATAGATCCTTCCGCCGATGCTGAATCAGGCTGGCTTGGGCGCGCCGCGCGTTTTAATAACGGTTCCTCTCGTTATTTTGAAAAGCTGCGCTACGGAAAGGAGAACCCGATATTTGCATGCTAAGACTGAAAACGAGGCCCAGAGAGGTTCACTGGGATAGAAGCCGGGAGGAGAGTGGGTTTGCTCTCCTTTGAATGAAACTTGCTGCGGACTGAGTTCAATGGATAATTAGAACGGCAGCAAAAACAATGGCTACCCACCTGCCTTCCATTGAGGATCTGTCTACTGCATGAGTCTAAAAGAGGGCTGGGAAAATATTTACAGACCCCTCGCATCCTGGACATCAACTGTTTCAACTCCTACGTCCTCAAAACGACGCTATAGAGCACTGCACACCAGAACAACTAGACACAAGGACAGTTTTTCCCCGAACGCCATCCCTCTGCTAAACAAATAATTCCCTCAACACTGTCAAACTATTCACCGAGTCTGCATTACTATTACTATTAATCTTCTCATCGTTCCTATCACCCATCTCCTCCCACTTAGGATTGTACGACTGTAACTTGTTGCCTGTATCCTCACGATTTATATTGTTTCCTAATATGATTCGATGGCTTATTTGTTCCCTATGACTATCATTAAGTGTTGTACCTTATGATTCTTGACGAACGCGTCTTGTCTTTTTATGTACACTGAGAGCCTATGCACCCGAGACAAATTCCTTGTGTGTCCAATCACACTTGGCCAATAAAGAATTCTATTTTGGGTAATGATTCAACTGTCCTGAGCATTTTGGGCCCTTGAGTTGGGCTAAAACAAAAACAGGGTACCGTATCCCAGATTAAATCCCCGGGATGGCGTGGAGATATTACCCGCGAAGATTTACGCGAACTGCAACCGGTCTGGAATGTTTTGTGTTCCTTTATCCCCGCCAGAGCTTCCTTCTCAAGCCAAGGCGGAACCGGGAACTTCCTTCCCTCCTTCCTGTACCGGGCCAAGAAAGGGGCAGCGTCAACTCCAGTTGGCTCAGACTGCCATTGTGCTCCTCTCTGATACCTTCGCCCTGGCGTGAAGGAGGGAAGCCAGCAGCTCCCTCCCTCTCTCTCTCTCTCTTTCCCTCCCTCCCCCCCCCCCCCCCCCCCCCCCCCCCCCCTCCCTCCCTCCTTCTCTCTCCCTCCCTCCCTCCCTCCCTCCCTCTCTCCCTCTCTCTCTCTCTTTCTCGGCTGGGGCCCGTCTGCATCTCGATCCATTCGCCCACCTCTTTGGGCGTGGGGAACCAAAGACCCCTCGTGGTGCCAAGTCGCCGAGCAGAGCAGCCTGTGCACCAGTAGCTTTTCCTGCCTCTCTCTTTCCAGCCAATGGTTCCCCCTTGGCTGCTGGCAAGAGTCACCTGATGTGTGAATTGTCATGTATGGGGTGGGGGGGGGGGGGGGGGAAAGGGGGGCTAGAGGAGCTTTATCCAGAATTTCTCGTCAAGGTTTTCTTCAGAGCCTTCTGACGGAATGGGTTTCAGGAGACCAGTGTCGGCCGCCACTCGGTGGCCCAGTCCGTCTGGGTTCACACACGCTGAATGCGCACTTGTGTCTGAGTGATTCACTGCAGTCAAAGCACAGGCCTGGTCAGTCCGAGGGAGGAATCCCCCTCCTCTCATTTCTTCTCCTCCTGAGCAAAAGAGAGTGAGGGGAAGAACACAAAGATGACTTTATGCAATTGACATGTTGAATATTTATTTGTTTGTTTGTTTGTTTGTTCGATTTATATGCCGCCCTTCTCCGGAAACTCAGGGCAGCTTACAATGCATTAAGCAATAGCCTTCATACTTTTGTCTATACCTGCTTAGTAGGGCTTTCGGGCCCCCCCCTAAGTGGTGGTCTTTTTTATACAAAGTCAGTTTATTGCTCCCACAATCCGGGTCCTCATTTGACCTACCTCGGAAGGATGGAAGGCTGACTCCACCTTGAGCCTGGTGAGATTCGAACTCGCAGTAATTGCAGGCAGCTGGCAGCTAAGTGTTACTTAACAGCACTTTAGTCCGCTGCACTACCAAGGCTTCTTCAGGGCAGTTTCAGTTAATTTAATTTGTTGCCTCTTTGGGCAATTCACCGCATTAAATGTTTTGCAAATGGATCAAACCACTACCCTGGTCCCCACTCCCCACCCCCAAAAAATAAGACATCCCCTGATAATAAGCCCAATCGGGCTTTTGAGCGCATGGCAATAAGGCCAAGAGCTTATTTCAGGATTCAAAAAAATATATATATAAGGCAGGGTCTTATTTTCGGGGAAACACGGTAGTAACAATTTCGATAGTCTGTATGATAGAGGAAACCTTTGTATCAGAGTACAGGTGGAAATCTTCGCTGTTATTACCCGGGTTTCTTCGACTTGGTATTTCTCTGCGGCTTGATTCATATCTAAGCCAAAACTCTTTGCAAAGTCACGATAAGTCACCCAAAAATGCCTGCAAGGAAAAGAATGCAAATTCAGTGGGGTGAGGTGAGCTGACTGGAACAGGAAGCTCTGGGATTGTGTCATCTTTGCCAACCATGGGAAGGATTCCTGAGGGATGAGTTAAGTGTGAGAAGCAGCTGGAGGCTATCCTGGGTTTAAAAAAAAAAAAAAAGGCACTGGCCATACTCTAGCCATGGTTTGTTGCAAAAGACAGAAGTCTTTTGTTGGATTTCCAAGCTTCTTTGTTTTGGAATCCTTTGAGAATTCCAACATGCGTTAGCTGATCAATATGTTCCCATTTATGGGTTTTTATCGTTTCTATGCCTCTTACCCTGAGATCTGAACCTTCATTTCATTAGCCCACCATGAAATCGGTTTTTCGGTCAGGATTCTCCAAATGGGAAAATAAAGTTCTTTTTGCGAAGATTCAACGGCTTAATTTCCAGGCACCCTTGATTGAGAGCGCTTTTTTTCCACATTTCCCTTGTCTACCATTTAATACAGGGGTCTCCAACCTTGGCCACTTTAAGCCTGCCGGACTTCAACACTCAGAATTCCCCAGCCAGCTTCCTGGCGGACTTTAACTCCCAGAATTCCCCAGCCAGCTTCCCGGCGGACTTCGACACCCAAAATTCCCCAGCCAGCTTTCTGGCGGACTTCAATGCCCAGAATTCCCCAGCCAGCTTTCTGGCGGACTTCGACACCCAAAATTCCCCAGCCATCTTTCTGGTGGACTCCCATAATTCCCCAGCCAGCTTTCTGGCGGACTTCGATGCCCAGAATTCCCTAGCCAGCTTCCCGGCAGACTTCAACTCCCATAATTCCCCAGCCAGCTTCCCGGCGGACTTCGACACCCAAAATTCCCCAGCCATCTTTCTGGTGGACTCCCATAATTCCCCAGCCAGCTTTCTGGCGCACTTCGATGCCCAGAATTCCCCAGCCAGCTTTCCGGCAGACTTCAACTCCCATAATTCCCCAGCCAGCTTCCCGGCAGACTTCAACTCCCAGAATTCCCCAGCCAGCTTTCTGGCGGACTTCAACTCCCAGAATTCCCCAGCCAGCTTCCCGGCGGACTTCGACACCCAAAATTCCCCAGCCATCTTTCTGGCGGACTTCAACGCCCAGAATTCCCCAGCCAGCTTTCTGGCGGACTTTGACGCCTAGAATTCTGGGAGTTGAAGTCCGCCAGGCTTAAAGTTTCCAAAGTTGGAAACCTCTGATTTAATATGCTTGCTTTTTCTCCTCCCCCCCCCCCCCCCCCATCCATCATTCTTCCCTTCAGGAAAAGGAATGCTGTTTGCTTTAGATAATGATTGCGTTGCTATGTTAAATTATAGCGGTGTCGAGCGCCGAGAAAACCATTGTTGGGGGAAAAAAAAAGAGAGAGAGAGAGAGAGATACACTTGGTGGAAAAAAGGAGATGTCATTTTTATTCCCTGCTGTTGAGGTTTGTCCTTGCCCTCCTTCCTCCGGCGCACTCAGCCAAGAATGCAAACCGCATTCCTTCCCAAGGCGTGTCAGGTTCCAAGGCCTGAGTGAGGTGGACTCGGCGGGGCGGCGGGGCGAGGGTGGCGGTTTTTTATCCCCCTGCTGGTGTTTGCAAAAGGCAGCTGGTTGCTAGGCACTGGCACCCAAGGCTCAGTCGGGGCTGAATTATGGGATGGGGCAGCCAGGCCGGCTGAGGTGAGTCAGCAGGGAATCAAGGAGGCCCTGCAGGTGCCAAGGGAAAGGAAGCCGAGAGAGAGCGTGGTGTGAGGTTGGCAAGGATTAAAAACACACACACACACACACACCCCTCCATCGCAGAGGTGAGAAGCCGGTGTGGCAACCTCCTCCTACGCGAGCCAATCCAGCAGGACTCAGCTCCCTTCCTCAAAATACAGTAGCCGAACTGAGGATTCTGCTTTTTTAAACCCAGGAAACCAGGGATTAAAAATAAACACGGGATTAAATGAATAAGGAAAGTTGAAAAAGAATTCGATCTCGCACACACGGAAGGGAAAAAAAGAGCATCTGTCGAAGCTCACTTTGGGTGCCTAACTTGGGAGCGTTTGTGCGTGAGAACATTTCCTTCCTCCCCGTTTCTTCAGGAAAGGGATGATTAAGTCTGGCCAAATTTAAGGGAGTGGAGGGAGGGGGGTGGGACACTCATAACAAGAGTCCCCCTGAGACGGATGCGGCCCGGCCTCCATGGGAGCATGATGCCAGCTTTGCCGGAGTGGGGAGTACGTGCTTTCATGAGCTGGAAAAAAGCTTTTCTGATTTTAAGATTTCTCCGTAGGCAGGCTTGGCTTTCTTACAGAGGAGATTTGCTGCTACTGTTTGTGTTGGCAGCTCGTCCCAACTCTGGCTTCCAACAGAAAGGATGTTTTGAGACTCTTGATTCCTGGATATGTTTATTTCCTCGGTGGTGGTTTCTGCTGATAGTGAAGAAAACTTCCCAACTCTGCTCTCTTTTGGACAAGTCAAAGAGAAGCACCGTTGGTAAGGTGGCTGGCTGTCTTAGTGCAAAATATTGGGGGGCGGGGGGGGGCACAAAACGACAGCCGGAGCAGCCAGGAGCGGTGAGCTGTCCCCGCTGGAAAAAAAAAAAAGGACATGGGAGGGCAGGAGGATCTTTTGTTAAACGGCGACCTCCTGTTTTTTGTTGAGCTGACAAAGCATTCGCAACCATGGGGAATTTAGCCCTGAATGGGGAAGCTGGTTCCCAGCGCAGCACTGAGCCGGGGCTGGCGTGGGCAGCCAGGCTGCATTATCAGCTGAAGCTGATGAGGTTGGCATTTCCTTTTCATCAGGCCCCGGAGACAGGCCGGAGCAATACAGGCAGGAAGTTCAAGGGTCATGGGCCTGGAAAACACCGGCCGGACAGGCCCCGTTTGATCAGAGGGTGGATTAAGGGAGGGAGGGAGGGAGGGAGAGAGGAAATGGAAAAGGAAGGAA
The DNA here is from genome assembly GCA_012654045.1 of Ptyas mucosa. Taxonomy (NCBI): domain Eukaryota; kingdom Metazoa; phylum Chordata; class Lepidosauria; order Squamata; family Colubridae; genus Ptyas; species Ptyas mucosa. The sequence goes on along the minus strand of WNWU01015178.1, from coordinate 10,756 downwards.
GGAAAGAAGGAAAGGAAGATAGAAATAAGGAAGGAATAGCATGAGGAGGGGAAGAAATGAGAAGAAAGGAAGGAAGGAAGAAGAAAATAGATGGAAATAGGAAGGGAGGGAACAAGGGAATCAGAAGAGGGAAAGAAATGAGAAAAAGGAGCTAGAAATGAAAAGAAGGAAGGAAGAAGAAAATAGATATAAGAAGAAAGAAGGAAGGAAGGAAAGAAGGGAAGGAAGGAAAGAAGGAAGGAAGGAAGATAGAAATAAGGAAAGAATAGAATAAGGAGGGGAAAACGTGAGAAGAAGGAAGGAGATAGAAATGAGAAAAAGGAAGAAAGAAAGAAGAAAATAGATGGAAATAGGAAGGAAGGAAGATAGAGGAAGGAAGGAAGGAAGATAGAAATAAGGAAGGAATAGCATAAGGAGGGGAAGAAATGAGAAGAAGGAAGGAAGAAGAAAATAGATGGAAATAGGAAGGAAGGAAGATAGAAATAAGGAAGGAATAGCAGGAGGGAAAGAAATGGGAAGGAAGGAAGGAGAAAATAGATGGAAATAGGAAGGGAGGGAGCGAGGGAATCAGAAGAGGGAAAGAAATGAGAAGAAGGAGCTAGAAATGAGAAGAAGGAAGGAAGAAGAAAATAGATATAAGAAAGAAGAAAGAAGGAAGGAAGATGGAAATAAGGAAGGGAATGAGAAGAGGGCAAGGAGAAGAAGGAAGGAAGGAGATAGAAATGAGAAGAACGAAGGAAGGAAAAAAAATAGATGGAAGAAGGAAGGAAGGAAAGGAAAGACAGAAAGTTGCTGGAGGTGCAGTGGCTAAGACACCGAGCTTGTCGCTCAGAAAGTTCAGCAGCTTGGCGGTTTGAATCCCTAGTATAGGTCGTCTGCGTGAGAAGGGGGTTGAACTAGATGACCTCCAAGGTACCTTCCAACTCTACTGTTACTGTAACACTTGCAGTACAGAACCGAGGTCTGGCAGTTTCCGAGGCTGTGCTCCACTCAGTCTCCCTTCAGCCCCCCAACTCCCGATTCTCCAGGGGAATGATGCTGCTGCGTTTTACCCTGCTCTGCTTCTCCCAGATTGAAAAAAACAAAACAAAAAAAACCCCCAAAAACCACGAGAGAAAGAGACTGGGGAATTCCTCCTTCAAGCAGGTGCCAGGAACTGCACCCCACGTCGCCGAGCCCCCGGATAGAGGGGGATTATAGCAGCTGCTGGCAATCGACTTCTTTCCGGGTTGGAGTCACAAGCAGGTGTAATTAACAGTGGAGGAGACTTACGTCCCCTCCCTGGCTGAGACCCAGCCTCTCCCTTGAAGTATTGTTAGGGGTGTTTGCGGGGCGTGGGGGGGGGGTGTTGATGTTTGCATTTGGCTGTTGCACCAGCATGGGGGTTCCTTTTATCCTGTTTCAGAGAAATGCTTCAAAACAGACATTTGTTGTTGTTAGTTGCGAAGTCGTGTCCGACCCATCGTGACCCTCATGGACGACGTTCCTCCAGGCCTTCCTGTCCTCTACCGTCCTCCGGAGTCCATTTAAGCTCACGCCGACTGCTTCGGCGACTCAAATCCAGCCACCTCCTTCTCTGCCGTCCCCTGCCTTTTAATTAACCGATCAATACGTTGATCACTCAAACGCAAGATGAATTAATAATGGAAAGCCTGGTGAAAAGTCTGCTTTGGGAGGACAGCCAAAATGCATCAAGAATAACCCAGTGAGAACCATTCACAGGAATGAAGAGTTAAGTTTGGTCTGGCTCTCCCTCACCCACCCATCCCCTCTCTCTGGTTGGACTCCTGACTTCTGCAGAAACCACCTGATGCCTCCCTGAACTGACAGCTGTTTTCTGCAGTTGACATTCCATCCAGAGTCGTTGGACACAGGCTGCCACTGACCCGTAGAGGCTGGTTAATTGACTTGCCCTGCCTGGCATTCATTGCCCATCCTCCTCTGGATTCAGTCAAGGAAGCTCTGCCTAACTCATGGGACGCGGTGGCTCAGCGGCTAAGACCTGAGCTTGTCGATCGAAAGGTCGGCAGTTCAGTGGTTCGAATCCCTAGTGCTGCTCGTAACAGGGGTGAGCTCCTGTGACTTGTCCCAGCTTCCGCCAACCTAGCCGTTCGAAAGCACGTAAAAAAAAAATGCAAGTAGAAAAAATAGGGACCACCTTTGGTGGGAAGGTGACAGCGTTCCGTGCGCCTTTGGCGTTGAGTCACGCCGGCCACATGATCACGGAGACGTCTTCGGACAGCGCTGGCTCTTCGGCTTTGAAACGGAGATGAGCACCGCCCTGTAGAGTCGGGAAGGACTAGCACATATGTGTGAGGGGAACCTTTACCTTACCTTTAAGTTAACCATGTCTCCTTCCCAGGAATTATCCTTGTTTTCCTCTTTTATGTTTGTTTCCACCCACCCCGTTTCTCTTTTCTAATCCAAGTCCATCTGTCGGCATAGGTCGATGTGTGTTGATAACACGAAGTATGTTTTTCCCTATTTTATTGATTAATTAGATTTATCGGCTTGCCTTCCCTCTAAGGAAGACAGCTTTGCCCTTTCTCTGATTCAGCCACACCCATGTATCTGTCATAAACGGCGAGAGCTTACAGTGGAACGAAATAGGTAGCTTTTTCAGCTGACTCTCTAGGATAGTGGGTTGTGCTTTGCTGGATCGCATTTGTTTTGTGCTTCATTCCCCTCTCACCACCACTCCAAAGTTGCTAAATTGCCGTTTTCTCATCCTTGCAGGAAATCTCCATTTGTGTGCTGGGGCCGATCCGCCTTGTGTCGGTCCAGGTTAGTGGGCAGGAAACGCGCTTAGAGGTACTACATTTGTAAAATGTAACCTGAGACGTTAAGCGGTGAGACCTGCTAATAACCGATCAGGCATCCCGGCCATTTATTTACTGAGGTTGTATCTCGGCTTTCTACGAAAGGCTGTCATTCAAGACAGACATTCTTCTCTAACCTAATGGCGGTTTGTTCTGACCAGGTGCTGTCCCTTCATGTTTACAAGGCAGAGGAGAGCAAAGCTAGCCGTCATTATTTGAGGCTGTCATCTGGCTCTTGCCCACGTTCCACCCCCACCCCCCCAGGCAGGCCTTCTACAGGGAAGGAAAGGAGGGATGAGACGGGGTTGCTGCAGGGGTGAAATCCAGTAGGTTCTGACAGGTTCTGGAGAACTGGTAGCGGAAATTTTGAGCAGTTTGGAGAACCGGCAAATTCCACTTCTATCTGGCCCCAGAGTGGGGTGGGAATGGAGATTTTGCAGTATCCTTCCCCTGGAGTGGGGAGGGAATGGGGATTTTGCAGTATCCTTCCCCTGGAGTGGGGAGGGAATGGAGATTTTGCAGTATCCTTCCCTTGGAGTGGGGAGGGAATGGGGATTTTGCAGTATCCTTCCCCTGGAATCGGGAGGGAATGGGGATTTTGCAGTATCCTTCCCCTGGAGTAAGGTGGGAATGGAGATTTTGCAGTATCCTTTCCCTGCCACGCCCACAAAGCCACCCCCACAGAACCAGTAGTAAAAAAAAATTGGATTTCACCAGTGGGCTGCTGCCCTTGTGTTTGCGATGGCTTCGACTGTCCAGACCTCACCAATAACAAGGGAAAGTCCTTCTGAACTATCAGTACTGCACGTGCGGAGTTAGTCTCCGTAGGACAATCTCGCCGGCCATCAGGTGACCAGTCTTCTTTCCGTGAGGGTCTGCAAAGGTCCCTTCCCTCTCAATCCCACCCCCGCCAAGTTCTCTGATAAGTAGCATGGCTGGCATTGTCATTGCCATTGTCCCCGGGCAGAGGCCAGGGCTCAGAGGGTTCTTTGCATTGACGCGTCTTCAATCAGTCAATCAAAATATAAACGTAAGGGACTTTAGAGACCTTCTACTCCAGAGGTCAGCAACCTTTCGGACCTCGGGGACCACTAACTTCATAATTTTAAATCCCGCGGACCACTAATATGATTGGCCTAATGACCAGCTGAATGGGGCGCGGCTAGGTAGCCATGTGACTCGGTGGGCGTGGCCAACTTGATGTCACTCACATCGAGGGGTGCCTCGCCGGCCTCTACTCGCCCCTCCCTTCCCAGCCATTCCTTGCCTGCCCGCCTGGGCTCCTTAGGGCCCCAACAGGAAGCAGTTGTCGAAGCTAAGCAGAGAAAGAGTTGGCAAAACAGCTGACTCAGTTGGAGTCTGGCCAAGAAGGAGGCTCAGCAGAAGCACCTCACTGAGGACTAGGAGCATAGGCTTTCCAAGCAGAGGGAAGACCTGCGGGAGTGCAAGGCCAGGTACCGGCGCCTGGAGGCTCAGCAGGCTGAGATGGTCAACCAGTTCCAGGCCATGAGGCAGTCCCACTGGAACGAGGGCCTCCGGCTCTTCGCCACCAGCGGTGCTTCCCTCCAGCGTTCGCACCAGGAAGCCGAAGCAGACCCCAAGTCGGAATTTCTGCCCCCCTCTGACCCGCACAAAAAGACCCCGAAGGGGGAAGACTCCCTGCAGCAACACAAACGTTCATTGCACGTATCTGTCCCAGGGGCCGTAGTTTGAGGACCCCCTGATTTAGTGCAATATCAAAAATGCAAACAATTTTTCTGCGGACCACCCAAATTTTCTCACGGACCACCAGTGAGCCACGGACCACCAGTTGATGACCGCTGCCTAGTCCAACCCCTTGCTCAAGCAGGAAACCCTATAGCCATGATGGTGAACCTATGGCACGGGTGCCACAGATGGAACGTGGAGCCATATCGGTGGGCACGCGAGCTCAGCTCCAGCACACATGTGTGCACCAGCCAGCTGATTTTCGGGCCTTCTGGGCCCACCAGAAGTCAAGAAACACACTGTTTCCGGCCTCCGGAGGGCCTTTGGGGGGATGGGGAAGGCTGTTTTTGCCCTCCCCAGGCTCCTAGAAAGGCTCTGGAGCCTGGGAAGAGCAATAAACGGGCCTACCGTGCCAAAAGCGGGGTGAGCATGGGGGGGGCGGGGTGCATAAATTATGGATGTGGGCACACGTGCATGTGACCCCACCGCGCTCCCCCCACTTTTGGCACGCGATGGCAAAAAGGTTAGCCATCACTGCCCTATAGCATTTCAGTCCAGTTGGCGGTTCAGTCTTTTCTTAAAAGCCTCCTCTGATGAAGCCTTGTTCGTCTTGTTCATAGACTTCTCCGAATCATTTGAGTGGGTGACCAGGAGACAGAAAACAGAGGAAGGCTGGTCAAGGTTTCATCCCAGCATAACTCCGGCATGATCTTAGGGCTCTCTCTCTCTCTCTCTCTCTCTCTGTGTGTGTGTGTGTGTGTGTGTGTGCAGGGCACTGAGCATGGACAGAGTGCCCTTTCTCTTATCCCTTCCCTCCCAGAAGCCAGGGAGTGGGGAGCAGGTTGTTTTGGTATGAGGCAAATATTTGTGGCGATAATCCTAGCAATTTCATTACTCTCACCTTTCCACCAGGGAGGCAGAAACTTAACACAGGAATTAATGTTTACTCACGCACGGTGCTTTGTCATCCAAGAGTCAGGTAGTGCATTCCAGGCACTGACCACTCTGTTGCTTCTGCAATCGAGTTTGGAGCGGTTTACCTTGAGTTTGCATCTATTGTTTGCCCGTGTATTATTGTGGTTGAAGCTGAAGTAGTCGTTGACAGGTAGGACGTTGCAGCAGATAATTTTGTGTTCTACGCTTAAGTCAGACCAAAAGCAGCATAGTTCTAGGTTGTCCAAGACCAACATTTCAAGCCTCGTGGCGTAAGGGATTCTGTCGCGAGCAGAGGAGTGGAGATACCTCTGCACCCGCTCTATCGTATCAATGTCCGATATACAGTGTGGATTCCAGGCAGACGAGCTGTATTCGAGAATTGGTCTGGCAAAGGTTTTGTATGCCCTAGTTAGCAGTACAGTGTTGCCGGAGAACAAGCAAAATTAGGTTAACAACTCTTAATGCCTTTTTGGCAATGCTGTTGCAGGATGAACCAAGGGTGAAATGCTCTCGGTTAGGACCAGATCGGGCGATCCGGTAGCGATTGTGGCAGGTGGTTCGGAGAACCGGTAGCGATGGCGGCACGAGGCTCTGCCCACCCACATGAATGTCGTTACTTCCTGCTTTTAGAAAGTAAAAAAAAAGGCTCTGTCGATCACACGCCACAGCTGTGATCCAGGAGTGGGTTCTACTTATCTTTAATACCGGTTCGCAGTGGGGCCACACGCGGGCTCTTCTGCGCACGCGCAGAAGCGTTTTGATGATGTCGGGGTCGGTGGGCGGAGCCTCCTGCCGGTTTCACTACCAGTTCTATTGAACCGGTGCGAACCGGGAGCAACTCACCACTGCTGTTTGTTTAACTCTTTGTTTAACTTTTAAAAGCATTGTTTTACAACCTGTTCGCCTAGGTTGTAAAAATTTTTTAAAAGTTAAAAAAAAAAAGTTGGATACGCCCACCCAGTCACATTGCCCCCACCCCCACCAAGCCGCGCCCACAGAACCGGCAGTAACGAATTTTACATTTCACCCCTGGGATGAACGCATTGGAACTGGTTGATGAGAAAATCTTTTAAAATGCAGATTCGACCTGCACCTCTCTCTCTTTCCAACTTTGACCCGAGGAATTTTTCAGGAGTTTGCAGATGTCACCTCTGGATTACTAGGATTCTCCAGAAAGAAAATGGACTCCCTGGGAGGCTTGAGAGAAGAGAGGGAGGGATTTCCCTAGCTAAGGGGAGCAGAGGATTTCCTTCCGTGGGAATTGGCGCGCAGGGCCATGGAAGGCGAAGCCCCCGTCCGTCCCCGTTCTGCCAGGCCTCGGTTGGCAGAGGAGGCGAGTTCCAGGGAAAGGAGGCAAGCCAGACAAGTGAGTGGGTGGGAGAAACTGGCTCCCCGCTAGAAATATCATACCTCGGCGAATATGTTTCTCCTCCTGGGAAATGTGCCACAGATAAGGAGGCTTGCCTTCCTTCCCGCCTTGCCAAAAAAGGTTGACTTTGGCCGCTCCTGCTTTGATAGCGCTTGGCCTGAGAGGAAGCTGGATGCAGCTGGCAGGAAAATGTGCATCTTTACCCTTAACGGAGGTTAAGGGTAAGGAAAAGCACTTTCCAAACATCACTTCTTCATTTCCTCCCAGCCTTTTTAAACCTCCATGAGCGGGAACGGTTAATTAACCCTTCAAAAGCCGGGAAACCGGAGGTAGGTTTCAGCAGGTTCTCACCAGTTCTGGAGAACCGGTAGCGGAAATTTTGAGTAGTTCGGAGAACCGGTAGTAGACTGGCCCTGCCCCATCAATTCTCTGCCTCCCAAGTCTCAACTGATCGGGAGGAAATGGGGATTTTGTAGTATCCTTCCCCTGGGTTGGGGAGGGAATGGAGATTTTACAGTATCCTTCCCTTGCCATCCCCACCAAGCCGTGCCCACAGAACCGGTAGTAATGGCATTCTTAAGACTTGTCCCTACTCTCCCTTCTCAAAACCCATCTAGCTGTGGCCTCTTTCGTCGGCTAACTTAATAATCACATCACAAGCGCATGCTGCAGCTGCCTGCAATGGTGGGGCTATTACTAGACAGTGTAGCTTGGCTAGCTTACAGGAGACATCTGGAAAAACATTTTAGCTTTCCAGCGCTTCCTTTGTCCGTTTGCTCACCTGACTGCTGGCGGACGCATGCCCAGTGGGTTAGGAAAGCAAAACGGCTCCGGGCATTTTAATTTGATTGTTTCTCGCAGGACAAAAATTGGAGGGGGTTGGCCCAGGGGTGAAATTCACTTACCTTCCCTACTGTGGGAAGTGTGCGTGCAAATGCGTGTTGTCCGCGCATTCACAAAGCCTTCTGCGCATGCGCAGAGGCTTAAAATCATCGCAAAACCCCCGACTGTCATGATGTCCGCGCGGGTGGGCGAAGCCTCCCGCAGCCGTCACTACCGGTTCTCCCGAGCCAAATCGAACCGGCTGAACTTCACCTCTGAGTTGGCCCGTTGCCAGTCATGCCTTCAAGATCAGAGTTCGTTTTGCTATGTCCAGCGAAGCCTTCTCTCCCCCCCCCCCCCCATCTCCCCCCCATTGCTGACCCCCCCCCTCCCTTCCATTCCTTCTAAGCGGAGCTGAAGATAGATAGGAAGCTAAGCAAGCCGATGATCTTCGGACTGAGGCTAGGGAATGGCTGAGCTGCAAAAAAAAAAAAAAACAACCCACAACCACACAACAAGTTGCCACAAGTGCCTCAGCCCAGTTCCTCAAACAACATCAAAGGACAGATAGGGTGGCGGTGTTTGCTGAGTAAGAAAAGTTACTCCCAGGAAGGGCTGGGATTAATTGTCTGGCACACACACACACACACACACACACACACGTGCTCACACCCTCCAGAGGCTACCCCAGCCCGGTAGGAATGAGGAAGGGGAGGCAGAGACAGCTCAGCCCCCCTACCGGAGCACCGGCTAGGCATCCAGGAAGGTCCCCAACTTTTGCCCCGTCTCCAGGGAGGGTGGAAAACCTGAACTGCTCCACGGAGCTGGAGCTCCCCGAGGGGGGAGGGTCAGGAAAATTGAGGTGACCCACAGCGAGATTTGGTCTTTTTTTAATACAAGGCTTTGGATTTAACCTGGGGTGGGGCTGGGGGCGGTGGTGGCGGCTGCTGCTTTTGCAGATCTTGGAGCACCTCTGGCCTTGCTGGATTCACTGCTTCGGACCTTCCCAAAATATTCCAAGCTCTTTGACCCTCAGTAAGTTAACCAAGGGGACGAGGTGGCTCAGCGGCTAAGGCGCTGAGCTTGTCGATCGAAAGGTCGGCAGTTCAGCGGTTCGAATCCCTAGCGCCGCGTAACGGGGTGAGCGCCCGTGACTTGTCCCAGCTTCTGCCAACCTAGCCGTTCGAAAGCACGCTAAAAAAATGCAAGTAGAAAAAATAGGGGCCACCTTTGGTGGGAAGGGAACAGCGTTCCGTGCGCCTTTGGCGTTGAGTCATGCCGGCCACATGACCACGGAGACGTCTTTGGACAGCGCTGGCTCTTCTGCTTTGAAACGGAGATGAGCACCGCCCCCTAGAGTCAGGAACGACTAGCACATATGTGCGAGGGGAACCTTTACCTTACCTTTAAGTTAACCATGTCTCCTCCCCACATAAGAATTAACCTTGTTTTCCTCTTTTATGTTTGTTTCCACCCACCCCGTTTCTCTTTTCTAATCCAAGTCCGTCTGTCAGCATAGGTCGATGTGTGTTGATAACACGAAGTATGTTTTCCCCTATTTTATTGATTAATTAGATTTATCAGCTTGCCTTCCCTCTAAGGAAGACGGCTTTGCCGTTTCTCTGATTCAGACACGCCCTTGCGTCTGTCATAAATGGTGACAGCTTACAGCAGAATGAAATCCGTAGCTTTTTCAGCTGACTCTCGAGAACAGGGGCGTCAAACTCGATTTCACTGAGGGCCGCGTCAGGGTTGTGTTTGATGTTGGGAGGGGCGTGGCGTGGCCAGGATGGGCGTGGCCTGTTCAACATCACTCGTGTCTGGGGCCCAAGCGCTCTGCACGTGTAAACGGGCTCCCGAGCTCCATTTCCGGCTCCGATGGCCTCCTGCAACCCTCGGCAAACGCAAATGGAGCTCGAGAGAGCCGCACGCGGCCTTCCCTAGCTTTGTTTTCCCTGGCGGAGGCACCGCAGGCCGGTCCTTTGCTGTTTCCAGGGCTGCCCCATAGGCCAGATCTAAGAACCCCGCAGGGCGGATCTGGCTCCCGACACCCCCTGCTCTTGAAGAAGGCAGCTGGATGCAAGGACGCAGCATCGTTTCCAAGTTAGTTCTTCCCTCTCTGCTCCATCACTACAGGCAAGGATGTTCCTTAGGCCTAGGAGACGGCTTACTGAACAGGAACCGGTTGGGGCTACTTGTAGGTTAATCGTTAGTCTGATGGTGAGGAAAGAATTCGAGGTGCCCTTGGGTGGAAAACGGAGGGAACAGGGAGCAGAGCCAGTCGGATCTCACCCTGGCTGGACAAGCACTTCTTCTCAGCCCGTTTGAACCATAAATGCCCAGAAGAGAGCAGAGCCTCTTGGGTAGAAGGAGGGGAGGCCAATTCCTAGGGCTGTTGGGCAGGCGGCACTTAGCGTTCACCGAAGCAAATCCTTGGTCACTTATTTACCTCTTCCTTCCCCACGAGACGCAGAGCGGAATCGGAGCTCCTGGGCTCAGCCCCCCCAAAATGCAGGGGGTGGGCAGGTTGCAGCCTCTCCCTCCCAGGCACAGGTAGCTGTGGCTTTTTGACGGGGTGGGGGGTGGGGGGTGGGGGTGGATGTTACGCTCACTAAATCCTTGAATGTTCCCCTCCTCCAGTACAGTGGTAGTCATGCCTTTGTAATTCTCTCTCTCTCTCTCTCTCTCTCTCACACACACACACACACACACCTCTCTCCCCCTTTCTTTCTCTCCCTCCCTCCCTCTCATCTCTCTCTCTCACACACACACATCTCTCTCTCCCTCCCTTCCCCCCTCTCTTGTCTCTCTCTCTCTCATTATCTCTCCCTCCCTCTCTCTTTCATCTCTCTCTCACACACACACATCTCTCTCTTTCTCTCCCTCTCTCTCTTCTCTCTCTCATGTCTCTCTCTCACACACACATCTCTCTCCCTCCCTTCCCCTCTCTCTTGTCTCTCTCTCTCTCAGTCTCTTCCTCCCTCCCTCTCTTTCATCTCTCTCACACACTTCTCTCTTTCTCTCCCCCCTCCCTCTCATCTCTCTCTCTCATCTCTCTCCCTCCCTCTCTCTTTCATCTCTCTCTCTCACACACACATCTCTC
>WNWU01015166.1:0-10296 GCA_012654045.1 Ptyas mucosa | reverse complement strand
TCCAATGGATCCAGGATTTGCCTGCTAACAGCTTAACTGCAAGAGGTGAACACATCACAACAGTATACAGTCCTTTCCATCTTAGGTTTTAAAGGTTCAGCTGTCCAATGTGTGACCCACACTCTGTCACCTGTAATCATAGGGGGTGGTCTGCACTCTTGCATAAAATGCCTTAATTGATTAACATGATTGTTGTGTTGTAAGTGCAAAAGCAATCTTCTAGCTTCAACTTCTCCTTTTCGAGCTAAGTCAGGCCAACGTTGAAAATGGTATTCGAACAAAGCCAGAGGTCTTCCATATAGAAGTTCAAAAGGAGACAGCTGGTAGTTAGTTCATGAGGCTGTTCCAAAAAATGTGCAAGGCCATAGGGAAAAAAATACATGAAGCCATGGCAAATGGGCTTCTAAGCACAGTTCGGTAATAATTGCTTCCAATGATCTCTTTAGTGTGTCCATGTAAAATAGCATAAAAAATTGCTTCTCCTTTCTCCAGGGGGTGTTCCTCAAAAACAAGTCTTATTTATGTTTGTAAATCAATTACTTCAGCCCAATAATGTTCTAATCCATACTGATCAATTGATCTGGTGTTGGCTAAGAATGATGTTAGATTCAAATTGTGATCAGTAGGTAAAATCAAGTCTGTCTGCTGCATTAAAATTGTTTAATATTTCAGATGGGGTGCTCACAATAAGGGCTCCCCCAAGAGCCAATTTCCTACTTTCTTGGACCAGTATTTGATAGGAATGCCACAGACTTCTTCTGTCTTGCCCAATACTGAGCCAATGCTCCTCATGTGATTCCATTCTCTGTGTTCACAAAGAGATGGAATGGCTGTTCCAAATTTGGCAAACTTAATACAGGAGCCTTGGTTAAAGCTTGTTTCAAATTGTCAAGGCTTCCTCTGTCGTGTTCCTCCCATTTCAAACTCCAAGGGGAAGATTCAATTAATTTTGCATATAGGGGTTTGGTAAGATCAGCATACCCATCAATCCAGAATCTGCAGTAGCCAACCAAACCTAAGAATTTCCTTAGTTCTTGCTTGTTTTAAGGTAGAGGCTGAGATGCCACCCCTTCCATTCTATCAAGAGTGATTGTCCTACTCCCTTCATTAATTAAGTGTATTCTAATACTTTGTCCACGTAATCTGATCTCTGTCAATTAAAAACACCACTTCCTCTTCTTTAAGTCCCATTACTAAATTTATCAAGGACTCTCTGCAGAACCCAAAAACTAATCACCCAAAATCACCAATACTGATGTTCATCTTCTGCCATCATATTGTACACTTACGCTTCCCTTCTTTGGATTGGGCAGTCTTTCACTCAGTCTACCCTGCCCGCACCATCACTTCGTTTACCCATTATCACTTGGTTCCACCCACGCATTCCTTTCTTCCTTCGCCGACCGAAGGTTCCCTATGATCCAAAAACAAATCACATACCTTCTCCCTTCCATCAGTTCCACGTTCTATGATTTTTCACACTTACAATTTCATTATATTCTCCTCATATTAGTCCTATGCAAAAGAAAATTAGTCCCAAATATTGAACCATTGCATTAAATCAATCCATCCTATAGCTTCAGGGATCATGATATCACTATCTCCTAGGGCTACAGTGTTCAAGTCAGGTTGATCTGATTCAATGCCCCAATTCTCCGGTGTAGGATAGATATATACATAGGAATAGAGTTTCTATGGGGAGAAATCCCTTGCACATTTACACAAGCACAGTGTCCCATTATTCCCCACAGGTGTGTATAAATGCACAATTACAACAAGAATAAAAACAACATTTAGTGATACAGCTACAATCACAGAACCAACCCAATCTGGAGAGTGTGAAGTTGCACAGCTTCTATTGGGATCTACAGATGGAATAAGAGAGGCTACCACTCAGGCTGGAAAGACCAAAAAGTTGCTACTCCTGCAACAAGAAAAATCACAAACAAAACCCATTCATACTACAATGACCACACCAGTTTTTGGAAAAGTTCATTCTCAGCAGGTCTCCTTCAGGAATCACTTGCCACTCTGTAAGCTCTCCCACTGGTCCTTTTACACGGGTGTAGTGGTCCACCCTTTATCTGTAGGTTGGACTGCTGTTTCAGTAGTCAGCAGGACTTTGTACGACCTGTCCCAGGCTTGGCTAAGTTTGTCCTCAGATCAGGTTTTATCAGGACCCAATCACCAGGCTGGAACTTATGAACGGCAAAATCGAGAGGTAGGGTTTGAGCTAGGAGTCCTTTGATTCTGAGGTAAGATAAAGAAGAGTAGAGGCCAACTATACAGTTCTTAACAAACATGTCTTTAGTTTCATATTGTGGAATTTCCCCCATTCTCTCCAAGCGTGGTAATCCAAACATTATTTGGCAAGGGAAGGGTAAAGATTTGGTTCACAGTAGAGATGATTTTGCATTCCACGGAACATGACATTCCCACTGCCTCCATTATTAATTTAAGCACTTTTGCAGTAAAATTAGTCTCTTGGTTGCTGTCCATAGCTTCTACTATCCCATATTTAGGTATTATCTGTTAATTTATTTATTTTTTGTTTGACTACTGCTGAATGGCTCTCAAGGCTGGATAAGCCTCAACCCATCAGTCAAGTGACCCATTATCACCAATAAATATCTAAGTCTCCCCACTTAAATTAGACTAATGAAATCAACTCAAATGCATTGAAATGGTCTCACGCTAAAGTAGCCCTCCCTTCTCTTTCTACTGCTCACATTTTCTTTAACTAGTACTTCTCACCTAACATTAAACATTCAGTTCTTTCTGCCGCTGCCATCCTGGCTTCCAAATAATGCCTCAAGCTTCAAAGAAATTCAAAGCTTGATTTCACAAACCTGTGCAAACCAACTTAAAGACAACTTTCTGGCTTCCACTAAAACTTCCTTTCTCCCTTAACACTAACCATTCAATCTATAAACAAATTAGCTCCTTCTGCCAAAGGAACACCCATTAAATCAAGTGTAACCCTAGGGCCTAGGCTATAATATAACTACCCCAACACAATAATATTACTGCTGTCGTTAATCAAATGTCCTAAGTATTTGATCTCTCTTTCTACATATTATAATTGCTAACCCATCTCTGTAACAATTCCTAAAAGGCAACAACTTTATGCTGCTTACAAACAAACAAGCAAACAAAAAATATGCCATAGGAAAGAGCACTTTGTCTGCTAAGCATGCAGATGCATGCAGACAGAAAGACAGAAAGGAATACAAAAAAAGACGTCAAAAATAAAACAAAATATTTTGGATCCATGCTCTGAAATATCTTTGGATCAAACTTTAGTGTCCATTCACTGCCTTCAGTAAAATGTAAGCCAGATTCAGAAAATCTTTCAAAATCATTCATTTTATATAGGTTTAATTAAACATTTTAAACCTCAAAAATTTGCAGAAAAAATAAAATCAAGATTGTATTCAGAGCAGAAAAGAAAATATATCTGCATAGCTTTTATATGCACATGAAAAAGAGGCCGAAACAGTGAGAGGATTTGCAGATCACCCATTGCCCCCGCCTCTACTCTCAGCAGAGAGAGAAAAAAATGTTTAAAAGAACACACAAGCCTCTCTCCCCCCCCCTCTTCTCTCCTCCAAAGGGAAGGGGGGTTTCCTTGTGTAAAAGAATGGGAATACAGGGAGAAAAAATGTTTAAACTACATAGAATCCTTTAAACAAAACAATCCTCTGCATTTATCTCTCTAACCTCATTCTACATGCGCAACACACAAGCATTCACAGATCGCAGTCCGGACATCTCACACACGCACATTCACATTTGTACTGCAATCAGACTGTTTCTAAAAACCAATTTCACATACAAAAATTTCATTCACTGCTTCCTTCATGAAAACCAATCATCTAAATATTTCAGGCTCTTTTCACAAGCCAATGCTGCATTTTCTAAATAACCTTTGGTGTACTGTTATTAGAAGATTTCTATTGTAAAGAACCTCCCTGCAGGTTTGGAAAGGATTACATACATACACACATACCATCAAACATTTCCAAACCTGTGGAAGTTGTTTTTGTTTTGTTTTGTTTTGGTTTTATTTTTATTTCCTTGGGCAACCTATAGTTTACTCTTAAAGCAGTGGGAAAACTCAGAGAGCAGTTTAAATCATAAATATGATTGTGGGCCCAAACTACTTTCCGTTTCTCCCAGCTTCAAGCTGCGATGTTTACTTAATTTGCAGGCTGACCAAACATCTCACAATCAATTCTTCATGCTATTATTATAGATGCATATCCAGGAATTTTGTAACAAATCACACCAAATTGATGAAGTCAAATAGTATGAGTCTTCCCATTCAGACAGGTTTTTACATAAAAATTTCAATTACCTGCTAAAGCGCAGGTGGGAAGAACAATAAACAATTTCTTCTTTCTTCTTAGTTCTTTCAGAGTTCCCTGGTTTCTGCAAGTTTCTCTTGATATCCATGGCACTTTGAGTGATAAACCATACATTTAAAAGGGATCTATTGCTGTTTCCAATTAAGCAGATCTGTCTAAAACCTCCCTTAAAAGGGGCCAGAATTACTGCCTTCTTAAGATTTATCTGGCTTCGAGTACGGGAGCTGACAGGTTTTTCTTGTTCCGTCTTTTCCTCTTCTCCCTCAGACTTAACCTCCCTTTTAAGTTGCAAATGTTTTCTCAGATGCTGAATAGAACTTGAGAGCATTTGGTAAGGAATTTGTCTTGGGATTATAGGAGGAGAGGGAGCGTAGGGAGGAGGACGGTTTATTTTTTCTTCATCTTCCAGGCTCAAAACCTTAGCTTTAATTGTTTGTTTACTGATCTTAGATGCTTCTTTCATCATACACTTTTACACATTCAAACTGACTTTTCCTAGCCATTTGGGTCTTGCGTTTTGAATATTCTTCCATTGGTCTATGTACGGGAACTGTTCCCATCTACCTTCCTGTGTAATGATCCTAATGCACCTTTGAAATTATTATGGGAACCAAGGAAACCTCTTCTAGCCACCTTATGCCCAAGGTTGACTATTCATTAACACAAAAGTGTTTCTTATGAAATCCAAGGAACCCTCTTCTGGCCCACCTTACGCCCAAGGTTGGCCATTCATTGACACAAAAGTGTTTCAAGGTGTTGGGATTACACGGAGGACCATCATATTACCCTGAAAGCAAGGGTTTAACCACCCACACAGCCTAACAAGGAGACTCAAACTCCCAACAGGAGACTTGAACTCCTTACTGGAGACTTTCAGGAAGCCACCTTGTCTCCTAGGGGGGTGATCAGGCTCCCTCTTCCACCTCAAAGTAGGTGGGCTCCCCTTTTTACATATACTCACTCTGCCGGCTTTTCTTGCTTCTTGGCCAATTGTTGAATTTTCTGGGTCTGGACTGCCCTTTTGTGGGTTCTTGGCTGAGCTGCTTCTCCAGCAAGCTTACAGCAATCTCTCACCAAAGGATTCTATTGACTACAATGGAGTCTGAATGCCGGCTAGTGAATCCTCGTTGGGAAAATGTCGTTTCTTGCCAGGGCAACACGCCTAGACAGAAAATTCTCTGCCTCTCAAAATCCAAAGTCCCATCTGGGGTGCCAAAAATGTTATGGAATGAAGAGATTGAGAAACATCCCATAGGGCAAACAGAATCAGATTTATTGCAATAGGTTCAGAGTCCGATTCGTACCTGAAAGTCTGAACAACTTATGGGTCGGGGACCCTGATCTTTATACAGTTTCAAACAAAGGATTCTGTGAACTCAGCCGTTTTAATTACTAAAAACATTTGTTACAAGAAATGACATCTTCCTGATTAGAAGTTCTTACATGTCTTGCCAAACAATTATAACTGTTCTGAAGATTACCGTACCATGTATTCAATATTATCTTTGTTGAATGAGACTCACTGTCTTATTTTGGCATCCTTGACATTTATAACCTTCAAACAGTATATCACCCAAGATATCGCTTCTCCTGACAAGAGAGAGGCCCTTTTCACAGACTGTTGTTTATACAAAGGAATTTGGCTGGCTCTTGTACATATCCACTGGATACTTTTGGAAATGAATACTTGAAAGATGTCCAGTGGTCATTTAGTAGGTCCCGCATTCATCATCATCATTATTATTAGAGAGGGCCCTTCAGTGGTCATCTAGCTGGACCCGTATTTCCTACTTTATCCCCCCCTCTGGAAGTTTTTCTATGCAGAAACTTCCACTATTCTATTATTAGGGTACTACTGAGTATACAAAGTTCCAATCAACAAATCTACCATATATAAGGTCTAACAAAATATAAGTAATAAAAGCAAAGGACAGGTTTATTCATGATTGTTTTTAACTCTCTTGATTCTCAGGGAGATTCTCTCCATCTTTCTATCGGTCCCATTACCACATATGGGTCTGCCTCAGAATCTGTCTCGACTGCCACAGGATAGGGACCAAGTTGATTAAGAAAATGTTCTGTCAGAGCTAGTTCATTATCGAGTTGTATCTCCTTAACTGCTCTTATAGATAGTTGTCTGAGTATGGGGATTACACATGGAATAAAAGTGAGACCAGCTACCGCACATATAAACAAGAATATCATTTGTTTAATTCATCCGGATCCAGGCACCCAAGAAAACCACATGTCAGTTGTTTGTAACCTCTGACCTATCTTGGACGCCCTATCCTGCAAGTCCTTAGCACCTTCCTTGACCACACCTGACTTGTTCATATAGAAACAACAGTATTCCCCCCAAAATACACATGTTCCACCGTTTGCAGCGGTCAGGAGGTCTAAAGCACGTCGGTTTTGTAGAACCACAGCGGCTAAGGAATCTATTTGATTTTGGATTTCGATCAAGGTTCCAGCAATACAATTCAGACTTCCTTGAAGTTCCTCTGATATTTGCTGAAACTGTATTACTGAGTGTGTGAGTCCTGCTACCCCTGTCCCAACAGCAGAACCCATCCCTATAAGCACTAACAATGGAATGAGTATGGGGACCCTCTTCTGAACATGTTCCATAAGGGGAACAGGAATAGCATGATAAGATGCAGGGTCAGCAGATAGACATAACCAGCATTTCTGACCTAAGTTAGGGTCATATTGATTAACAAGATCTTGACTTAATTCCAGAATCTTTGATATGTAATCTCCTTTGGGTAATTGTTGCAAGGCTCCATTTTCCTTATCTATTCCCTCCTCAGCTGGGAATGTCAAGGAAGGAACCTTAGGTTGTGGAGTTGGGTTAGGTCTAAAGTAACGACCCTGTGCATAGACAATGCATTTATGGCGGGAGCGTACTTGACGTAAAGTATTCCTATTCAGTGTCCTGATGCTGCTAGGTCCCCTGGGATTCTTGACATCTTCAAATCCTTCCGCAGGGACAAGGGGGATGTCTTGGACACTGACACAACATTGGGAACTACTGTGCAAGAGATAAATACTTAGTAGACCCATTGCTAAAAACATCCAGAACCATAAAAATAATCATTTCCTTTCAACACACACATACACACACACAGGGCCTTAATATCGCAGCACCCTTATCTCACAAACTCACCACGTCAGGAAGAGAGTTAGGGATATGTGTAACTTGGGAAAGAGCAGTATCAACCTCAGTCCTACACTTTCCACAGAAAGGGCTAGGATTGTAGCTGCCCAGAGTCCCCACACCCAATCTTCCTCTAACATTAGTATGTGTAAGAACATCTTATATTACAGCTAATAAGATGTATATCTACAATGTGAAGGCTGTAGTCATCCTTACGAAGCTTCTGCCGTGCGTGGAGAACCAGCTTCCGGAGTGGTTCAGCAAGGCTGATGATCACCACCGTACGTAGAGAGTCCGTCCGGTTGAACTCAGTAGGGTGTATTTTTCTTGAACTGCAACATCAAAGGTTTCTCCGTCCTTGTCACCTGATATGTCACTGGATCACTCTGGTTCGCTGGCTTCAGTCTCATCCAATGGATCCAGGATTTGCCTGCTAACAGCTTAACTGCAAGAGGTGAACACATCACAACAGTATACAGTCCTTTCCATCTTAGGTTTTAAAGGTTCAGCTGTCCAATGTGTGACCCACACTCTGTCACCTGTAATCATAGGGGGTGGTCTGCACTCTTGCATAAAATGCCTTAATTGATTAACATGATTGTTGTGTTGTAAGTGCAAAAGCAATCTTCTAGCTTCAACTTCTCCTTTTCGAGCTAAGTCAGGCCAACGTTGAAAATGGTATTCGAACAAAGCCAGAGGTCTTCCATATAGAAGTTCAAAAGGAGACAGCTGGTAGTTAGTTCATGAGGCTGTTCCAAAAAATGTGCAAGGCCATAGGGAAAAAAATACATGAAGCCATGGCAAATGGGCTTCTAAGCACAGTTCGGTAATAATTGCTTCCAATGATCTCTTTAGTGTGTCCATGTAAAATAGCATAAAAAATTGCTTCTCCTTTCTCCAGGGGGTGTTCCTCAAAAACAAGTCTTATTTATGTTTGTAAATCAATTACTTCAGCCCAATAATGTTCTAATCCATACTGATCAATTGATCTGGTGTTGGCTAAGAATGATGTTAGATTCAAATTGTGATCAGTAGGTAAAATCAAGTCTGTCTGCTGCATTAAAATTGTTTAATATTTCAGATGGGGTGCTCACAATAAGGGCTCCCCCAAGAGCCAATTTCCTACTTTCTTGGACCAGTATTTGATAGGAATGCCACAGACTTCTTCTGTCTTGCCCAATACTGAGCCAATGCTCCTCATGTGATTCCATTCTCTGTGTTCACAAAGAGATGGAATGGCTGTTCCAAATTTGGCAAACTTAATACAGGAGCCTTGGTTAAAGCTTGTTTCAAATTGTCAAGGCTTCCTCTGTCGTGTTCCTCCCATTTCAAACTCCAAGGGGAAGATTCAATTAATTTTGCATATAGGGGTTTGGTAAGATCAGCATACCCATCAATCCAGAATCTGCAGTAGCCAACCAAACCTAAGAATTTCCTTAGTTCTTGCTTGTTTTAAGGTAGAGGCTGAGATGCCACCCCTTCCATTCTATCAAGAGTGATTGTCCTACTCCCTTCATTAATTAAGTGTATTCTAATACTTTGTCCACGTAATCTGATCTCTGTCAATTAAAAACACCACTTCCTCTTCTTTAAGTCCCATTACTAAATTTATCAAGGACTCTCTGCAGAACCCAAAAACTAATCACCCAAAATCACCAATACTGATGTTCATCTTCTGCCATCATATTGTACACTTACGCTTCCCTTCTTTGGATTGGGCAGTCTTTCACTCAGTCTACCCTGCCCGCACCATCACTTCGTTTACCCATTATCACTTGGTTCCACCCACGCATTCCTTTCTTCCTTCGCCGACCGAAGGTTCCCTATGATCCAAAAACAAATCACATACCTTCTCCCTTCCATCAGTTCCACGTTCTATGATTTTTCACACTTACAATTTCATTATATTCTCCTCATATTAGTCCTATGCAAAAGAAAATTAGTCCCAAATATTGAACCATTGCATTAAATCAATCCATCCTATAGCTTCAGGGATCATGATATCACTATCTCCTAGGGCTACAGTGTTCAAGTCAGGTTGATCTGATTCAATGCCCCAATTCTCCGGTGTAGGATAGATATATACATAGGAATAGAGTTTCTATGGGGAGAAATCCCTTGCACATTTACACAAGCACAGTGTCCCATTATTCCCCACAGGTGTGTATAAATGCACAATTACAACAAGAATAAAAACAACATTTAGTGATACAGCTACAATCACAGAACCAACCCAATCTGGAGAGTGTGAAGTTGCACAGCTTCTATTGGGATCTACAGATGGAATAAGAGAGGCTACCACTCAGGCTGGAAAGACCAAAAAGTTGCTACTCCTGCAACAAGAAAAATCACAAACAAAACCCATTCATACTACAATGACCACACCAGTTTTTGGAAAAGTTCATTCTCAGCAGGTCTCCTTCAGGAATCACTTGCCACTCTGTAAGCTCTCCCACTGGTCCTTTTACACGGGTGTAGTGGTCCACCCTTTATCTGTAGGTTGGACTGCTGTTTCAGTAGTCAGCAGGACTTTGTACGACCTGTCCCAGGCTTGGCTAAGTTTGTCCTCAGATCAGGTTTTATCAGGACCCAATCACCAGGCTGGAACTTATGAACGGCAAAATCGAGAGGTAGGGTTTGAGCTAGGAGTCCTTTGATTCTGAGGTAAGATAAAGAAGAGTAGAGGCCAACTATACAGTTCTTAACAAACATGTCTTTAGTTTCATATTGTGGAATTTCCCCCATTCTCTCCAAGCGTGGTAATCCAAACAT
>WNWU01015165.1:0-10033 GCA_012654045.1 Ptyas mucosa | reverse complement strand
ATTATTATTATTATTATTATTATTATTATTATTATTATTATTATTATTAAAATGAGAGCCACCATTTCCTTCCATGATAATGGACAGTACTTGATCATGTCACATCCAGTGGAGGAGACTTGGCAATTAATGTTAATGCAAGAATCAGTTCCGGAAAGTACATGGGAAAAATTTAATGTTCCTACCCTGTGGGCAGAAGACAATCCCCTGGGGCTAGCTAAATTTGCCTCCCCAGTAGAAGTCAAATTGAAATTGGGATACAAACCCATCAGAGTGCCCCAGTATTATGTCCCTCAAGAAGTGGCAGAAGCCATTCAAGTTTTAATTGACAAATACTTAGCTGCAGGGATACTTAGAGAAACTCAATCCCCATGGAATACCGCCATTTTGCCCATAAGGAAACCAGATGGGGGTTGGAGACCGGCCCAGGATCTGAGACCCATGAACAATGCGGTGGTCACGCTTCATGCGATCGTCCCGAACCCCTACATTTTGTTGGGGATGGTCCATGAGGGACCATCCCTCATTCAGCCGCATGGTTTTCAGTCATAGACCTGAAAGATGCTTTCTTCACTATACCCTTGCAGCCTGATAGCCAAGACTTGTTCGCCTTTGAGTGGAAAGACTCTAAATTGCGTACACATTGTCAGTATACCTGGACAAGACTACCCCAAGGTTTTAAGAATTCTCCAACTCTTTTCGGGCATGCCCTTGCCTTGGACTTGCAGCACTTTCAACCCGTTCAGGAAGGAGACTGTCTCCTCCAATATGTAGATGATGTATTAGTAACAGGAACCACTCAGGATAACTGTTTCAAAAATACCCAGACCCTCCTTGAATTACTGAGAGACTGTGGATACAGGGCTTCAAGGAAGAAGGCTCAATTAGTAAAGAAAGAGGTTACATACTTGGGATACACTCTGTCTCAAGATCAGAGAAATTTAGGCTTACCTCAGAAACAGGCAATCTTGCAACAGCCCCCACCAAAAACTCGAAAAGAACTGAAAGGCATTTTGGGAGTCATGGGCTTCTGCCACTTATGGATTCCCAATTTTGCCTTAATTGCCAAATCCCTGTATACATCAACCCAAGGAGCAGAAACAGATCCTTTTGAATGGGGCAAGGAACAAGCAAATTCATTGGATCATTTAAAGGAAGCACTTACATCCTCTCCAGCGTTGAGTTTGCCAGACCTTTCTAAGCCCTTTTGCCTTTATGTAGATGTTCATCAAAATGTGGCGTTAGGGGTACTGACTCAACAGCACGGATCATGGCAATGGCCAGTGGCTTACTTGTCCAAACGGTTAGATAGCCCTGCCCAAGGCTGGCCACACTGTCTTAAAATTCTGGCTGCTGTGGCAGAACTCATGAGAGACACAAACAAACTGACATTTACCTCAGAAGTAGCAGTCTACACATCCCATGCGTTGCAAACTATCCTAGAAAACAAAGGACACCTATGGATAAGTAACCAGAGGTTGCATAAATATCAGACTCTGCTGTTAGAAAACCCCCAGATAAGTCTTCACCAATGTGCCACTATTAATCCAGCTACTCTTATGCCTGTACCTGAGGCATCCCTTCCATTGCATGACTGCCTACATGCATTAGATCATCAGTATTCCTGTAGACCAGATTTGACTGACACCCCTCTTCCAAATGCCCAGCTTACTTGGTTTACTGATGGATCCAGCTTTGTGGAAAAAGGAGCTCGTTTTGCAGGATATGCTATAGTTAGCCAACACGCAGTTATTGAAAGTGCCCCTCTTCCAATAGGTACAAGTGCCCAAGCCGCTGAGTTGTGGGGACTCATCCAAGCATTAGAGTTGGCCATAAACAAGACTATTATTGTATACACAGATAGTAAATATGCCTTTTTGACTATTCAAGCGCATGCAGCTATTTACAAGGAAAGGGGCTTCACTGACTCTACCGGCAAATTAATCCAACATGCCCCTTTAATTAAGAGATTGATTTTTGCGGCACAATCTCCCAAATCTTTAGCTGTCATCCATTGTCCAGGTCATCAGAAGACGGACACTCTCGTTGCACAGGGCAATCGATTTGCTGATAGAGAGGCCAAACTGGCAGCACATCAGCCCCTAGATAAGAATGATTATTATCTCTATATGGCCCAATAAATAGAAACCTACATTGAAAGATCTTATCCCACCTATACTCATGTAGAGAAGGAAAAGGCTGAGGGAGATCTGAAAGCCGCTCTTGTGAAGGGATGGTATACCCTTCCAGACAATCGCCTAGTGGTACCAGTTTCCCTCGCCTGGCCTTTAGTATCGGAGGCACACCAAACCTCACATATTGGCAAGACTGCTTTGGCCCAACAGTTGCAAGCCACATTCTACATACCTAATTTGCAGAGTCTGGTTACCAAGGCAACTTCCCAATGTCCTACCTAAGCGCAAGTAAATGCCAAGCAAGGACCGTGTTTACCACCAGGACAGCAGCCCATCTCCTACTTGCCCATGGATTACTTAGTTGTGGACTTCACTGATATGCCCAAATGCAATGGTTATAAAGCATTACTTATTTTCATTGACACTTACTCTGGATGGATTGAGGCCTTCCCCACTCGAAATAAGTTAGCTATACAAGTAGCACGCTTTCTTTTAAAGGAAATAATCCCTAGATTTGGATGTCCATCTACCATCAGCTCTGACAATGGCCCAGAATTTGTGCAACATGTAAATCGCCACTTAGCTGAAGCAGCAGGCCTAAAATGGAGATATCATTGTGCTTTTCGGCCACAATTGTCAGGAAAAATTGAACGCGCTAATCGATCATTGAAAGCAATTATTACAAAACTGTGCTTAGAAACCCATTTGCCATGGCTTCAAGTTTTCCACATGGCCTTGTACATTTTTAGAACAGCCCCATGAACCAAATACCAGCTGTCTCCTTTCAAACTTCTGTATGGTAGACCCCCTGCCTTGTTCAAGCACCACTTTCAAGGCTGGCCAGATTTAGTTCAAAAAGGTGGGATAGAAGCAAGAAAATTACTTTTGCAGTTACAACAGCACAACAATCATGTCAACCAACTGAGGCATTATATGCAAGAATGTAGACCTCCCCCTATTACGACTGCAGGTCATAACTACAAACCAGGTGATAGAGTATGGATAAAACATTGGAAAGATGAGCCATTAAAACCTAGATGGAAAGGACCGTATACTGTTGTAATGTGTTCACCTCTTGCAGTTAAAACCTTAGAAGGAAAATCCTGGGTCCACTGGATGAGACTGAAGCCCGCAGACCAGAGTGATCTGGTCACATACCAGGTGACAAAAACTGACAAGCCATTGGTGCTAAAATTCAAGAAAAGTACACCCTGCTGAGTCCTACTGGCAACGGACTCTCAACGCATAGTGGTGATTGTCGGCCTTGCTGAACCACCCTGGAAGCTGGTTCCCAGTGCATGGCCGCAGCTTGGAACAGAGGAAGACAACATTCCAAGATTGTAAATTGTAATGTAAAACCCATTAACAGTGATAGAATCCAGTGAGCAATTATTAAAGACACTCATGTTTGTGGAAGTTTGGGTGTGGGGGCTCTGGGCAACAACTATTTTAGCCCTTCTGGTGGTATTGTGTTATATATATAAGGACCGGTTTTGTGGGAAACCAAGGGATACGATTGATATTGACCTCTCCCAAGTTACGTATACTTCTACCGCTCTTCCTGACATGGTGAATTGGTAAACTTCGGGTCTTACACTCTTAAGGCCTTGTGGGTGTGGGAATAAAGTCAGTATGATTTATTTAGGGCTTATTTATTAGCTAAGGGTCTAGTGAGTGATGCTATCTTGAACAGTAGTTCCTGATGTTGTGTGGATGTTCCAGAAATTCCCCTTGTCCCTGTAGAAGGATTTGAAGATGTCAAGAACCCCAGGGGACCTAGCAGCATCAGGACACTGAATAGGGACACTGTGGGTCAAGTCCACTCCCGCCAACAACATGGCATCATAAGGCGGGGTGGGTACCTTTATCCTAAACCAACTCCTAGACCAGGGGTCAAGAGTTTGACAATCCCGGTAAAGGGAGGAATAGAAAAGGAGAACAGGCAATTGAACAATTGAGAAGAGGAGACTACATATCAAGGATACTGGAATTAGGTCAAGACCTTGTTAATCAGTATGACCCTACCCTAGGTCAAAAATGCTGGTTGTGTTTATCTGCCAACCCTTCATCTTATCATGCCGTTCCTGTTAAGTCGCAACTCTGGGCTAGAACAAAGGCTACAATAGTCCTTGAAAAGGATAGTAGAAACAAAGCACCAGTATCTCCGATACAAGGAGATTTTTATAAGGCATTCCAACAGTTGGGAAAAAGCCGCCTCCCTATTGCTGGCCCAATAGCCACAGGTGTGGAACTCATAGGGTCACCTTCTCTGTGTGTAAAGAGATATCAGAAACCTGGTAGGCCTATAGGATCCCTGACAGAAGAACAATGTCCATCAGAAGTGTACTTTGGTCCTAGAATGAACCTTAAGGGTGTAAAACTAACCAAAGATCTTTTCCCTTCTGCACACCACTCATTTCATCATAAGGTCACTTTCTCATTACCACCAACTGCCACCATCACAAGATGGGGAGGATGGAAGGGATCCTGGAATATATCCCAGGAAAGGTGCCCCAGTCTATTCCAACCCCCTTGCTTCCCTATCTGGCTCTCCATTAGGTCAAGCCTCCTAACCGCAGAGAGAGGAGGTATGTGTATATTTCTGGGAGAAGATTGTGTTTCTATATGAATAAATCATGTGTGGTCAGAGGAATTGCCAAGGAATTACAGGATAGGGCATCCAAGATAGGTCAAATGTTACAAACAACGGACATGTGGTTTTCTTGGGTGCCTGGATCCGGGGGGATTAAACAAATGTTATTCTTGTTGATATGTGCTGTGGCAGGCCCAGCTTTTATTCCTTGTGCAATCCCTGTGCTAAAACAGCTATCTATCAGAGCAGTGAAAGAGATACAGACTAAGAAGGCATTAGTTTTGACAGAGCGTTTTCTTGAAGATAAAATTTCTGAAACTGATACATATGTTGAAATGGGGTCTGGGAAAGAATGGAGGGAGTACCTCCAAAGATTAGGAGAGTAACAGACCTATCTCTTGCCTAGATTAGTCATATGTTGTTGGATATTATATGTTAGCTTTGTGTATTAAAGGACATAGAATGTTATGTGAAAATTCTGCATGAAAAACTTTCAAAAGGGGGGAAATGATGTGAATAAAGCAGGAATTATAGTAAATAAGAAATGATGTGAATAAAGCAGGAATTATAGTAAATAAGAAATAATGTGAATAAAATAGGAATCATACAAAGTCAGATACATGAACTCTAAAATACCCTCTCTATTCACATTATTATAAAAGAGAAACATGCTGGTTGGAAAGTATATTAAAGGCAGCTGAACCCCATTAGTGGTAATATATCTTCTGATGAGGCCTAGCTGTCACCCATCAGGAAAGCTAAGAGTAGTATTTTGGTAGATGACCGGCTCTGATAATGAGAAGAAGCTAAGCAATTACATTGTAGAGTTCCTCATAGTTACCTGACCTATGACCCTGTATCAAACACACTGATTCTACACAGAACCAAAACTATGGAAATATGGAAAGGAAATGCATATGAAACAAAGTTACTTATTACTTAAGGTAGAGCCATAAATGTCTGCATTTGACCACTACAGCTTTTAAGGAAAGTTGTAAACTATAAAGTGATGGGTTAGTAAAGTTATTAACTAACATGTATGGTTTTATAATTAGTAAAGTATAATGTATGGTAAAGTATATTGTATGTAATGGTTTTATAATTAGTAAAGTATAATGTATGGTTTTATAATTAGTAAAGTATATTGTACAGTATGTAATGGTTTTATAATTAGTAAAGTATAATGGAAGAGTAACATGATTATAATGTAACAAACTATGTAACCATATATGGAGAATGAATGAGCTCATCGAATCCTGTGTCTTAGAAATGTATAAAAACAGAGGAATCAGAACCATTCTTTGTTCAGATTTGCCAGAACCAAAACTGCACTGAACCTTTGTGCAAATAAAATGTATCTGTCTGACCCAGGAATGTTCTCCAGTCTTTCATTTCTATAACATTTTCTGGTGGTTTCCACGAAGGGACTGAAGGACAAAGACCCTTGTTCTTCCTGACAGCTGCCCCAGTGGGGACTGACGCCTTCCCAAGGAAAGTCCACAGGCCGGCCACAAAGACTCCATTGAAGTCTATGGAATCTTTTGGTGAGAGGACGCCATGCACCTGCTGCCAGGAGCAGACCAAGTCAAGGATCCTCAGGTCAGACTAGATTCATACATCTACAAGTGACCAGGAAGGAAGAAAAAGCCTGCAGGCAAGTATATGTAAACGGGGTAGTCCACCGACTTTGAGGTGGAAAGAAGGGGGTTTGATCAACCTCCTAGGAGACAAGGTGGCATCCTAAAAGTCTCCAGTAAGGATTTTAAAAATTTTTGTGTGGGTGGTTAAACCGTTCCCACATTGTGACCGTTGGAATTTCCAACGCATCAGGTCAACGTAGTGCTGTTAGGATGGGTGGAAGTAACAGTGTCCCGATTACACCGTTACAATGCATGTTAGCCAATTTTAAGAGTGCCTTTAGTGAAAACTATGATGGCCCCCCGTGTAATCCAGATACCTTGAAGATGTTGTGTATAACTGTATGGCCCACCTTTGGCATAAGATGGCCAGAAGGTAGATCTTTGGATCCAATAGTGATCTCCAGGGTACATCGGGTCGTTACGCGGGATGTCCATTGGGATCGATTCCCATACATAGATCAGTGGCAGATAACTCAGCAGGCAGCTCCCTCTTGGCTTAAGAAATGTCAGCTAGAATGTGTGAAAGTATGTTTGATGAAAGAGAAAAATAAAAACAGAAAGATATTTAAAAACAAAGTTTTCAGTCAGGAGGAAGAGGAAGAAGCTAGTCACCCTCCCCCATATGCACCACATCCCGTACCCTCAAGACAAAACCCCTATCCACCCTTGCCAGCCCCAAGACGAAACCCCTATCCACCCTTGCCAGTGGATATGGTGCCAAAGACCATCCCACCCCGGAAACGCCAACTACAAGCCAAATGGGAAGTTAAGAGTGATGGGGAAGAAGAAACAGAAGAAGAATCTAAACCCATTAGTTCTCAAACTCGGAGCCAGATGAGTTTGAAGAAGGCAGAGACTATGGCCCCCTTGAGGGAAATTTTGAGTCATGCAACTGATGCTCAGGGACAGCCCACCATTCGTCCCCTGTTCCAATATCAGCCTTTCACAACTACAGATCTACTTAATTGGAAACAGCAATGTGGCCCGTTTAGCAAGAAGCCTACCAAAATAATAGAACTATTTAGTACTATAATGCAAACACATAAACCTACATGGGAGACATTCAGCAATTATTAAACACCTTGCTCTCCTGGGAGGACAGAGAAAAATTCAAAATCATTAAGGAAAAGGTCTTGACCTGTATGTATCCAGATAATGTCAATGCAGTGCAAAAAGTAGACACCTCTGCAGAAGTTGATCCCAAATGGGATTCCAATAATACCCAACACCTGCCTCTATTAGATGCCTACCGCCTCTTATGCATAAACGTTTTACGAGAGGCAGCAAAAGGTCCTGTTAATTATGCCAAAACTGCCACTGTACTCCAAGAAAAAGATGAGAGTCCTGAGACCTTTTTTACTAGATTAGTAGAATCCTATAAAATCCATGCTGGGATAAACATAGAAGATCCAGCAAATAGATACCTGTTGAATGAACGATTTATCAGTCAGAGTGCCATGGATATCAGAAAAAAATTACAGAAACTGGACGGAGCTCTAGGAAAGAATACCAGTGAACTGCTAGAAGTTGCCAGAAAAGTCTACCTGAATAGAGATAAAGAAGAGGAAAAAAGGCAAGTTATTAAAGAGAGAAAGAGGACTGAAATGTTAGCTTTGGCTCTGGGAGGAGTTACCTTAGGAGCCAACCAATGTACCATCTGTAAAGAAGAAGGACATTGGCAGAGAGAGTGCCCCCATAGAAGTACGGAATCAAGAGGAGTATCCTACGGGCGTGGGCAACCTATGTTTAGAGGAAGAAGTTTTAGAGGGACCCCAAGAGGAGTTTTTAGAGGAAGAAGAGGTACTGACAGACGACAACTCGGCGAGCCATACCAGAATGAGGAAGTAATTGGCCTAGCTGAGATGGAATGGGATGATTGAAGAGGCCAGGGCCCCACGGACCCACCCCCAGAGCCCATGATGGATTTATGGGTGGGAGGATGTCAAGTCCGCATGATGATCGATACAGGAGCCAGTTGGTCAGTAATTAATAAACAAGTGGCCCCCTTATCAAAGGAGAAAGTCAGAGTTCAAGGAATGTCAGGCACACAAGCTACACACAGCCTCCTAAAACCGGTCAAATGCAAGGTTGGAAACGGCGTAGTAGAACATCAATTCTTGTATATGCCTGAATGCCCAGTTCTGCTGTTAGGAAGAGATCTACAGTACCTACAGTATCTACTCCCACAGTACCTGGATGAAACCGTCTATCTAGATCCGTGCCAGTCCGGCTTCAGGCCTGGGTACAGCACGGAGACGGCATTGGTCGCATTGGTGGATGATCTCTGGAGGGGCCGGGACAGGGGCTGTTCCTCTGTTCTGGTCCTGTTAGATCTCTCAGCGGCTTTTGATACCATCGACCATGGTATCATGCTGCGCAGGTTGGGGGGATTGGGGGTGGGAGGCACCGTGCTGCGGTGGTTCTCCTCCTATCTCTCTGACCGGTCGCAGTCTGTGTTGACAGGGGGGCAGAGGTCGACCTCAAGGCACCTTGCTTGCGGGGTGCCGCAAGGGTTGGTCCTCTTGCTGCTCCTGTTCAACATTTATGTGAAGCCACTGGGTGAGATCATCCGTGGTTTTGGGGTGCGATGTCATCTGTACGCTGATGATACTCAGCTGTACATTTCCACCCCAGACCACCCCAATGATGCCCTCGAAGTGATGTCCCAGTGTCTGGAGGCCGTGCAGGTCTGGATGGGGAGGAACAGGCTTCGACTCAACCCTTCCAAGACCAAATGGCTGTGGATACCGGCGTCCCGATATAGCCAGCTGGTGCCATCGCTGGCTATTGGGGGCAGGTTATTGGCCCCTACAGAGGGAGCTCGCAACTTGGGCATCCTCCTGGACACACGGCTGTCTTTAGAAGAGCACATGACGGCCGTAGCCAGGAGGGCTTTTTATCAGGTTCACCTGATACGCCAGTTGTGCCCCTTTCTGGATCGGGACTCCTTATGCACGGTCACTCATGCCCTCGTTACATCTCGCCTGGACTACTGCAATGCTCTCTACATGGGGCTCCCCTTGAGGAGCACCTGGAGGCTCCAACTGGTTCAGAATGCGGCCGCGCGGGTGATTATGGGAGCGATGGGGTGCTCCCATGTAATGCCTCTCCTGCGCGAGCTGCATTGGCTCCTGTTGGTCTTCCGGGTGCACTTTAAGGTATTGGTTCTCACCTTTAAAGCGCTCCATGGCTTAGGGCCAGGGTACTTACGAGACCGCCTGCTGCTACCGATAACCTCCCACTGGCCAATACTCTCTCACAGAGAGGGCCTCCTCAGGGTGCCGTCAGTCAAGCAATGTCGGCTGGCGGCCCCCAGGGGGAGAGCCTTCTCTGTGGGGGCACCCGCCCTATGGAATGAGCTACCTCCTGGAATAAGACTGATCCCGGACCTTCGTACCTTCCGCAAAGCCTTGAAGACTTACTTATTCCAGCAAGCCGGCCTAGCTTAAATGGTTTTAAATTGGGATTTTGAATTTTATAGACTTGGGGTTTTAAATTGGGAGGCCGATCGATTTAATATCTTTTAATTTATCTTAATTTTTGTATTGTATGTATTTTAATTCTGGCTGTCCACCGCCCTGAGTCCCTTCTGGGAGAAGGGCGGGATACAAATTA
This sequence comes from Ptyas mucosa, assembly GCA_012654045.1. Classification (NCBI taxonomy): domain Eukaryota; kingdom Metazoa; phylum Chordata; class Lepidosauria; order Squamata; family Colubridae; genus Ptyas; species Ptyas mucosa. The sequence continues at coordinate 50 of WNWU01015165.1, read as the reverse complement.
AATTATTATTATTATTATTATTATTATTATTATTATTATTATTATTATTA
>WNWU01015159.1:0-11311 GCA_012654045.1 Ptyas mucosa | reverse complement strand
AATAGAATAGAATAGAATAGAATAGAATAGAATAGAATAGAATAGAACAGAACAGAACAGAACAGAACAGAACAGAACAGAACAGAACAGAATAGAATAGAATAACAGAGCTGGAAGGGACCTTGGAGGTCTTCTAGTCCAACCCCCTGCTTAGGCCACTTGCTTACACCACTTCAGACAAATGGTTATCCAACATCTTCTTAAAAACTTCCAGGGTTGGAGCATTCACAACTTCTGAAGGCAAGTTGTTCCACTGATCAATTGTTCTCACTGTCAGGAAATTTCTCCTTAGTTCTAAGTTGCTTCTCTCCTTGATTAGTTTCCACCCATAGCTGCTTGCCCTACCCTCAGGTGGTTTGGAGAATAGCTTGACTCCCTCTTCTTTGTGGCAGTCCCTGAGATATTGGAACACTGCTATCATGTCTCCCCTAGTCCTTATTTTCATTAAACTAGACATACCCAGTTCCTGCAACCATTCTTCATACGTTTTAGCCTCCAGTCCTCTAATCATCTTTGTTGCTCTTCTCTGCACTCTTTCTAGAGTCTCCACATCTTTTTTACATCGTGGCAACCAAAACTGGATGCAGTATTCCAAGTGTGGCCTTACCAAGGCATTATAAAGTGGTATTAACACTTCAGGTGATCTTGATTCGATCTCTCTGTTTATGCAGCCTAGAACTGCATTGGCTTTTTTGGCAGCTGCTGCACATTGCTGGCTCATATCTAAATGGTTGTCCACTAGGACTGCAAGATCCCTCTCACAGTTACTACTATTGAGCAAGGTACCACATATACTGTACCTCTGCATTTTTGTTTTTCTTGCATAAATGTAGAACCTTACTTTTTTCACCACTGAATTTCATTTTGTTAGTTAGCGCCCAATGTTCAAGTGATTCACTTAACAACGGTGGCAAGAAAGGTTGTAAAATGGAGCAAAACTCACTTAACAAATGTCTCACTTAACAACAGAAATTTGGGCTCCATTGTGGTCGTTTAATCGAGGGCTATCTGTACAGGATAATCTGAGAACAAAGTATGTCAGGGTAATGATGATTTAACGCAGACCAGCCAACGTAAGGCTGATGCAACTGTAAAGCTGATGAAATGTAAGGCTGATGCAATGAGAATGAATCAGCATTGGTATAGCCAGTTTAAGATTCTGAAGGAGTCCACACAAGTCTTTTACCACTTTAAGAGGGGTCTATATAAAGGCGGCCATGAGAGGAAATATCTCTCCCTTCTTCGTGTATATCTCTCCGTGTGTCCGGTATCCTTTGCTAAGTTCTCCGTTAAGAAGAAGATTGAGTGCTTGTCAGGTATTTTCTACCACGTATGTTTCTGTATATATCTTGTATATAAATCATTGTTAATTGTCTAAGTCTCTGTGTGCTGTGTTTTGCTCCTGGATTGTCTCCTAAAAGTAGTCACGCTGCAAACGCTCTGACAAAGTATCTCCTAAGTAGAAGGATTGATCTGGGTATCATGAAACAAGCACTTCCACAGAACGGAACTATCACTAAGAAGGCTTGACTGCAGATACTTGCAATCTCTTCTATCACCTCAAGTGATAGAATCACTTGGGTATGTATCACTGAGTATGTATCACTGAGTATGCATCATCACATACTCAACTCAGAGCAATGCCTCAAAAGAACCCAGGATTATATAGCAGGTGGATCCAATTCCTTTTCAGGATCTTTTCAAATCCTACTTTTGAATTCCCCTAGTACCGTGATGGCGAACCTATGGCACGGGTGCCACAGGTGGCACGCGGAGCCATATCGGTGGGCACGCGAGCTCAGCTCTGGCATGCATGCATGCGCCAGCCAGCTGATTTTTGGGCCTTCTGGGCCCACCAGAAGTCATGGAAACACATTGTTTCCGGCCTCTGGAGGGCCTCTGGAAGGCCTCTGGGAGGCCGTTTTTGCTCTCCCCAGGCTCCTAGAAAGGCTCTGGAGCCTGGTAAGAGCAAAAAACAGACCTACCGGGCCCACCGGGCCATCATGTGCCAAAAACGGGGGGAATACGGAGGGGCGGGGCGCATAAAATTATGAATGTGGGAACGCATGTGTGTGACCCCACCATGCTCTCCCAGCTTTTGGCACACAATGGCAAAAAGGTTAGCCATCACTGCCCTAGTATATGTTTCCTTTGAAAAAAATGAAGTGGCCCTATAAGTATATTTGCAAAAAATAACCCTATTCCTGAGAACTCACTAAAAATATTGCCATTAACACTACAACATGAAGCTAAAAGTGATATAAGAATCCAGCCATGGAATGAAAAGATATAACACAATCAAAGCTTTTATGTAGCACCTTCTTAGAAATACTGATGGTGGAAACAAAATAAGCTCCCATAACATACCAATCTAGACCACTGTTTTATATAGCTTATTATTGTCTGCAGTGACTAGCAGCAACTCTGCAATGAAAAAAAATTTAGACCACCTAAAAACGTTGGAAATTGAGTCAAGGATCTTCTGTATTCAAGGCAGGCAGGGCGCTGTTGGTAGGTTTTTTCCAAAGTATAATGCCAAGGGGTTGTCTGGAACTACTGCTTCAATTTTTGAAGTGCCAGTCAGAAAGGCAGACAGAAAAACATTGGCTATGAGGGAAATGAGAATAGGTGCACTTTGCAGAAAATGCGAAATTTGCCTACACTCCATAATGCAAAGTTGGAGAAATGTATCTCTTTCATCCAGTTTTGAGGCTGCCTGATAGCATCACAATTCTGCACAGTTTACATATAAATAAGAAAAACAATAAATATGAGTAAAAAACATCCGGGCTGAATGGAAGAAAAGTATACCCAGCCATAGGCCAACACAACTAAATATAACTAAAGGGGCACCACAACCACTGTATCCCAAAGCCTGGGAGAACAACCATGTTTTCAAACTGCTTCCTAAGCATCATAAGGGCAGGAGCTACATGAATCTCTGGGGAGATATTATTCCAGAGGGCAGGCATTTCAACGCAGATAGCACACTTCCTCAGTCTTCCCAGTTCACCATTTTTGATCTTGGAACACACCTGCCTGGCTTGATTTAGCAGGCAGACAGAAAAAATTGGAGATAAGCAGCCCTTCAGAGGCAGTAATAACTGGCACTTTGAACTATACCCAGAAGCTAACTTGTAATCAGTGCAACTCACAAAGCAGTGGGGTCATATGAATATAATACATTGCTCCCAACTCTGTTTGCACCTCTGCTTTCTGAACCAGTTGTAGTAGCTTCTGGATAGTTTTCAAGGGCAGTTCTATGCAGAATGCATTTCAGTAATACAATTGTGAGGTGGCCAGGGCATGAGTAACTGTCTGAAGGGTCTCCCGGACCAGGAAAAGGCACAACCCCAGTGCTAATTAGTTACAAAGACCTTCTTGATCACAACTATGACCAAACAAGGGCCTAATGGTCCATTTTCTAACCTTAGGTTAGCATGATCACAATTGGAAAAAGAGAGGAAACTGATCAAATGGAAATGAGCTGTTTGACAAGCAGAATAAGATGACTTCCTAACTATCACACTGAACAAAAGATGTCATATCAGGGGTGGGTTCTAAATTTTTTTACTATTGGTTCTGTGGGTGTGGCTTATTTTGTGGGCATGGCTTGATGGTCATGTGACAATTCTTTAGGATTTAGCAGAGGTACTGGTCTACCAGGCTTTTAACTGCTTGCAGAGCTGTGCCGGTCTACTCATTTGTTTTTGGAGGCACCGGTCTACCCATTTGTTTTTGGAGGCACCGGTCTACTCATTCGTTTTTGGAGGCACCGGTCTACCCATTTGTTTTTGGAGGCACCGGTCTACTCATTCGTTTTTGGAGGCACCGGTCTACCCATTTGTTTTTGGAGGCACCGGTCTACTCATTTGTTTTTGGAGGCACCAGTCTACCACCACACTGCCTTTTAACACTGATCAGCTGTAAGGTGGCCCTTTGAAGCCCTGTGGCAAGAGTTTAAACAGTTTTTTTTCCTTCTAGCCGATCAGCTGGGACTCAGGAGGCAGCAATAGATTGGGGGTAGGGCCAAATAAAAGGTAAGAATAACGCAGGGGGGAGGGTGGGGGGGTGGGAGGGCCCAGCTCCTGAACAAAGAGAACTGGTTCGATGACGTCATATCGTCACCACTATCAACTCGGCCGAACCGGGCCGAACTGGGAGGAACCCACCACTGTGTAATATGATTTCTTAATTTCATGTCCAAGGGTTCCTGCATCCCACCCAAGCTTCTCATGCTATTCCATCCTCAGGCTGGCCGAAGAAATCAGGAGAAATGGTTTATTTACTATTCAGTCCTCTGAATTTATAAATCAGCTCCTTGGAACAAACTCTCCCAGCAGAATGGTCCTGGAAAACAGCAGTCAGGACCCAGAAGAGAAGGGGCATACCCATCATGGCCTAAAAAAGCTAAAAGGCAATGGACCAATTGCAAATCCTGATGGTTATGAAGAACCACTGAGAAAGATTATTGTAGATTATTTAAATAGTAATATTTATGTTGGCAAAAGAGGGAACACACTATTTCTATAGTGAAACAGCTAAATGCATGCTGTCATTGCCTTGAGCTGGAAATGAGACAAAAGCAAACCAGTAAAAATGCATCCTTTAAAAGAGTTCTGAGACCTCTTTTCTCTGCCATTTGTAGCACAAAAGGGTGAGTCCCAAATTTAACAGACTAGTATTTAGAGTTCTGGATTGGATAATCTTTTCCACTGCTCTTTGTTACCAAGTAATAGAACGGGAGATAGGCAAAGAAAAGTGTTGACAGGTCATTACCAAATGACCTTTCCTCATTTTCCATTTAACCATATGTTTTGACAACATGTTTCCCCATGGTGAAACTGCTTTCATCTCATTCCCAGTCCATGAGTGAAATAGCCTTGAGTCTTCCTTAGCTACAGCAGTCTTTAAAAAGATTGTTTTCTCTCTTATTTTGATCTGCCTTGTAATCTTTGTCGCCCATTTCTCAAACCTAAGTCAGACGACTGCAAAGACTTGAAAGAGAAGCAATAACAGCAGGCTAGGAATTGGCAACAGAAACAGCAAATTTCACAAAAGATAGCTTTTCACCAACCCTCTGGGAAAGCTGATGGCTTCTGTCACTTGATCATTTGTGTCATTTCGGATCGGACTGGGAAATACTTCACGAAACTGAATCCCTGGACAAATTATGTAGTAACATTGCTTGGATCACCAAAAGGAGACTGCCCTGTTTCCTCTTTCTGTTTCAGTGGAAGATATGAAACAAGCAGCCTTCAGGGACTGGCAGACAAAATGAAACTTCAGTGCCACTTACATCTCAAATTTACTTGGCACATTTAGGCACCTGGCAGCCCCCATTAGAGCCAGTGCAAACACTCATTTAAAACCTAAATGAAATAGCAAACAGCCATCATTTACAGAAGTGTTAATTTTTCCCAAGATTTTTTTGTACAGACAATCTAAAAACAAGTTATGTTTCAACATAGGTGCGTCCCAAGGACATTTCAGTTCCAGATTCTAGCAAATTCTAAGCCCCAGCCAAGTGGAGTCTGGTGGAACTGTTGATGGAAACAGTGTTCTATCTTAATTAGGGGCAACATCTATGTGTTATAGTTGGACAGCCACACAACCTGCCTTGGGAACAACAGGTTGCTAATCATCTGATGGAGCAGAGGTAAATGTACTGAAAAGTCAAAGGAACAGTATGTAAAAACTCTTAGAAAAATATACTCAGAGGTATCAGCTTGTCCTATTTCCATTCCACATATATTTCAGTTTTTCCTATGCAACACAGAATTAAGAAGTTCTCAAGTCCTTAAAGCAACTGCCATGCTCATTTGATCCAATAGCTGTTGCCCAGATCTTGAGATAAAATTGACTCTTAGATCAGATTTGGCAGCACATCCAAACCATTTCATTGTCTACAAGTAAGGCAGGACAAATGCAGAAAATAAACATATTTTTCAGTCCTGGTCGCAACCCAGAATTCACAAATTCAACTATGAAGAAGTATAAGCATATTTCTAGGATGATTCAATCAGCAGCATTCCTGTGGCCATTCTTTTAAGCAATTCCAAAGTCCCAGAATGACTATTTATCCATTGTTTGGAAGTATTACATTTCAACATGCAGAAGGATAATGAAATATAGTGATCGTAAGACCAGAATACAGGATGCAGAATCAGTTGCATGTTCTGCAGAACATGGTAGCATTTCTTTGTTGGACATGTGACTACCACTAATATTTGAGATCCCAGAAAAGGGATCCTCCTCTACTTTTCCCCATGTCTTCTCCCAAAAGTGATATTACTGCTGTTTGATCAAATGATCTCTTTTGCTACTTAGGCTTTAGCACCAATGATTGAATTTAATCCCACCATGAACCAGTAAATGTTTAGCTAATATCCATTGCATTTGTTATGAATTTGTAAGACACTTTTAGACTCACCTCTCTTCTGTACCACCTTCATTGCTGGAAACATTTCACCAACTGTTTCATAGAGTTACTGGAAGACAATAGGCTTCAAATAATTTAGTGTTCAAGGTACTACATAAACAAAGATTATAATTAACATATTTTTTGCACTATAAGAGGCACCTGACCATAAGAGGCAGCTAGGTTTAGAGGAGGAAAACAAGAAAAAAAATATCAGGCGGTGCCTGAGAGGATCACAGATAGATGTCCTCTCATGTGGCAGGTCTGCCTATTGACTCCTGCACTGCGGAAAAGAGACTGAAGAGGCAGGCAATGACAAAGACAGAAGAGGTGGGGTTCAGCACTGTAAAAGGACCCCACCACCACAGCCCAGCTGCTATTCAGCAAAGGACTGGCACCAACGCACAGACATTTCCACCCACTTTTTTGGGGGGGAGGGGAAAGTGAGTCTTATGGAGCAAAAAATATGGTATATTGTTGCATTCATAATAACATTGTATGATTGTAAAGCCCCAAATTTTATCCTTCCAGAGGACTGTGAAGATCTGGCTCTTCTCCCAATCACTGGACTAAGATGGGGCTTGAGCTGCAAGGGTGTTTGGTTTGCTGCCTAGTGGGAAGGACTCCTTTGTTTTTAACTGGTTTTATGGATTGTTTTTAGCCACTTTATAAGTCCTACAAACAAACAAACAAATAAATAAATATGTATGTATATATGTATTCTATATTTCATTATTTCTTACCCTGTTTATAACTAAAAATAAGGCACTTCTGTGAGCCTCACTAATGTGAATTATGCCCTTTAGCCATTCATTTTCAGTTGTTCTTTTTCAGTATCCCACAGATATGTGCTGATAGAATCTATAGAATCTATAATAGTCATGGAGACTTTATTACTCTTAATTTAGTAATAAAAGTCACACATACTTTGCCTCTGACTTTGATGAATAATAGCTGAAGTCTAAAACAACTGAAAAGCAATGTGTTGCATAATACTGGCTATTATTTTGGCAAGGAATTGAATTTAAACAAAGAAGGTTGCAACTGAACTCATTCTAAGCTTTCTACAGATATAATTTGTGTATTACTTTTCCAATTGGATTGCCATTTAGAAAAGGAGGCACTTGTTACCACTTCTGTAGCAATTACTTTTGTAGTTACAAGTAGTTATCCACTTATGTAACCAAACCATTCCAGCACTGCTTGCATACTCCAATTTTTAGGTTGCAATGCAATTAATATAACATGTATTTTTATGCACATAGCATAAATATTTACATTACATATGCGTTTCTAGGCATACAAAAATGCACAACCTTGCGTTTAGGTAAACCAAGTCTAATGCAATTTGTTTGGGATTTTCTGTATTTATTGGAAACTCCTATGTTATAACCAGCCTATCAATTCTATATATTGAAATATCATAAAAATTAAACAAATTCATGCATTGACTACCTAAAGGCATCAGGAACTGTCTTTATACTGCCAGAACAACAATAGTTCAATATCAATGGATGGGTAAATACTGACATGAGCTTTAATAATTGTCAGCTGGTCTAGAAGAAAATCCCAATTTACTTAGAACAATAAAATCAATGCATCCTAAAACCTTCAAATATATTAGTCAAAGTTCTGGAAATTTCAATTCTAAACTTGTTTGGAGAGCATCAGGTTGAAGAAAGCTATTTTTAAAAAAATCATGGTTTCTAAACTAATCCATCAGTCTAAACAGTGAAGATTGACATGGAGAAAGAAATAGATGATTTAATAAATTAGGGCAGAAATACTCTCCCCTGAGATGATAGAGTGAAGTAACTGCAAAAGTGAAGTCAGTTTACTGCTGAACTTTCTTGCTAGAAATTGCAGTTTAAAATATGAGCAGATTTAGAATTCAGCTGAACTGTTGGACTTCTTGGACCTTTCTGATATGACCACTTCTGCTGTAAGGAGTTTAAAGAGAACCTGTAAAAACTTGCATGGACAAAGAATTTGTTAAATTTAGAGGAAATTACACAGTTTCCTCACATTTCTTTGCATATTCATTGTCCCCCGATTGTTGAACTATTATAGAAAATCAGCAACTGGTGGCATTAAGGGCCCCAGGTCCAAATACATCTTCAGATGTAAAAACTCACTGACTGACTCTTCTGCACTTCAATCTATCTGCAAAGTTTGTTGTGAGGAAACATTTTTTGAGGAAACAATTTTATCTTACTTTTCTCATTTTTTTTGAGAAAAGTAAGATATAGAAATAAACAAACCAGATATACCCATTACAGCACAATAGCATTCACAGAAATATGTGGGCCTGAAACTGAGGAACACTAAAATCTGAAAGAAAGCAAAATAAAATAAAATAAAATAAAATCCTGGGTTCCCGATTTAAGTGTGGTGGAGCAATACAAAGTTGTTTAAGGGTGCAGATTTTGCTAACATGGTCTCTTTTTTGTACTTAGAATTTTAAGGATTCTTCATTCTTCAAACTCATTTCACAACCGAAGTATTTTGTATTTTAAAAGGGAGCAAAAGGGTGCTAAGGAGCAGTTAAACTTTTACTATATCAAAGAATTTTCAGTGATTGTGGTAATCTCCAGTATATATTTTACTTCGTTTTATTTGACAAAATATATTGTTCATTTTTTCCTTGCTATAATGAAGATTGCTTTGCATTTCATAATCAGAAATGTTCTCTGGACCTTTTGTTTGTAAAATCAGTAGAAATAATGCCTCTGAATTATTGTTAACCTCAAAGGGGAAAAAGGTTAAGGCAGGGAAAAGGCTTATTCTATACGCATGTCATTTGGTCAAAGAGTGCCACCTCGTGTTCAGAAATAGGATCTTCTCTGCTAGCAAATACTGTGAATAGTTTAGGATTTATTAGCCACAAAAAATCCAATTTTTCGCTTGCTGGAAATGATACACTTGAACACTCATCACCCTCATTTTCACTTAAAATGTGTGTGTCTGCGTCTGTATATGTAGATTGAAAGAAAAGAGAGAGAGAGTTAGAGGAAATGACAAGGTCACTGGCAAAATATAAGTGGTTAAGGAATTCACCATTGAGCTTTATTCCCACTTTGGACCAGTTAAATTGTCTGTAAATCTCTTTAATGGTTGCGGAGAGTACTTTTAGTGAACTGGAATCACATACAAATCTAAATTAAAAGTATTTAATTATGGCCAATGGCCAGCAAGGTAAAAAACACAAAATAAACAATCAAGTATAACAAAAAAGTTATATAAAATTTTTAAAAAACAAGGAAAGGGAAAACTTGAATAAGATTCAATAAAACAATATAAACATCAGATAAAATAGGAACAGGATAAAGTATAATAAAATAACAGTGCAATACAATAAAAAAAAGAATTCATAATATTAAGACATCTTACAGAAATGGCTGCAGATAGCAACTTATTTTGCCCACAATGACAGCATTTCTCAGTGAATAGGGTCCTTCTATTCTTCCTATCTAGTACTGCTGAGGATAAGGCATTTCACTGAACTAAAGCAAAGGCTCTGCAGCATGGTGGACAAAGTTAAATAAGTATAAACTATTTCAACATTAAAAACTAGCAATGAAAGATGGCTACAGCACCCAAATCCATCTGCCATGTGATATCAAAAATTGACATATTTCAACTTTAGCTCTGTCTAAATCTAGGGAAGCAAAGAGAACCAAAGGCCATAAAAATCTAGGTCAAGTGAGATTCTTTTTCTTTTCACCTTGATGAAATCCAGCAAGAAGAATTAATGGAGCCACTGAGACATTAGAAAATATTTTAAAACAGCAAGAGAGCCAGCAAATGTAGACTCTCATCTCCAGTGAAATTATACCAGTTTCAATGTGGATTAAAACTTACGGAATAAAAAATAGAATGTGGAATGTGGAAGAGTCTTCATAAAAAATCCTAAACTGAATATTATCTAAGGGATTTGAATCACTGTAAGAGAATACCTGTGCACTATATCTCATTTGGGATATAGTTTTAGTTTTTAAAAAATTGATGGGCAGCAAGTATTCACATACTCCTTCAGAATGAAAAAATAATAATAGAAATCCTGGATAGAAAGACCAGAAATAGAATGACTGTGGCAAAAACAAATAAAGGTAGCACCAATAATAATAGATGCCTTGAGTGCAATCCCAAAACAACTGGAGCACCACCTGAACACCATTGGCATTGACAAGCTCATCATCAACCAATTGCAAAATGCAACTTTATTCAGAACAGTGTATGTTGTGTTCTGTTACATTTTGGCGGGAGTTTTGAATAAGGGAATAATTCCTGATTGGCTGACAGCCTCTCCAGAACTGTATATAAGGAGGGCTGCAGCCTCAGTTCTTTGCTGAAGTCTCACTGTATAATAAAGAACTGTTGTCACTTGCCTGCTTGTGCCTTCGTTAATTCCCAAGCCACCACAGTGTACATCATGCGATGATATTTGTAACACCATCAAACAACCACATCTGCCTATTCCAGGTCCTTGGAAAGGACTAGATAGGTAGACAAAAATGCCAAATCCAGTCTGAACATCTGGCTGACTGTGCAACGAACCATAATGACAATGAATCATGCCTTTCAGCATTGTTTCAGTATGTTGACAGACTCTACTAATCAAGGAAAATAGGAATGTATGCAATGTTACAAATACACCAGACAGTCTAAACAAGACAAAAAGGCATTGGAAGAATATCCAAAGGACAGTGAAGAAGAAGCAGTGAAGCTAGGATATCATGAAGGCTTACTGAATACCAGAGAGGCCAAACTGGCCTATAAGAAAGACAAAGGAAAAATAGAAAAGGGAGATAGCAAGGCAAAGTATTACATGGCCAATAGGTTAAAAAAAAAAAAGCAAGAAAAGCAGATAAGAAAACCTGGCAATGGCTA
>WNWU01015158.1:2058-34838 GCA_012654045.1 Ptyas mucosa | reverse complement strand
AGGTAGCTAATAATTAATCCGTAAACAAATTGAGCAGACAAGGAAAGTATAGACGGAGCCACACTTAGATTTTATTATGGTTTTCTATCCTGTTTGCTCAATTGTACGGCATTTCTTTGGATCCTATTCTCTTTCCTTGTCAAATTTACCTTACTAGTTTCAGCACTGCCAGGGATTTGGGGCAATGGGCTGGTGTCAAGGTTTAGTTTGTGGCTGGAAAATTCCATCCTAAATGGGGAAATTTATCTCAGCAGAAATGCAGGAATGCAAAGAATGTAAACAAAAATCCATCACTAACAGTCTCCATGGTTTAGAGATAAGGGGAAATGCATGTCTCTTTAGAGGGCGGTGCTGCAAGAAAGCATGCAAACTTAGGTACAAATTCTGAACTACCTTTCTTATTCTGCCTTACTTTGCCTATCATTCTCTTTCAAGATGCTGTATCTTTAGTAGAATATTTTGATTGTTTGTTCTCCTTAGTCAAACCTTCAAAAAATCTTTTTTTTTCTACTTCCTTCTTACTTACACAAAGCTCATGATACACACAAACATCCATCCTTTGGGTATTTTGGCATTAGATATAAAACATGAGCCTGCAACACATTTTTAGCTGATGAGATACACTTATTAAGAATTTTTTGGGTGATCGAGCATAGGGTCAATATTATTATTAGTCATTATTAGATTTTAAAATGCATTACCCCTGAGATCCATACAGCCCCAATCCTGTCATCTTGCAAGGCTCTTTTTCCATGGGCTTTGAGCCAGGAGCTCATATGATCCCCCTATAGCGTTTGAATAGCTTGTTATGAATTGGCTGGTTTTATCCTCTGGCAGCACCATCTCTATTGTTGTTTTAAATAGTTCATATTGCTAATTTTAACCTTTGTAAGATGCCCAAAGTTTTGTAGGAGTGAGAAGCCACAGAAATCAAAATGATAAATATTTATATTATACAGTATATTGCCTGTCACACCATGCATCTCTGCATGAAGATTCTATAACATGATGCATATACCAATGGTATAAAATTTATTATCTTTTAAAATTATGTTCATCCAATTTACTGTGGTTAATATAATTGTATAAAATGAATACATTTTTTGCTGCTTTTGCAAAAGGGCTCTGCTATGGAGTGGGGGGTAGTTTACTTCTTGAGATGCCATGTCAGGAAGCAGAGCTGGAAAGACATGCCTGTGTGATATCCAACCTTCCTATGCTTAATAGATCATTCAATCAGTTCTAGAAACATGAATCAGTGGTGAAATTCCATTTTTTTTTTACTACTGGTTCTGTGGGCGTGGCTTGGTGGGCGTGGTCTGGCTTGGTGGGCGTGGCAGGAGAACGATACTGCAAAATCTCCACTCCCACCCCACTCCAGGGGAAGGATACTGCAAAATCCCCATTCCCTCCCCACTCCCAGGGAAAGGATATTGCAAAATCTCAATTTCCACCCCACTCTGGGACCAGCCAGTGGTGGTATTTGCCGATTCTCCGGACTGCTCAAAATTTCCACTACCGGTTCCCCAGAACCTGTCAGAACCTGCTGGATTTCACCCCTGACATGAATGTATTCATTGGCTATTATGACTATGGTATGGTGCTTTTCTTTTCACATTTCCAAAAATATCCTAAGTAGCTGAATTATTAGCAGAGAGGGCAACACTATAGCTTCTATAATTAACATCACAAATCGTGGCAAAAAGCAAACTAATCGGGTTGTGTGTACCTTCATGTCAGTCTTGACTGCTAGCAAGAAAGTTAAAAAAAAAATGTGTTGGATGGAGATATTAAGAACTCTTGGTCAGCTATGTCAGAATTAGTTTCAATATTTCCCATAAGACAGAATATTATATTAAAGAAATGTAACTCTACGGTATAGATATACCCCAAAGAATATAAATATGGGGATTTATTGTAATCTCAATAAAACTGTTTCAATATGCCATGGAAATTAATAAAGGAAAGAAAACTTGGCTAAGAATGGTCACAGGATGCAATGGGGACCATAAGCTTTATTTACACTTATTACCAATCAAAATTGGCTTTCTAAAATTGCCAAACACTTGATAAGCAGTACTGTTCAAAAATTAAGACTCATCCATTGGTATGTGTGATTTCCCTGCAGCAGCTAACCAGATGAGCCACTGTTTCTTCAGCTTCTTTGCAGAGGTGGCACTTGCTATCAATTGCTGTCTTCTCAATTCTGGCCTTGTATGCATTTTTTCTTAACGCTTGGTCTTGTCGGCCAGAATTAGTCCCTCGGTCCCTTTCTTTAACTTTCCTGCTTTTAGTTATTACTTTCCCTGCCAACTTTTTAAATACAACGGCCATGTAATACTTTGTCTTTCCATATCTCTTTTCTGTTTTTCATTTCGTCTTTCTTGTAGACCAGTTTGGCCTCTCCAATACTCAGTAGGCTTTCCTGATAGACTAGCTTCAGTGCATCATCTTCACTATACTTCAGATATTCTACCAATGCCTTTTCTTCTTCAGTTCTCTGAGCTACTTGCAACAACCCACACCCACCCATTTTCTTGGTAAGTAGAGTCTGTCAATATTGCTGCATGGATGCTTCATTGTCATTATTTTTCTGGTCTTCCTATCCAGGGTCTTTACTTCTGCTTGAGTCCAGTCCACTATTCCAGCTTTGTACTGAATGAGTAGAATTGCCCAGCACTGATTGCCTTGATGGTATTACCTGCACTGAGTTTGGACTTCTTCATCCTCTTGATGTATTCACTTTCAACCTTTTTCTTCACTTCAGTGTGCTTGATGTTGTCAGCTTGAAGTATGCTCAGGTATTTGTAGTGATCATCTTCATCCAGACTCTTGATGTTATTTCTGCAGGGCATCTTGATTCCTTCAGTTTTACTATTTTCCTCCATTTGATGGTGAGGGTGGCACATATGTCCAGTCCAAACTCCACTGTGATATCTTGGCTCAATAGATAGTGTTGAGCAGTGATTCTGTTTCAGATAGTGTTTTTCCACACCGCTTCAGATTGTCTATGTAAAGGACAATCCCTCCCCACAGGGACCCGGGCTGAATGTCCAAGCCCTGTCCCACATAGTGTGATGTGGGGCACATCGTCAGATGTTTTCGTCCATCTGAAGTTCCAGGATGGTTGGCCTTGACTGAATGTAAACAACTCCTTTCGGCAGCACAGTAATTCGTGAGAGCAAACCTCCCTTTTTATTCACATGGGCCATCTTCATATCAGTTCTCTTCCCAAACCCCAATGCCATGCCCCCCCCCATTACTATGGCAGCCAATAGCAAGCAAGCATCAAAGGGAAAACCCATGCTGGAGATCCGGTTGACAATTGGCATCTTTCAATGGTTGTGCTAGTTGTTTCCTTGGAACAAGCTTCAATGCAGGCAACCTTATGCTGTGTTTTTATACTGTTCTAGATGCTCAATGAGTCTTTGTTTCAATTCTTCTACTTCTTTCATTACAGAGCTTTGTTGTTTCTGAGGCAAAGGATAGGTTCCTGGTTTCCGAATATAAACAATTCAATAGCTGTGTTGGCTTCTTCTACTGACAATTCCCCCTGGTTTGCCTTTACAATTTAATTTACTTCTGCCAAGGCTGCTGACCCTGGTTACTCAGTCAGAAGCCGTGAGTCCTGGACATTTTCCACCAAATGTCCAGGAACTCTAAAACCTAACACAGTTCCTGTAACCCGGGCAATGACCAAACTGGTATGCATCTCTTTTAATTATGTCTCACTGTATTTTTATGGCAGAGAACTGTTTGTCTAGCTCCTCTAGTGAGGAGGAGGTTGGATATTTGGCCAGATGAAACGTATTAACTTGGCTGGCAAGGCTGTTGGCCAAAGCTTGCTTGATGCCCTTCTCTTGGATGTTCTTGAGTTCTTCTTTCTTAACATCCCAAGTACTCAGGAGAGAAACTTGCAGGGCACAACCACCTGCATGACATTCAAATTGCTGGAAGCCTTTTCTTCACTTTGACCTCCAGACAAGAAGGGGATGCCAAAAGCAATTTCTTCAGGAGCATAATTGGTGGTGGAGAATTTTCATAATAAAGGTAGCCATCATGTTACAACTTCAAGTGGTATCAAATTTGGACCAGTTACCACTGTTGCAGTTAAGTGAAGAGGTGTAAAATGTGATGCCACATGACTGCAACTCTTAGCCATAGCAATCCAGCTGGTCCTGGTTGTCCCTGTTTGGGTTAAGCCATAAGCAGAGGGAGTTCCAAAAAGAAGTATAGGTGTCTTTGAATTCACTGAAATAGATTAAAAAGAAGTAGGTTAGTATAGAAGCACCTTAGTACAATCCTGTATTTGAAGATAGTATTTGAAGAGAAACCAGATCTTCCTATTTTGAAAAAAACGTTAACTATTTCAATGAAAAAACAAGTAACATTAAACTATATATCAACAGCATTTTTATCCAATGAGAACTAGCCAAGTTGAAAGAGACAATAATTTAAGCTGATGAATAACTTCTTGGCAAAATTTAGCAGGCAGAATATTAGCAAAAATTTTCATCACATTGGCCTTTGGAACAATTCAGCCAAACATATCAAGTCAAATCAAATCATCTAAATTCTATTTCCAATGCCATGAGAGAGTGCATTCTATCTAAAATCTCTTATTTCATAACTGAATTTATAGCCTAATTATGGGCCATCCTTGGCTTTTCCATATCCCTGGTATAGAATTCTGAACAATTTGAAAGTCTCGGAAAAATTCATGGAAAAATTAAGAGAGAATTTTTTTTCTTCACTTTTTTTGAATGACTTCTATGTAACTCTCATATGAAACAACTGTTGCCCAATATGATTATTTCAGGTTTGTTCAATTAACATGGCATATCATCTTTCTCTATGTTGTATTTGGGTTAAACATTTTTGGATAGGTATAACTGGGAAATCCTGGGAATATTCTTAGACTCTAATTGCTCTCGAGTTT
Organism: Ptyas mucosa; assembly: GCA_012654045.1. Lineage (NCBI taxonomy): Eukaryota > Metazoa > Chordata > Lepidosauria > Squamata > Colubridae > Ptyas > Ptyas mucosa. The sequence goes on along the minus strand of WNWU01015158.1, from coordinate 29,899 downwards.
CTCTCTCTTCATGAACGTGGAAGATTTTGTTGTTGCAGCAGAAATGCAGATAGTAACAAAAATGTAAGTTAACCATGAAACACTCCAATATGAAGTCTTAATTTAGCAACATTTCAAGAAGTTTTCTCATTTAATTCACTAGATCTCCTCTTGGACTTTAAGTATGAATTTCAGTGGTGCTCTTTGATTTGATTTTTAAAGCTTTCTGAAAGTAGGGGTCCATTCACTTACAATATAGCTGTCAGTCAAATGGATTTCCCCCCCAGTCCCTCAAACAAAATTCTTAATATGTAGTACAAATCTAATCTCATGACTGCTGAGTGCTACTCATGATGAAATCAATCCCTATTTTAAAATGGCAAAGAAATGTTGGGACTCATACTTTAGTCCCCTTGTTTTAACAGCAGCAAATATTAAACACTTGGCATATAAAAATCATGATGCCAAGATAACTGCAGAATAAAAATATGTAATGTCTTAAAAACTGTATCATTTGCGTTTTGTATGCAATCAGGTGTTTCTTTGGACACTTCTCTGGCAGAGACTGAAAAGTGTTAAACAAATATTTTAGAACAAAATAGAGAGTCATCAATTGAAACATGTCTATTTCTCTCCAAGAAACAGAAGGACAAATCTTACCGTCTTGATCTTCCCTGGATGGATAGAGATACAAGTTGGGAGCAGATGTCATCAATTGCCTACTCCCGAGCCCTTACCAGTTCTTTCTTTTTCTCAGCTTCTTTTGAGACCTCCTGCAAAAAGAAATTGATAAAGTACAATCAAAATTAACTTTTAATGTATTATAAAATCTCACTTAAAGAGGTTGTTCTCATTTCTTACTATCATGTACGATATTTACAGTCTTCACTCTGCTGATGGCTTTCTGCTACTTTTCATATTTTCTTCTTAGTTCCTCATATGTTTCCTCTCTTGTCAGCATCTCCTGGCAAAAAAAATAACAAAAAAACTAGAACTTGTACAGACATGCTTAAGATGAAATAAATCACTTTTCTTTTTTGAATGAAAACAATTAAATGTTATGTTAAAACGATACTCGCTTTCTGGATTGTCTTTTATTTTCTTCTGCAGCTCCTTATTCTCTCTCATAAGGTGAGCCATTTCGCTGGCTAAACAGCTGTTCTCCTCTTCCAACTAAGATGCAGAAATTACAAGAAGCAAACATCAGTCATATAATATAAATACCGGTATGTAGACAAAAAGAGGAGTTTAAAACAGCATAGTAAGGGAAATGAATGACTTACAGCTCTTATGGTGACATCTTTTTCTGCCAGCTCCCTTTCTTGCAGCAACCTTAATTCTTCCATCTGCTTCTTTTCTATATTTTAATGAGAAATCACTTGTGCTATTAAACAATATTCACAAAAAACATTACATATTAACTAGGGGTGAAATGTAAAATTTGTTACTACCGGTTCTGTGGGTGTGGCTTGGTGGGTGGGGGTGGGGGGTGGGGGGTAATGTGACTGGGTGGGCATGGCCAGCTTTTTTCTTTTTTTAAACTTTTCAAAGCATTTTTTTCTAATGCTTTGAAAAGCCTCTGTCGAGGCTTTTTAAAAAATACCTCTCTGAGGATCCCAGCTGAGTTGCCTGATCGGCAGAGAGGTATTTTTTAAAGAGCCTCTCTGATGATTCCAGCTGAGTTGCCTGATCGGCAGAGAGGTATTTTTTAAAAAATACCTCTCTGCCGATCAGGGAATTCAGCTGGGATCGTCAGAGACTTTTCAAAGCATTTTTTAACCATCTCTTTGGCCAAGAGGTTGCAGAAAAAATGCTTTGAAAAGCCTCTGATGATCCCAGCTGAGCCACGCAATCATCAGAGGCTTTTTTTTTTAACTTTTAAAAGCATTTTTTCGTCGGAAGAGGTTATAGAAAAAATGCTTTTAAAAGTAAAAAAAAAAAGTCTCTGATGAACCTGCGGCTCAGCTGGGCATGGGGGGTGGGGGGCGCAAGGATTTTTGCTACCGGTTCTCTGAACCACCTGCCACCATCGCTACCGGATCAGGTGATCCGGTCTGAACAGGGAGCATTTCACCCCTGACATTAACCTATCAAGAACACTGAAATTTAAGACTGGCCATTAAATAGGGAGGGTCAGGTGTGATGCAGAGGGAAGATTGCCTTTGTACCCCCACTCCTGCTATAGGTTCTCACACAAACAAAATAGTTGGTTACTTACTTTGATCTCTTTGATGTTGTCTGTATTTCTGCAGACACACCTGCCAAAAGAAGATATTTTGAACAGCTGAGGACAACTGGAGGCGAATTTACTAAGTATTATAAATCATACTGTGGATATAGTCACACTGGATGCAATTGCTTGTTGATTGCCTTTTTTGCACGTTTTGTAGATGTTGTTTATGTTTACATGTCTCTTGATGGCCAGTTTGTCAGGATGCTAGGCTTCCAGGAATTCAATCATACTGGTTGAGGTCCTATCTAGTTGCAATGTGTTTTGGCTGCATTCTGGCCATTTGTTCTAAAGCATTTTGCAATAGTTCTGCCAAAATGCTTGGACCATAAAGCCACCTTTTGAAAAGTAAGGTAACTACATCAATCTATTATCATTCTTGGGACTTCCGGTGGGACTGCGACATCGCCAGACGCTTCTTTTTGAAGCGCCAGCCCAGGGCTTTGTAGAACCGCAAGAACAGCGACTATCGGCTGTCTTGCGGTTTGAAAACTTTCCCCCTGGTATGAGGGGGGAAGGTGAGTAGACGGGTGGGGTAGAGCTCCCTGAGAGTGCCAGATTTTACCCATAATCTGGCGCTCGAAGATGAGAGCTCCCCGTTAAGCCTGTCAGTACTCCGGACCCTGGATGTCTCTGCTTTGCAGAGCTAGATGTCGTTACCATCCCAGCAACCAATTTTAAACAAATACTTCTTGAATCAAGCTGGCGGAGCACAAGTTGCACGAATGAAACAGCAAGTATATTTTTCTTTTTTTTTAACTCCAAGGATTTACTTTCTTTAAAAGATTTTCCCTAAGTGGAAAGTGAAAGCAAGATGGCATTTGAGTTTCAACGGGGCGTGAAGAAGTGAAAGTTAAAAGTAATTATTGATAAGCCCCTGTTTGAAACGTAAAACTCCTTTTTGAAAAGTGGATGAAATAAGAAGGGATGTAATAATAATAATTCAAGCAGCAATACAAATTACAAATTGTAAAGGGTCTTTTTTTTCTTTTTTCTTCTTGAAACTCTTTTTTCCCCCTTTTTTTTCTGTCCTTCTGGAAGGGAAGGAAGAAGGGGGGCAAGATGGCTGGTCTTTTTGAAAGCAAAGAAAGCAAAAAGGGTTAATTAACCCTCAATGGTCTGATTTTGAGGAAGCTTTGAGTTCAATTACCTCTGCTTTATTGAAAAGAATTGATACTATATTTCAAGCTTCTCAAGCTGGAAACAATGAAATACATGGAAATACTGAGTTGCAATCTAGCAGTGGGGGATTGAATGAAGAGTTGGGAGATGTAAAAAAACAACAACAGATCATAGCAGATTTTACAGAGGAGAGAAAGATGAATGCTGAGCAGGATAAGGAGCAAGAAATTTTGGAAGCTGATGAAATTTTGGTTACATGAATTTTTTTTTATAAAACTCAATCTGCATTTAAAGAGCTGTTTCCAGAAGAAGTTACATTTCTGCAAAAATTTTATAATATGCAATCCCAAAAACTGCAAAATTTTATTGGAGTTAAAAAAGGCAGAGGGATCAAAGTTAAGAAGAAAGTTCGTAAAAAGGAAAAGAAGAAAGACTGGAGAAATGGAAAATAACCCTGCTTGATGAGATGATGGTCCTTAAAAAGTATTGTTTAACCGTTTAAAGATTTTGAATTTTTTGGGGGAAAAAAAGCAGACAGCAGTTTAATGCCAGTTAACTAAGTGATGAGCGACGATGAGGAGGCAATCTACAGCTGTATTGGAATATTTTGAGAAGAATAAACAGATCACAGCAATGCTGGTGTGTTGGGCTGTGAAATATGCCCTGACTTGAATGATTTGGAATATTTTATTAAGGACTGTAATAAATCTGGATCTAACTGTAATGGCAGAAGTTTTATTGAATATAGTAAATTGGAGTTTCCTGTTTGATGGTAATAAATATAAGGCAAAAGGACTATGGACCTAGAGCAATTGCAGGTGATCTGGTGGTTTCCCTAATACGTCTGATGAATTTACTAATCTAATTTTTGACTGGATTTGATGGATATTATTTCAAATATAATTATAAAGTCACTAAGGGGTTTTTTTTTTATAAAGAAGCAATTTTTTATTTAGGTGGGTAGACGCAAATGAAGATATTCTATATGCTGTTGGAAGATGTGAAGACAAGAAGATTAGCAACTGGTTTAATCTAGTATGAAGAACTTAAATGTTTGATATAGTTATTAAATGATGTTTTATCTGTATTGATAAATTAATAAGAGGTTTGATTGTTATATTTTTTTTAATTAAAAAATTTATTATTATTTTTTATTAAGTGTTTTAACTATAACTGGACCTTGATGGTTTAAAAATGGAGGACGGAAGACTTTATATAGTATTTTATTTTAAATTTGGGTTTTTTTGAATGAGGGTTTCTTTTTTTTATGTTGTTGGGTTTTTTTCTTTGTTTTAAATGAAAGAAGTTATAAAATATCTTGTTAAATTGTATAGACTTAATAATTTGTTAAGTATTAATTAGCTATATTGAGTAATGATAGGTTTGATTAGGTAATACTTAATTGTTTTATTAACTGCTGTAATTATAAATGGAGATTAATTCTGTTGAATTAGATGGAATAAGAAGAAAGAAGACTTGCTTTCCTTTTATCTACTTGTTTAATGATTATGATTATGATAAGTGTGAAATGGAGTTTAATTTAGAGAATTTGAGCTGTATTTTATCTTGTATTTGCTCTGGGAAGTCGGGGGGGTGGTTGGGGAGGGGGGAGAAAATGTATGTAAAACTTTTAAAACTTTTTCAATAAAAAAAAATCTATTATCATTCTTACATTGTAGCATTGTAATGTTTTCAGTGGAATTTATATATGCCTCCTCTAAGAAAAATATTAATAATTGTAGTTGGGACAAAATATGGTAAATTTAGTTTTTTAGCAGCAATCCTTAAACAGGCTGATTACAGATGAAGCTGCTGAGAATAATTATTTTACTGATCTTCCCTCTACTTCTAAAAATATGTAAGAAATTCTCTAGCTCTAAATAGATGTTTAAAAATAATATCAACCTTGCATATAATCCATAGAATTCTTCTATGATACTTCAAAACTATGATCTGGAAGGAACTATATTCAAATTTTATAATAGGTTGTTTTCTGTAAAGTTAAATCAGGCTAATAAGATAGGAGCTATAACTGAATTTGCTTGAGATTTTATTTCTTTCTTTATTCGTTTATGGGGGAGTATGACTCTATTGAAGTCAGTGAGAGAGAAAAATAGATTTCTATAGGCTGCACAATTTGCCAGATTGAACCCATTTTTTAAAGTATATTGTTTCTAATTCTCTACACAATAGATATAAAAAATTGCACTGCAAGAAGTAATCCTGGAATTTGTTTTCAATTTGCAATCCTGCATCAAGTGAAAATGGGGGGGGGGTGTCCACATGTTATAGGATCAATGTCCTGGGATTAGATTTTCAAGCTGGGATTGGTTTCAAGATGATCATCTTTGCTTACTTGCTTGCCATCTTTCCAGAAGTCAAAATCAGCATGATTCTTTATTTCTGTTGAACAAAAAGTTTCTGATGTGAATATAGGGGGGCTATTTCTGTATAACTGAACAAGGAGAAGTAGCGCACCTCCTGCCTCTGGCCTGTACTTCTGAGGAAATACAAAACGTGCTCAGGCAGCCCAGTTTTCCAAAGATGCATCATGAGATGCTTGGCCTTGAGTCACTCGTAAGTACACTCCCAATCCTATTTCTTTATGAACATCCACACTGCTGCTGAAAGTCACATCAGAAACATGCTTGAGCAGAAAGGACAATAATGAGAAATGAGGGGTCCTTGTTGCTCTCTGAGCCTGGTTCCTTTCTTGCAGATGTTTCATATCCCGAACTAGGTAATATCATCAGTGCTAGGAAGGAGTGGGGTTTGCTCTCAATTTATTTTCTAGTAGCTTGCCCTGTCACTGTTGGAGGGAATGGTCTTGGAGATTTTTTTGTTGCACTATTTACATTAGCTTGTTTGGTAACTTCCTTGATTGGGGTATTGTTTACTTCTTGATTGTTGGTAGGATGTTAATCTCAGTGTTAGTCTATGCTCATCTAAGTGTTGATTCTGGTGGGGAAGTGTTTTAGTCTTTTTGTTCCCTTTTTGTCTTGTTGACTGTCTCTTTTGCACAGTATGTAGTTATTGTTTATGTCTATATATCTCTTGAGGGCCAGTTTGTCAGAATGCTAGGCTTCCAGGAATTCTCTCCTGTTTTTGGACTTGGCTTGGTCTAAGATGGTCAATAATATAGATGCATAAAAGCAAACTCTGTTCTGTCCAATAAGATTGTGCAACATTTCTAGGGCAGAAAACCTAGAATTGCCTCATAATCTTTCTTTTTCTTATAAAAGCCTATCTCATAATTAGGGCCAAATTTAGTGTCACTAGATCAGAGTTTCTCAGCCTTGGCCGCCTGAAGGTGTGCAGACTTCAACTCCCAAAATCCATGCTGGCAAGAGAATTCTGAGAAATCCAGACATCTTCGAAAGGTCAAGGTTGAGATACACTGTCCTAGTTAGTGAAGATGGGAAGAGGAGGGGGAGTGAGACCCCCTAGTGATTACATCCATGCTTTCATTAATTTTCGTGGAAGCACAAATTAATGGTTGGCAAATGTCTTCTTTTAGATTTTTTTTAAAACTGAGAAATATAATAGTTCTGGGAAATTACACTTCCAAAGCTTTTCTTCAGATGGTCTTTGCTATTGGGGTCAAAGCAAGTCAACTCAAGTTTGAAAAATAAGATTCTGGACACAGAAGGTCACTTGGATTTTTTAAAATACACATATAGTAGAATTTCCAATTATGGAAAAAAGATTAACAGGAACAAAAGTTAAAGATCCTGTATGCTAATCTCATTTAGAAAATTAGAGTGAATCAACTCAGCTAGTTCATCCTCATGTCCCTCTAACCATAGCATGAAGATAAACCTTGCTGTACAAACAATTGACAGGGCCTCCAAGATAGTGTTGATGACAACATAGTCTGAATCGTTTGATCCTCTCATCTCTAGTTCAGCATAAAGTGATTCTGGGCTTCATGACTACTAGTTGTATGGATGTTATGCAGCTGTTTGTAAATTGTCAAGACTTCCTATGGAATTAGCAGTATAAAAATGCTATTAAATGAAGTCAGCCTGAGTTAGCTTCTATCCATCTTTCCTCCAATACAGTTATCAGAGAAGACATTGCTACATCTACTGTTCAGGTTCCACTGTTGTGTATGGTGAAGTTAAATTGACAAACAACATACGATTCAATCTCAGCTTCTTCATTTAGAGCCTAACAGCCCCCAAACACTCAGTCAGGACTTTCATCATATCCTTAGCACATCCCTGGGATATGCACTTGGTTTTCCTCAGTATATCAGTGATCCTACATCCAAAACTGAGGGATGATCTCCCCTTAGCCACTTCATGTACTCAAGTGAGCAGCCACTGGATGACTTCTCCTCTCCTCCCTTATTACCAATAGCTGGTACAACCCACTCTAGACATAGCAGAATCACTACAAGTTCCTCTCAACTTCCTACCCTTGTAAGTAGTCCAGGATGTTTTGGTGTATAATACTGAAGTCCCTAGAAATGTAAAAGACCCAAGAAAGGGGCACTTCACCAACCAGGTCCTGAACCTGTCACCCACCAGAAGCAATCAATGCTGTTTCTGCCCAAGTCTTGAGCCCCACCACTTTTTCAACAATTTCCCTAAAGAAATTGCCAAAGAAGCAGATAGAATTTCGAATCCTGAACTAATCCTTGACTTACACATTCAAGTTGCCAAGTAAATAAATAAATAAAACAGAGGATCTCTTACCTCAAAGAGGAGTTTCTCCCCATAATAGAGGAATGTCTCCATCCCTAATGCCCTGAACTTAACTACACTATTCCTAAACTAAATATATTGAATATAATAAATAAATATAAATATAATAAATACTGTATTTTCTGGCGTATAAGACTACTTTTTAACACAGGAAAATCCTCTCAAAAGTCAGGGTTCGTCTTATACTCTGGGTATAAGCCTACCGACGCTCCGACTTCCCCAGCTGACCCCCAGTGATGGCGAGCCCCAGCTGTCTGGGGAAGTTGGAGCATCGGTAATATCCACCTGGATGCCTGGGATGGTGGGGGAAGCTCCGCGCAGCAACCAGCTGGGTCCAGCATTCAGCGGCATGCAGCCTTGACGAGATTGGCACAGCTTTCCGAATCTGAGTTGCCGGTGCTAACCAATGACACTACGGGAGCACCGAAAACATTGAGGGGTAGTCTTATACGGCGAATATAGCCCAAACCTTATATTTTAATAGGAAAAGTAGGGGGTCGTCTTATACGCCCAGTCGTCTTATATGCCGGAAAATACCTTAAATATAAGTAAATATAATAAATAAATATTGTGTGTAAAGTAATCTAAGTAAACAAGTATATTAAATAAGATAAATAAGTAAATATGCAAACAAACACTGAAAAGTTAAACAAAGCCAAAATCTGATCTAAGCTACCACTAGTTAACATGCACACAGATAAAAACTTATCAGTGAGCAACTTTCATTCAGCCCATGAGTTTGCTTTGCTTTTCCTTTGTGAGGTGATGCTTCATAATGGTCCTGAGAGGTAGATGAGCTCACAAAGGGGAAGTAAATAAAATCTTTGGGTGGGCTGAATGAAGGCTACTCAGAGTTTTATTTGTTTTTCAATATTTCCATATTTTTCAATATTGTAAAAAAACAGAATATTGTACAAAATTCTGTTGATGTGTTTGCTGGAATCAGAGGATTATCTAACAAGAAAAATGCCATAAAAAATTAGTGCCACTGAAGAAAGCAGGGAGTTCTCTATGGAGATTCTCAGTCATCCAGAACATGGTTGTCCCAAAGGTCCTTTTTCAAGAGGCAACTGAACTTTTTCTTTGAAGACATTTCGCTTCTCATTCAAGAAGCTTCTTGCAGATCTCTGGAGAAATATGCACAATTTAGAAAGGAAAATGGTGCAGAGGAGAGCATTGGAGAGATTTCTGTAAACTACAGTAGGGCTCTTGCTCCACCATACTGTACTTGCCTTTTACTCTTGGGGAGGGGGGGACTTCAAGGCAAACACAATATTCAAACTTAATTCAGCAACAGCCTTTTATTTTCTGCCTGAGCTGCTGAGATATATATATGGCAATATGTTGCATGGCCATTATTATTGTGATACAGTGCACTTTTCTTACTGTTTTTCTGCCTACAGCAGAGCCTTTTTGATGATCAGAATAAATGACAGAAAATCTATTGTGTTTAGGGAGCATCTGTGCATTGAGCATTTAAACAGAAAGCATTCATAGATAAGCTATGTCACAATGATGCCATTCTTTAATTCATAAAACAGTAAAATGTGAATTGCATTGGGGGTGCCAGTTTGTTTCCAGGTCCAGTTGGTTATCACTTTTAAAATCCTTCGTGGAATGGGTTCTGTTTACATAAGGAAGCATCTTGTCCCAACTCGTCCCACCCAGTTAGGTAGAGAGCAGTGGTGAAATCCATTTTTTTTTTTACTACCGGTTCTGTGGGTGTGGCTTGGAGGGCATGGCATGGCTTGGTGGGTGTGGCAGGGGAAGGATACTGCAAAATCCCCATTCCCACTCCACTCCTGGGGGAAGGATATTGCAAAATTTCCATTCCCACCCCACTCCTGGAGAAGGATATTGCAAAATCTCCATTCCCACCCCACTCTGGGGCCAGCCAAAGGTGGTATTTGCCGGTTCTCCAAGCTACTCAAAATTACCGCTACTGGTTCTCCGAACTGCTCAAAATTTCCATAACCGGTTCTCCAGAACCTGTCAGAACCTGCTGGATTTACCCCTGGTAGAGTGGGTATATTACAGACCCTGTCAGTTAAAGTTAATTCCTACTGGTGGGATTCCTAATTCCTAATTAAGTCAGTTAAAGAATTCCTACTGGTGGTATCTAAGAAGAGACCATTCTCTGTCATTGTCTCCAACTTATGGAACATCTTGCCTCCAGAGCAAGATGTTGGCCCCCATCTCTCGGCTTTCCAAAGAGCAGGAAAACCAGGTTCTGCCAATTCATTTATGGACCAAAGAGTAGGATGCCACCAGTGGCTGGTGTGAACCTGAAAGCACTCCCTCAGCCTCATTCAGTTTTCATTCTGTTTCAACTCTTATCTTTTAAATTGTATGGTTTTATCTGTAAACTGCCCAGAGTCAATTAGGTGGGCGATGTCTAATTTTGATTAATAGATTAATAATTAATAAATCAAAATTATCATATTATTATACCTTTGTGAATGTATCCATAGCATCCCTTTCCAGTTCACCCAACAGATATAAAAGCCATGCTAAATTCTTGTTATATTGTTGAAATGGTAAATAGTTTCGTTTTAAAATAATGAACAGATGGCAAAGTTACTCATAGATCTATGTGTAACTTCATCATCTATGATGAAACAAATCACCACTTAATATCAGGGGAGGGAAAGACTATAGAAATGTCACTCAAATGTATCAGCAATTTAAAAAAAAGAATCTGCAGCAGCCTAGCTATTTAAATTATATCTTCATTATTTTAGGCAGAAAGACAATGGAGCTCTATAGAACAACGTTTAGGTATATATCTGCAAGAAACCGCCATGGGATTCTTACACTAATAATGTTTGTTATTTTAGAAGCTCCTTTGGCAATAAGGGTAGGAATAGCCAGCAACACATTTTTGACAACATCTTAATTTAAAAAGTCTGTAAGCCTCTACCGATTAAAAAGCTGGGGAGAAATTTCCATAATTGCAGTTGTACATAGCAACTTGCATATAGACTTGGCAACTCTTCCATTAACAGCCCACTCACACGGGCTCTATTTACATTGCTCTTTTTTTCTCGTAGAGAACTGAGCCAAAAAGGGAGTGATGAGAAATATTTTTGCTACCAAAGCTGATTATCTCAGCAGATAATATTGCCAAACTGCCATCATTAGTAGAAGAAAAACACCATGTATTGGTTTTTATATGGTTTCCAGGAGTGAATATGCTCCCAAGTTTACTAATAATTTTTCTCATCAAGAGGGGGTCCTGTGAACATTTTTTTGGCAAAACCCCACCAATCCTACAGAGATTCAAATGTGCATACATGTGAGAAGAATTGCTATTTTATCCCACAATGGACTTTGCCCAGCTATCTCAAATCCATTAGAATGCATGAAGTTGAAATTTGCTGTGAACAAAGCAGTCTAAAAGATGACAAATGTTGCTATACTCAAAATAATGCTTCCTTCTGGCCCAGTTACATACATGCACGATCATCATATGGAGTAAAAAGGAGTATTTTGATATAGCGAGGGAGGGAGGGAGGGAGGGAGGGAGGGAGGGAGGGAGGGAGGGAGGGAAGGAAGGAAGGAAGGAAGGAAGGAAGGAAGGAAGGAAGGAAGGAAGGATGGAAGGAAGGAAGGAAGGCAGGCTGCTCTTCTGTTAATGACAATGGTAAAGACTGTTAATAACTTGGATCAGTCTCCTTGGAATACAGCATTATTTCCATCCAATTCAGTATTCGGAGTTTGACTGGGAATATCACAGACATTGATACTGGGATGGGAAAAAGCTATTTTTTAATCTGCTATAAAATCTTAAAATCTTCTGTCAGAAAATATCATTAGACTATCATGTACCATTGCTATATATAATTCCATTATTATAATAATATAGTCCTATTACAATATCATAATATTCGACACTGGACAGGCATTTTATCTAATAAAGTAAATTGAAATACATTATAATCAAAAAAAATTTTTGTTAATACGAATCTACAATAATTTGCAGGATTGATCCCCCTTAAACCAGATAAGACTCTTCTGAAATCTGTTTCTAGTAAAATCAAATGTGCCTTATTTCACGGAAAGGTCCTTTTCTCGAAAAATATGGAAATAGACTTCATTGCAGTGTATTGTTGGCTGACCTTTACATATTTCTTCTATTCTTTGCTCCAAAAGGCATTATACGCATGTAACTTCCAATATGGGAACAATTTGAGTTCTAATTAGGCAAATCTCAGATGGTTCCACCACTGATTTGTTCATTCTTTCAATATTATTCTATGGGACACACCAAAAACATTAGGTTAGGTTCAAAAAAGGGACAATTAGAAACGCTTTTATCTTCTTACAAAGGGTATGTAAACACATCATCACTTCATAATGGTGTTCATGTACTTGACATGCTAGGCATATGAATCATATTTTGCTCTGCTATTAAATATAGCAGAAGCATCTTGTCAGGAAATGAACAGTATGACAGTCTGCTTATAACACTTCAAGATCTTGCCTTGCCAGACCTCATCAAAATCTATGAAATCTAACATGCTCTTCTCAAAAACAATTGGGACAAGTTAGCTTTGTAAAATGATCAAGAATGGCTTTTGCAACCTTATAAATGATGGAAGATGCTCTATACAAAACCAGTTAATACAAGTAGTGACTTTCCAGGATCTCTAGCAAAGATCTTTCATACCACAAGCTTATTTGGATCCTTTTAGATAGTGATACCCAGAACTAAACATGGGTATATTGATGAATATCATTGAAAATTATGATCCCTATTGGCCCCAAAGATTCTACAGTAGTTCCTATCAAGCAGTTTGTCAACAGTAGCCTATTGTAATATCATGAGGTTACTATTATATATGTACATGAAACTCTGATTTTTAATTTTTGCAAGATAGTTTTCAAGTCAAGAAACTGAAAATTGAAATTTTATGAATATTTTTGAAAGTCTGACAAATACATTCTGCAATGGTTGATGAAATCACAATCTCAAGTGGATTCCTAAATATATAATTTAGGTACCAGTATTCATAATAAAGCACCAGTGACAGAAGAATTGATAATTAAGGATATTTAGTTTGAAAGAGAGGCTTGTAGGAACCCCAGGTATATAGTATGTTACTTGGCAGATTCATTATTATATGGCATACCACTTACTGTATACTAGCATCAAAAACTGGTTTTTCTAATTGAGTTTTTTATTTTGACCTCAAGCATCATGGGTTATATGCATATGTTGATCACTGCTGTGAGATGGAAAGCCATATATATTATTATATTATTATATTATCTAGTATCTAGTATCTAGTATATCTTTTTTATTTATTTATTTATATGCCGCCCTTCTCCAGAGACTCAGGGCGGCTTACAATGCGCTAAGCAATAGCCTTCATACTTTTGTATATTTATACAAAGTCAGCTTATTGCCCCCACAAACTGGGTCCTCAATTTACCTACCTTAGAAAGGATGGAAGGCTGAGTCAACCTTGAGCCTGGTGAGATTCAAACCTGCAATAATTGCAGGCAGCTGGTGTTAATAACAGGGTGCTTTAGACCACTGTACTACCAAGGCTCTATTATCTATTATCTATTATCTCTACTCTACTTTTCCAATTATATACTTTATGGAATTTATGATAGGTAAATAAATTCTTCACATCAAATATTTTCCAAATCAGCATCCATACTGTAAACTTTACTCACATTACAATCCTATACATATCTAATCTTAACCAAGTCCCATGGAATTCAATAAATATTGAAATCTCTGTCTATAATCAATTTTATGTAGAGCTATTATTTGCTTACCTTACATTCAGAAAGTGTCCATTTTGTACAACTTATGTTGAAATCAAGTAATTTTGAAAAAGCAATTCTATAAAACTAATATACCTATGCCCCAGCAGGTTGCTTAAAGAAAATAAGCCACTTCTGCTACAAATAGATTCTTTCATCAAAACATGAATTCAGCTCTTTAAAAATTTTCTTAGTTCTGCAGCTGTGATACTCTCTTTACAGTGAACAAAATGTTTAAATCATTTAAGCTGAGCCAGTTTGTAACACTGAGAATATAAAAATATCGAGAGCATGTTTCCCTACCAACCATGTATAAAACTGTTCTGCCTGAAACTGATTTTTGAGTCACATATTTATTTTCTTCTATTTGCACTACTGAATGTTAATGTGGCTTTACTGTCATGTGCAATTATTCTCATAGAGATCTGACTGTGCCTTAGGTTCTTGGGTGAAAAGGTCTGTACATATATGGAATGCTCACCAGAGTGGCTGACCAGCCTCTGAACCAGGTTTGTGGCTTCACACATTCTCTCTTTCATATGGCTATGCTCTCCTCCTAGAAGTTACAAATAGAATGCAAGTAAAATGACAAGACCTGTTGGTGAGGAGGCAATGAATGTAGCCCCCCCTTTTTGGGTGGGGGGATTCTCAAAAATTATCAGTCTCGTTGGCAGCTCGGTGTAACCTCAAGAACCATCCTCTCCAAGGGAATTAGAAAAACTATAGGATGTTGCCGAGCTGCGCTGGACTCATTTCTAAGAATCCAGTTTTGACATAGTCTCTGACACTCATTTTATCACATTTAATGCAGCCTTTCAAGTAGTGAACTGGATGGCCCATGGGGTTGCTTCAGGGAAGTGGTTAGAAAGCAACAGGATTCTGTTGAGGTAAAAGCATCTTTTCTTTCTTTCTTTATTTTATTTTATTCATATTTATATGACGCCCTTCTTCCGAAGGACTCAGGGCGGCTCACGACAATAAAATAACAAAACAATAAATTAATGCTAAAACAATCCAATTAAAATCCCCAACAGTTAAAACTAAAAACTCCCAGCAGATCAGATTTGCTGAAAAAGCCATGTCTCGGGCCACTGCGGAAAGAGCGGAGGTCGGGGGCCATCTGGAACTCAGTTGGTAATTCATTCCAGAGGGTCGGTGCAGCCACAGAGAACGCCCTCATCCTGGGCGCCACCAGCCGACATTGTCTGGCTGATGGCACCCGGAGGAGGGCAGCCCTATGTGAACGCACTGGGCGGTGGGAGGCCGGTAGGAGGTGATCCTTTCTTGTTCAAAACTGTGGGCATTTTCTGGTTATTTGCAGGTTGCTTTCTTGTTTGACTTTTTAATACATTTGCTGAAATATTACAGTAGGGTCAGCAATGTTTACTGCTTAGGTTTGAATGTAATGAATTTAGAGTCGAAGGACTGAACTGACAATTTTAATGATGCCATTCATGATATATGTCACAAACACAATCGGTGATTACTTTTCATAAGGCCGATAACCCTAACGCAAAGGGGCATACCTTTCATTAGCTAGAGTGTGGCAGACTTCACACAGTATATCAGAGGTCACATTTCAAAAGTCCCAGGGTTTTTTTGGTTTTTTGACTGTTGTTGTTTTTTTTTAAATATTCTTTTTATGTGGCTTCTGGTAGACACAAAATTCCTTCTGCCAAATGGGTTACAGCTTTTTGTGAGGGGGAAAAAAGCACATACACTGAGATTTTTTTTTCAGTATTATTGTTCCTTCAATGAGTTCCTTTTTAAAGATAATATTTTTTCTTTAAAAAGAAAAAAAAGACCAAGTTGGAAACCCCTGTATTGCTAAGAAACTAGAATGAAAAACAAGGAGGCCTATAAAGTAAACCCAAAACTCCTTTACAATACTCCATTATTCCTAGTAGGCAGCAAATTATGAGACACTGAAGAGTCACTAGTGCTATCATACTTCCAACGGGGCAAATTTAAGCTTTACTTTGCTAGCTTCTCTTCAATCCCCCACACCTTGACTCAGAAGTTCTATGGCATCTCTTTGCCCATATGGAAAAGAGAAAAAGAGGCTGGTCTTATTTTCCTATCAATGGCACTGTTTGTCTCCTGATTATTGTTACAAAACAGGAAAGTCGGCTTCTGTGGACTTCGTAGATACAGACATATATTTTGTATTGCTTTACTAGAGAAGCAGTTTGCTATTGCTTTCTTCTGATTCTTTTTTTCTTTTAATTTCCTAGTCTAGCCAAGAACCTTAGATTTCTGAGTTCGTTCAAGTGCTGCCACTTAGCTTGGCATTTGTTTGGGAGCTATTGAATAACAAGGGTGACAATGTGGGAAATTCTGGGATTCCCCCAATGCTTCTGCCCCTGGGGACAAAGTGGAATCTCCCAATGTCACCTGAAACCTGCCATCTAGGAAGGATGAAAGCAGCTGTAGCTGTTTCTCCAATGCTCATTTGCTCCACCTATCTCTAAGGATGCAACAATCAGAGGTCCAGCATTCCAACAAAACTGTCAAGAAAATATTTCCTCTAGCCAGCAACCAGCATTGACTGATTAACAGAGCCAAATGCCAAGCTGCAGCATATGGATGGGGATTTTTATTTTTTTTTTTCATCAGGTCTGCATTTCCCTGGCCTCAGTGTGTTGGGAACTGCATGATAGAAGAGCTATAACTGAGTAATATGTGTTTGGCATGCACTCAGTCATAATTCAAAACACACATACTACAATAAAAAGAACATATGCAATGACTTTTATACACCATTGTATACCCTTTTATTTGTACATGATTTCATATTATACAATCTTATTTGACTTATATCCCACCGTTATTTATGTGCACCTGATCCATTTTTATATATACTTCTTTGTAGCATACATATTTTGCTAGCTCAGACCTGCAATGCAAAATGCAAAGAGGTCCATAGTGAGATGGATAACTTTGTTTTGCTTAGCTAGTATATTAATTCAGAAAGTGAAAAATAGGTCAATGAGCTAAAAATTACGCAGCAACTGAAAATTATGTGCCCAATCAGTTAGTACATTCTAAAACCAAACAGAGAAGCATGCTTCTTTAATCTCTTTCTAGCACCATTTTGTATGCTTGCTAGGGGGAAAAAAACACAAGATTACTCTTGCTAAAAGTTTAAACTGGTCTTTTGCCAGAAGTCGTGTAAAATGAGGATGAGACTGCCAAAACTTACTGGAAAGGATTTAAATATTTGGTGTAATCCAGGAATCTTTGGGGATATTAGTCTAATTCAAAGAATAACCAAAGGGTATATTAAAAGCTACACAAACTTCTGTCTGCGTTGTCCAGTGATAGTCTCTTCAGATGCTTTCAACAAACATGGAGCAAGTTGCTCACATTAAAAATTAATAATAATAATAATAATAATAATAATAATAATAATAATAATAATAATAATAATAATTTTATTTCTATACCGCCCTTCTCCCGAAGGACTCAGGGCGGTGTACAGCCTATTAAAAGCACAAGACAAACATCAATTAAAATTATTAAATAATTTCGGCTCAGTTTAAGACCCCAAAAATTTAAAACACCCGATTTAAAATTTTTACATTGATAACCCAGCCTGGCGGAACAACAGGGTCTTGAGGGCACAGCAAAATACCCAGAGGTCGGAGATCGTATGCATTTCTGGGGGCAGTTCATTCAATAGGGCTGGAGCCCCACAGAGAAGGCCCTCCCCCTGGGTGTTGCCAGCCGGCATAGCTTGGCCGATGGCACCCTGAGGAGACCCTCTCTGTGTGAGCAAACTGGCAGGTGGGAGGCTATTGGTGGCAGAAGGCGGTCTCGAAGGTACCCGGGTCCTATGCCATGGAGCGCTTTAAAGGTGGTAACCAACACCTTGAATTGCACCCAGAAGACCACTGGGAGCCAGTGCAGCTCGCGCAGGAGGGGTGTCACGTGGGCACAATGGGTTGCGCCCATAACCACCCGCGTGGCTGCATTCTGGACCAGTTGGAGCCTCCGAGTGCTCTTCAAGGGGAGCCCCATGTAGAGAGCATTACAGTAGTCCAGCCGGGAGGTGACGAGGGCATGAGTGACCGTGCGCAAGGCGTCCCGATCCAGAAAGGGCTGCAACTGGCGAATCAGGCGGACCTGATAGAAGGCCCCCCTGGCCACGGCCATCATATACTCTTCTAAAGACAGCCGTGAGTTCAGGAGGACACCCAGATTGCGAGCCCTCTCTGTGGGGGGCAAAGATTCACCCCCAATAGTCAGCGATGGCACCAGCTGACTATATCAGGACACTGGAAGCCACAGCCACTCAGTCTTGGAAGGGTTGAGTCTGAGCCTGTTTCTCCCCATCCAGACCCGCACGGCCTCCAGGCAGCGAGACATCACATCAAGGGCATCATTGGGGTGGTCTGGGGTGGAAATGTACAGCTGGGTGTCATCAGCGTACAGATGACATTTCACCCCATCACCCCACGGATGATCTCACCCAGCGGCTTCACATAAATGTTGAACAGAAGGGGCGAGAGGATAATAGATTATTATCAAAGGCAAACCTGGGGAAAACAGGTGGCTCAGAAAACTACTTAGGATTATAACCAAGAATAAAAAGAACTGTTAATGATTTTTTTTAAAGCTACAAGTGCTACAAAAAGACTTGGAAAAGTCAATAATTGAGACTAACATACCATTTGTTACAGAATCCATTTGTTTACTAGCTTTGAAGAAAGCTTGCATAATCATTTAGAAACTGTGAAGAGTTTAAAAAATTAATTGATCGGAAATAGAAACAGTTTAAGAAGATGGAATAGAAAAAGGACACAATAGTTAAAATTAGCCATTTTAAACTATTACCAGTAGTTGTATCATTCAAGATGCTGCTGCTTCCGAATTACCTGTCTCGTTACGTCTGGCAGAAGAGGCATGCTCCTGGTTCAATCTTGTGGAATCTTTTCTCTCTCGACGCCCGCTCTTTGGAATATCTCTCCCACAGAGATTAGAGCCTTCCTGATCCCCTCAGGATTTTGCAAGGGCTTAAAAGACATGCTACTGCACTGGGCATGGTGATCTGGAGGTATGGTTGAATCCATGCAATGACGGTATTGATTTTATACGGTTGTAGGTGCTATCATTAAGTGTTGTACCTTATGATTCTTGATGAACGTATCTTTTCTTTTACGTAAACTGAGAGCATATGCACCAAGATAAATTCCTTGTGTGTCCAATCACACTTGGCCAATAAAAATTTCTATTCTATTCTATTCTATTCTATTCTATTCTATTCTATTCTATTCTATTCTATTCTATTCTATTCTATGTGTACTGTTTAATTATTTTATCCCCTGAGTTGGACAGCTAAACTTAGGCATCCAAGTTTAGGTTGGACACCTACATAGATAATATAAATAAATAAATAATCATGAGTGTTTATGAGAAATTATGATTAGATATTCAACCACTGTAAAAATTTAATGGCTTTGATAACAAGGGATATTAGTCAATATAGAAGAAAACCAAAATACTAAGAAACCAAGAAGACCAAATTGAAATTTTGGAAAAGGCTGTATAAAAACTTGGGGGGGGGGGGAATAGTTGAGATGTGTATCGCAAGCAATTTTACCTAAAGGAATTTAGGGTTATAAGAATTCAATATTGTTGAGAATAGCTAAATTAATTCTGCAGCTGTTTAACATGATGACCAAGATTAAATTATTAAGAGAAATAGTAACTAAGCTAGTTTGAGATACCATTGAGATAAACATTTGAGATACCATTTGGAATTATTTGCTGTTATAGTCTTATTAACAAAGATAGCTTCATTTATAATGAAGATGCATTTTAGCAATAATTCTTTGCTGCTGGTTATCCTAAAATTCAGATTCAAAGAATTTTATTTAGACCTATCAAAGTGCCAAAAGCCTTTATTAAGCAAAGTAACCTGGATCTTATTGCTAGTAGAAACTATCAGCTCTAAGTAAACAGAATTTAAAGAAAAAGAGATTGTGGAAGCAAAAATTCTTGTGGAGGCACAAATCCTTGTTCTGTATTAATATTTATCTTAATAGTTATTAATACAATGGAAACTGAATTATTTCACTGAATAAAAGGTCTCTGAAATGAGTAATCTTTCAACATAACTATTACATTAAGTTGTTGAAGAAATTCTCATCATGGATAAATATAAACACTTCAAGAAATTTAAGTTAAGAACTAGGTATTTAATCAGTGCTTGGTTAAGACTAAATGAGCAAATAATTGCATAAAATGTTGGGTTTTTTCAGTCATGGGTTCAATTACTAAATAATTCATAATTTCTGCAAAGTAAAATAGGGCAACGTGTTCACTTAGTAACATTCATGTTCTGTTTATGCCTTACAACCTAATCAAATGTTATAAAAATAATTTCAGATTATTTTTAATGCCTTTGTGTACTTTATTTTGATTCTACAGATGATTAGATAAATTAGTATGCCTAAAGGAGCATGGGGCATTTTCCTGAACATACGTTAGATGGAACCAATTGAGTCTGGAGACTATTACGTCTAACAAGAAAGATTTCACGTATTTTTTCAAATGTACATAAATAGTATTCAATAGATTATACTTTTGCACAATTACTGATAGAAAAGTAATTATATCTTTTTTAGCTGTGAAATTAGAGTGCGATCATTTTCAAACTTATATTACCCTCTTTTTGATTAGAAGTTTATATAAATATATACCGGTACATATCTTTATGAATGCAAATTAGGAATTATATTTTATGATGAAGGCCCGTCACCTTAATTTAGATATATTTAGTGAGAATTCAAAAAGCGTGAATGTAAATTGTCTAAATATATTACTACATGGTATTGGCATTCAGTTTGGCGAGGATAATGGGAAATTTGTCCCTGTTATTTTAAGTTGTAAAATGTCCGTTTCATCAATGATCCAGGAAAGCTAAGGAAAACAATTTTCCTACTTTTTGCTAGATATTTGGCAGATAAAAAATTGCTCATATTGTTTCATCTCTTAGTTACAGGTCAAGATACTTGATAACAGAAGGCCAGGTTGATTAAGCAGTGGGAGGGAGATAAGATTAATATATCACTGGAGAAGGGAACTGTACCATCCAATCTTAAAATAACTTTTAGGAAATTCCTAATAAAGATCTCTTCTCTACACCCTAATATACTGGATAACCAACCTCCATTTTATTGTTTGGTTGCTTCAAAGCTACAAGATTCCTTAGAGGATATTTTTATTTATTTATTTATTTTATTTGGCTTATATGCCGCCCTATCTCACAATGGACTCAGGGCGACTCACAACAATAAAACACAAGCCATAATATAAAATAAGACTAAAATCTAAAAAATTTAAAATTAACCCTTAAAACCCCATCATCAGCCCAGGTCGAGGGATTTGAAAAGCCAAGTTTTTAATTCACGGCGGAAGGTGCGAAGGTCAGGCGCTAATGGAAGGTCCAAGGGAAGTTGATTCCAGAAGGTGGGCGCACCCACCGAGAAGGGTCTACCCCTGAGGGCCGCCAGCCGCCACTGTCTAGCCGACGGCACCCTGAGTAGGCCCTCTCTATGGGCGCGAACCGGATGATGGGATATCGTTGCTGGCTATAAGTGGTCCGCCAAATACCCTGGTCCTAAGCCATATGTATTATCTAAACCCATATCATCTGGCTTCATGTATGGATTGGAAACATGAAGTTTCAGTGGTAGCTTCTGACGACCCACCATTACATGGATTAGCATATGAAAGTAGTTATGGTCTAAAACTCCAGACTTAATCCAGATAAGAGAGAGTGTTCCTGGTCCAGAAATTTTTTCTGAAATAGATTTCAACCTGATATGGATGGTGAATGAAACTTTGAGGTCTAAGTGTGCCTCTGGATTCAGCTTTGCATGTGTAAGTTCACATGACCACTAGTTGGACTTTGAAGAAGCAGGAGAGAAGGAGGAATGACACTTTTAAGTTTTGATATTGGTAAAACACCTGAGAATAACTTGGATAGCCAAGGAAATAAACAAATTCATCATGGAACAATCAAAATTCTGACTCAAGGCACAAATGCCCAGGCTCGAATTACCACATTTTGGACACATGAAAAGATGAAACATGAAAACTTAGTTTTCTTGAGAAGTTTATAATTCTGGGAAAGTTGGAAGAAAAGAGAAAAATAGGCTGACCAGCAGCAGGCATCATTTACAGCAGTGATGGATACACTGTTGGAAGACCTAAAGGATCAGACTGGGCACCAATCATCCTGAAGAAGGTCTATCTTTGTGGTCAACACTAATTGAATGGCACATAACCAATTAACAATTAAAAAAAAACATCCTCCATATCAGAGAGTTTCACAATAGTTAGAGAATGTGAGAAAAGATTCTAGGCATTATATTTATTTATTTATTTAGAAAATTTATTTTCCACCCATCTCATATCGAACGACTCTGGGTGATTTACAGCATAAAACATTAAACAAGAAAAGACATTAAGCTCAACAGTCATGACACACAGTAGATAAAACCATTGACAATTACAAACTATTAAAACCAGATGGGAAAGGCAGAAACTGGACACACAGAGGGTGGGTCCCTGAGCCATCTGGCAGAGCCAAGTCTTGAGGTTCTTTCAAAATGACAGGAGGGTCTTTTCCTAGAGCCCACCAAGCTGAAATTCTTTGGCTAATGGGATCCAGAGCATGCCCCCTCTATCAGCCTGGGTGGTGTGGGCCAGTCCCATCAGGGTGAGATGGTTCCTCAAGAAGCCTGGACCAATGCCAAGCAGGGCTTTAAAGATGATGACCAATTGCAGGAGTCGGAAGTCCAGGAGAACCCCTAAATTGCAGACTGGGTCTGCCTGGGTAGTACAATTCCATCCAGAACTAAAGATGTTGAAGTCCTGGATTTTGGAGTTCCATGTACCCAAAGCCACTCGGTCTTGCCAGGGTTCAGCCAAAGCCTGTTGTCCCCCATGCAGACTCCCACAACCACCAGGCACCATGAGAGGACAGCCACAGCAGCACTTAGTCGCCAGGGATGGAGCTATGGAGCTATTGAGTATAATCAGCATACTGATGATGCTTCAACCCATAGAGATGGATGATCTAATCCAACGGCTTCATGTATATGTTAAAGAGGAGTGGAGAGAGTACTGAGCCCTGTGGCATGTCACAGGATAGCAGCTGAGGGCTGGGCCTCTCACTCCCCATTAACACCAATTGGGACCAGCCTTGGAGAAAGGAGCCAAACCAGCATAGAACTGTGCCACTCAGTCCCAATCCTCATAGCCAGCCCAAAAGGATACTATGGTCAATGGCATTGAAGACTGCTGAGAGGTCAGAGAAAGCCAGAATTGTTGCACTACCCCCATTCTGCTCTTGCCAGAAGTCATCAATAAGTGTGACCAATGCTGTTTCTGTCCCATAACCAGGCCTGAATCCTGTCTGAAAGGGTCCAGATAATCTGTTTCATCCAAGACTTTATGAAACTGCGATAAAACCTTTTCCAAAATCTTCCCTAAAAAGGAAGGTTTGGAAACTGGATGGAAGTTGTCAAAGCAGATGGGATCAAGCAGTGTTGTTTTGAGGAGGAGGCGAACCAGGGCCTCTTTAAAAGGTACTGGAAATGTCTTCTCCTGAAGTGATATATTAATCATTGCTTAAACCTACTTGCTAGTCACTGTCCTGGAGGCTTTCACCATCCAGGAAGGACAAGGATCTAACTGGCAGGTGGTAGCACTGATAGCATCGAGGATCCTGTCCACTTCATCACCAAGACGAGATATAGGCGTAATATGCTATCTAGCAAAGTAAATCCAGAAAATTAAGGGTTTGGCTCCATTTAGTCAATATATTCTCATTTTCCAAACTGCACTGTATCCAAAATCTAAAGTGATTACTATTCTTCTACACTATTCTGTGATAGAATTCAACTTATTATTTCATGGATCTTTTCCAATAGTTAAGATAATACAAAGGAGACATGGATGAACACTAACACTACAACAAAGGGCTATTAATCATTGCTTTCCATGAGTCAAATTCATTATAAAAGTTGGTGCTGATAACATGACAGAAATTAAATACAAAAACCTGTTAGAAGTATGTCAATAAATCCTGTTTCTCTGGAACTTGTGCAATTCTAAAACAAATAGTTTTAGGAAAAAGGGGAAAAAAACAATGGCATCATTTATAGAAAACAACTTGTCTGCTTTTAGCACACAATGTATTAAAAACAGAACAGTGAAAAAATAGGACTTCAGTTTAATTGAGAACGGATTGCATTGTTGTCTCAGCCTTAGTTTCTAAAATACAGATTCTGAGAAGAAAGAGATTTTTCACTTCCAGAGAAACTCCAATAGCAACAGATGAGAATTTACACATAAATGTTTGTTGCTGGTTCCCAAGAAACCCAATTTAATAAGAAATAATATTAAGATGAAACCGACTTGTTCAATGTCCATTTTAAAAGTGGTTTGTCTTTTTTCCACCAGACACAGCAAACAATGATGACTAGCACGCAAGCTTTTGCTGTGAAAGAGCCATACTTCCATTTGAAATGATGGTCTGTTCCCAAGGATAATACAGGACAAGACTGGTAAACTTCATAATCAGGAGAAATTGATGGAATCCGAGAAAAGCTTTGACATATGCATTTTTTTCCTTTTCCTAGAATTAGATAATATCTATTGAGCTAAAAATTCAGCTATTGCGCAGGAAGAATAAAGCGAGACGAAAGTTCAAACGCATCCTGAATCAAGCAACTCTTCAGAACCACATACAGAACGAAAACAGAGAACATCCATCAAAAAGCACAGGTCAGTCCTTGTTGTTTCCATATATAATATTTACAACTCAAGGCAGGACATTCTCATTCACAAGTGGTCAAAACAGCTTCATATAATGTTCTTCAGAGTCAAATGAACACGTCATGCCTTGAAATTAATTAACCAGTACTGTTCCTTTGCTGAGATGAATGCTATCTCAGAACCTGGCCCTGCATGTTTCCTTTGTTTTTGCTGTGTAATATAAAATATATTGCTATATATAACAATCCTCAGAATTGTCCAGCAGTTTTCATGCTGGATATGCTGATAGAAGCTATGATGAGAATAGGAAAAAAACAGGAGATAGATTGTCCACAATATCCAGTATCCTCTGGTCAGTGGTGGGTTTCAAATTTTTTTTACTACTGGTTCTGTGAGTGTGGCTTGGTGGATGTGGCATGGCTTGGTGGGCGTGGCATGGTGGGCGTGGCAGGGGAAGGATACTGTAAAATCTCCATTCCCTCCCCAATCCAAGCTAAGGTTACTGCAAAATCTCCATTTCCTCCCAATCAGCTGAGATTTGGGAGGCAGAGAATAGATGGGGGTAGGGCCAGTCAGAATTTTTACTATCGGTTCTCTGAACTACTCAAAATTTCCGCTACCGCTATCTCCAGAACTGGTCAGAACCTGCTGAAACCCACCTCTGCCTCTGGTGTCGTTTTCATATAGCCTTGGTAGAAAAGACAACAGAACAGCTAACTGAAGGCAGAGTCACAGATTAAAATGACAAATCACAATAAACAACACAAAACCTCATAGATTCTTTCCTCACTGATTCAATGGTGATGGTTTTCCTCAGAAACTGGTTGCATACAGTGGAAAAAAAACATGAATGGAAGTGATTTCATAAATAACTTCTTGTGAGATAGGTGGCCATATAAATTTGATAAATAAACAAACAAATAAATAAATAAATTGCAGAGATTTTAAAAGCATCTTTATGTATAAATGAAAGAATTCCTTCAAATCCCACCTTTTTTTGTCCCACAGGCACTGCATACTGAATAAAAAAATGAGCAATCCTTTGGAATATTATGGAAATTGGAGTGCTGGCTAAGAGGGACAATGGGTGAAAATTCTCTGCATTGCTCATTCCACAGTTAATCCAAAACATGTGGATTTAAGACAGTTCAATTTGTTCACATTTGGAATGGTCTAGAACCTGATGGCGAACCTATGGCATGTGTGCCCAAAGTGGCACGCGGAGCCTGGCATGCGCAGCATTGCTTGTTTGTCTTCCGGGTTTCTGGCATACATGCGTCTTCAATGATCAGCTGGTCTTCGTGCGTGCGACAGTGCCAGAAACTGGAAGAGCTGGTCTTGTTGTGGTCCGCCAGCAGCCTGCTGAGCTGTCACTGGAGTCGGACAACAATGAGGCTGAGGAAGAACATGGGCCAGTCCTGGAGGCTGGGGAAGGCCCAGATGAGGGCTCTGCATCAGAGGCAGAGATGGGGCCAGGGCCATCGGGGAGTGATGCGCGGACTTCAGAGCCTCCAGAGGCTGACAGTAGAGAGACAGAGGAATAGGAGGAGCCTGTTCCTAGTGCACGTATGAGAAGAGTTGCCAGAAGGCAAGAGCAGATAAAGCAGAAAGGATGACTCGGGAGTAGGGCCAAGAGATAATTGGCCCCTCCCATTAGGCTTAAAAGACCAGCAACGGCTCTTTGCCGAAAAACAACCATTGAGAGATTTGCTTCGTGTTTGGATGTATTTCTTTCTTGTCAGCGTCTTCTGTTCCTGAACTGTTGCCATGAAAAGCCTTTGGCAGTTTGCCTAATTATCCCAAGGTCAGAGATAAACTGAAGGTGTTTTGAGAACTTTGCTTTCATTTAATTTGGAATAAGCTGAGAATGAGTTAATTCTCAGCTGTTTTAATAAAATCTGTTTGTTTTTTGGAACTGTTTTGCATTTAATATTAACTACGTGGGCCTGGGTTACAACAGGTCTTCCATTTTCTGGCGTGAGCATGCACGCAGCCAGCTGATCATCGTGTGCACATGCATGCCAGTAACTGGAAGACTAGTGGGCCAGTGCACATGCATGTGCCAGAAACCAGAAGTTCATTTTCTGGTGCACGCATACCCCCTGGGCAGCTCCTCTTCCAGACTGCGGCCCAGACAAACGCATTCCCCCAGCAGAGAAAAATGAGTCATTGAAAAGTGTAAAACAAGAGACATCAATATTTTACAATGTGTGGGAACAGTGGTATAACTGGATAGAACGGAGATAGATTGAAGATAGATAATTA
The DNA here is from genome assembly GCA_012654045.1 of Ptyas mucosa. Taxonomy (NCBI): domain Eukaryota; kingdom Metazoa; phylum Chordata; class Lepidosauria; order Squamata; family Colubridae; genus Ptyas; species Ptyas mucosa. Next base: position 3,025 of record WNWU01015158.1, on the reverse strand, counting down.
TTAAGTACAAGTAATAGATAAAATAAGAATGAAAATACGCACAATTTAATTTTTGTAAATAATGCACGAATTATTGTCACAGGAAAAACACCACAATTAGCTGTTGTTGAGTGAAATAATTTTTTTATGTTTTTAATGTAATAAAAGTTTAATAAAGAGTTTATAAAAAAGAAAAGAAAAATGTAAAACAAACTGAAGGGAATTATAGGAGGGGAATTAAAACATTTTGCATTTGCTGAAAATTCTGCATTCTCATGCCCACAGCCCCATGCAGGTTAATAAATAAGCAATTGCCTCCTGAAAAGAACTGACAATAGATTATAGTATTGAGTGCCAAAAAGTGAGTGTGTGTGGGGGGGGGCACTCTCCCCTCAATGCTAGCAATCGTCGCTGCCCCCTTCTCCCTCTTCATTCCCGCTGCTGTGTGATTCTGTGTGAAGAAGGGAGCAGCAGCATTAGCAAACAGAAATGGCAGCATGCAGGAATGGTGCCCCCTCCTCCCTCTCCATTCCCACTGCCGTGTGAAGAAGGGGGCTAGCGGAGCGGGGAAAGTGTGAGGTTGCTGCTTCTGGGACTCAGGGATTCGGGAAGCATCTGGGTCTATCTGACCCGGCTTCTCTTCCTCTCGCAGCCAGTTTTCCCAGTCTATCTTGACGCAGGCTTCCTCCCCAGACCCCTGTCCATTCCCCCCCCCACCAACAGCTAGACAAAACTAGGCAAAAAGCCAGCCCTCACTGGCATCCAGTTTCACCAACAACGGGCACATTGCCATCTGCATCAAGATAGACTGGGTAGGGAGGATGTGAGTGAGCACCAAAGAGACTATGGAAGAGGGAAGCTAGGCAAAGGGGAGAGCGAGGAGCGTCCGCAGCATGCCAGGCCTGGCAGACTTTCTAAGCCTGCCTAAAGCAGGGAGGGAGGGAGAGAGAGATCTGATCTAACCTCTGTGTAAGTGTGTGTGTGTGAG
>WNWU01015150.1:0-15632 GCA_012654045.1 Ptyas mucosa | reverse complement strand
TTTTATTTTATTTTATTTTATTTTATTTTATTTTATTTTATTTTATTATTTTATTTTATTTTATTTTATTTTATTTTATTTATTTTATTTTATTGTTATCACTGACTTTGGCTGCAAAACTAGCATTTGGATGCTTTACCACAAACCTTTTCAGTCTGGGGTCCTTCGTGTGGGTCAGGAATTCTGGGAGTCCTAATGTCAGAGTTTCTTGCAAAAAATCAAAGCCAGAAGCACACACAGATAAACTGATTCAGCAGGATTAATTAACTTCTTTCTATACAATACCAACAGCAGAAAACAGTTTGATTTCAGCTCAGATCAGCAGACAAGTTCACAGTCAGGTTTCAGTTTCAATTCTCTGCACAGACTCAGAAGCTGCAGACTAAGACACGCCCTGGCTCCAGTCTGTCTCAGCTCCCATTGGCTGACATAGTTGCTATGCCTATGCATTGGCTGACCTTGTTACTATGTCTCTGCCAGTTCATGAATAATCTGACACCTAAGACAAATGGAGAGCCTCAGATGGAGGCAAGATGGTTTCGATGATTGGGTTGATTCTCTCCATGGAAGAATGGTGGCCATTCACCTGAATCTGCACAATTTTATTCCTTAAAACACAGCCCCAGCACTTGGAGTGTTCTTTTTCTTGTAACTCTTCATTCTCAATTAAGTTTGGCAGTTGTTATCCATTATTTATCAGTCATTTAAAAAAAACAGTCTGATTATGGCACGCTTGTCATTTATCTGCTATTCAGGCAAAGAGAAGGATTAGATTAGCATCATCCATCTTTTCAGATGCTGAGTCCTTCCACCCCCAAAATATTTTTGTTTGGGAAAAAAAGAAATTCCCGAATTCTATGAGCAAATCACAGCTTAGGGATCTATTTGACCACGTTTCAGAGTTCTTCTGTAAAGGTTTGCGAGATCTCATGGAAAAAAAGGCTGCGGTTTGGTGAGGTTTGGTAACTCCGCAAATGCTCAACCGTTTCAAAAACGTAATTACGAAGAATACATTTTGGAAAGTATGAGCCGAGGTGGCGCAGTGGTTAGAGTGCAGTACTGCAGCTACTTCAGCTGACTGCTAGTTCAGCAGATCAGCAGATCAAATCTCACCGGCTCAAGGTCGACTCAGCCTTCCATCCTTCCAAGGTGGGTAAAATGAGGACCCAGATTGTTGGGGGCAATATGCTAATGCAATATGCTAATATGCTATATGTTAACTTTGTAAACCGCTTAGAGTGGGCTGTATAGCATTATTATTAGATTATTAGATTATTAGATTATTATAGATTATTTATCTAAATAAATAAATAAATAAAATCTACTAATGCCAGGGACCATGCTGGCAACCATGGCTTGCATTTTTCATTTAAATCTTAGATGGCAAAGCCTGTGCATTTCCAAACCCTTGTCATCAATTATCTTATTCTACGGTTGAAACTTTCAGCTGCATGCCAAGATGTGCCAAATGTACTCCTAGTAGAAAAACACACTTGTACAATGGGCCCAAGGTGCTCTGCTTTTTCCAGCCACATGGTTATTTTGCCTCCTTGGACTTTTCTTCTAGTTCCCTTTACCCACCTTCATGTGGTTCCCATCCCTAAAAGACTGGAAACTAAGGGGTCCTTGGTGCTCTCTGTGCTTGGTGGTTTTCTTGAAGACGTTTCATTAGCCATACTAGGTAACATCATCAGTGCTAGAAGGGAGCCTAACAACAGCTTAATCAAGAAATTGATTAAGAGAGCAAACCCAACTCTTTTCTATGTGGTACTGATGATGTTACCTAGTTGGGTAATGAAAGGTCCACAAGAAAACAACCGAGCTCAAGAGCCCAAGGACCCTGAGCTACAAATATTCTCCTTTATTGAGGCTGGAGACTGTGCCCCGTTGGCCAGTACAGTCCTTGGAAGTGTGCCATGTTTTGCACATGCACCTCCCTCTCTCTTGCACCCCTGCTATGCGACAGGAGAACGCCCACAATCATTTCTTTCTGTTTTTGTTGCTCCTGTCATTGTCATGCTTTGTTAGGTACAAAGACAGGAGGCTGGCCCAGCACAAGTCGGAAATAGAGTGTTTCACTCCAAAAGGGAGTATGGGAAATGGTGGGCGAGCGACAATGAGCAGGTAAGTAAAAGCATGAATGCCCCCTGACCCTTTCCAAGGGTCAGGGGGCTTGTCTGTCAGAGGAGGAGTGCCTGGGGGAACATTCCAGCCCACCTCCTCAATGTGTGATCATCGTCGTCCAACCTGTGCAGTGTATCTCTCTAGATGATTTATGTTGTTGGTTAGCGTTGCAAAATAAGTTTGGCTTCTTGTTTGGTCTGTAACAGCAGCTCCATTTGCAGGAGAAGATTCTAAGTGCCAAGAGCAGGGGTGTCAAACTGGCGGGCTATGGGCTGGATGCATCATGCTCAGGCCACGTCCACCCTGGCTCCACAAAGGCAAAAAAGTCACGATATGTGACAATACATGACATGACGTGGTCGCGTTTGACACCTGTGGCCTAGAGAATGGAAACAATCCTGTAAGGCAGACTGGAGAAATGTGGGGTTGTGAGAAAGCTGAATTATTCACTGGGTAGGGTGTAAGGGAACATTGCAGCTCACCTTCTCAATGTGTGATCATCATTGTCCAACCTGTGCAGTATGGTTTATGTTGTCCGATCTCCAATCAGGATTTTTAAAGCCAGCTTGGCTTCTTGTGTAGTCTGTGACAGCAGCTTCATTTGCAGGAGAAGGTTCTAAACGCCTGAAGAATGGAAACAATCCTGTAAGGCAGACTGGAGAAATGTGGGGTTGTGAGAAAGCTGAATTATTCACTGGGTAGGGCGGAGGGGAACATTGCAGCTCACCTTCTCAATGAGTGATCATCATTGTCCAACCTGTGCAGTATGGTTTCTGTTGTCCGATCTCCAGTAAGGGTTGTAAAGCCAGCTTGGCTTCTTGTGTAGTCTGTGACAGCAGCTTCATTTGCAGGAGAAGGTTCTAAGTGCCTGGAGAATGCAAACAATCCTTTAAGGCAGACTGGAGAAATGTGGGGTTGTGAGAAAGCTGGAAGCTTTTCTAGGTAGTCTGAAAATGCAAAGAACCTGGGCCACATCAAAGTGAGTGAGGCCTCGATTTCTCATTGTTTTCCTGTTTGGCAGGGTTTTTAATGTTATAATAATGTTGAAGCTATGATAAGGATCCAGGGGTACCGAAAAGATACAGTCAAACAAATCAAGATGGTGACCATGAAAGCAGAATTGAAGCTCTGTCCACTTGGATTGCACCCATCACAGCAATCATCTTGACTGTATCCTCCAGATATAACTGTAAGGATTACATTATAAGTAGCCCTCCTCAGTGGTGAAATCCTCACAGATTGCCACCGGTTCGCTGCTTGCATATGCGCGGTGTACACCAAATGCACACTGCGCATGGAAAAAGGAGGCTTGGGAAGGTAAGTAGAACAGCAAGGGGGGAAACAGCTGTGTCGCATGATTTAGCAGGATTTCCTGCTTTCTAGCGAATATAAACCGCGCAGCTCAGTTGATCGTCGGAAATACCAGTTCAGATGAACCGTTAGTTTTTATCACTACCGATTCGCCCGAACCAGTGCGAACCAGTTGCATTTCACCCCTGGTCCTCCTCTTATGACCAGTTGCTTAGTGACCGTTTGAAGTTACAACCAACCCAAAAAAGAGGACCTATAGCCAGAATTCTGATGGTTGAGCCTCCTTTGCCATCACGTAATTGAACTTTGAGTGATCAGCAACACAGCACATTTGCTGGCAGAAAGGTACCCATAGGGAACCCACTGGTTTGCTTAATGACCAAAGATTCACTTAGCAGCCAGAGACTCACTTAACGATCACCACCAAAAAAAAGATAAGATCATTATGATTACGACCATTACAACATTCAATCATAATGGGCAAGCATCTTTACAGTTGTATCTTGATGACTACCTGTTAAGTTTTTGTCTATTTCCCATGGAGAAGATACTGGGGTAGGACAAATCCTGCAGTTCAAGTTAGCCCTTCCTGCTCTTCTACCTGTAGACCAGGAATATTCTTTTTAAAATGTCTCTGCAAAAGGGACTCTTTTGCCGTTTGGAAATCACTTCATTCATTACTAGTTGATTGCTTGAATATGAGCCAACCGTGTGCTGCAGCTTTTTTTTTTTTTAAGCCAGCATAGTCCTAGGTTGCATTAACAGAGAGATAGAATCAAGATCGCATGAAGTATTAATACCATTTTATAATGCCTTGGTAAGAAAGACCACACTGGAATATTGCATCCAGTTTTGGTCACCACAATATTAAAAAAAAAAAAGATGTTGAGATTCTAGAATAAATGAATGTGCCGAAATGGACAAATTAACCCTGGAACTCCAGGATAAAGAAGAAAGTGAATATTATTTAATATGGCACAAATGGTATCAATGGCTTGGAAGCAAAATAGCAATACACTAAAAAAGATAGATAGAGGTGGAGGAGATGAAAAACATAGATTAAATTTACTATAACTCTAACACATCCAGTTAGAAATTGGAATATATGAAAAACGATTAAGCAAATGTTATAAAGTTTATGGTACAATCTGTAGATGACTAAAAAACTTATATATGTAATGTAGGGTGAGTTTAGTAGGTGGAGGGAATGTTTGTATTTTTGTTGATTTTGTTTCGTTTTTATTGTCTTTTTGTATTGTCTTAATAAAATTTTTTTAAAAAAAGAGATTCTAGAAAGAGTGCAGAGAAGAGCAACCAAGATGATTAGGGGACTGAAGCTAAAACATATGAAGAACGGTTGCAGGAATTGAGTATAGCTCATCTAGAGAAAAGAAGGAATGGGGTGACATGATGGCAGTCTTCCAATATCTCAGGAGCTTCCACAAAGAAGAGGGAGTCAAGCTATTCTCCAAAGCACCTGAGGACAGGATAAGAAGCAATGGGTGGAAACTAATCAAGGAGAGAAGCAACCTAGAACTAAGGAAGAATTTACTGACAGGGAGAACAATTAATCAGTGGAACGACTTGCCTCCAGACGTTGTGGGAGCTCCATCACTGGAGGTTTTTAGAAAGAGATTGGACAAACATTCATCTAAAATGGTACAGGGTCTCCTGCTTGATCAGAGGTTTGGCTAGCTAGAAGACCTCCAAGATCCCTTCCAACTCTGTTATTCTGGTTATTTTTCTATCAAAACGGGAAGCTCAAAATTGAAATATATCTGGCTTAGCGACAAGGGCAAAGAATGAATTCCAACATTCCTAAAATGTGAATTTCTTACCCATTTTCCACTCACTTTTCTTCTCCTCATCTTCCTCTGCACCCTTCATCCTCCTCCTCTTTCTTTTTCCTCTTTTCTTGAACAGCAGAAATGCCCTGTAGTGGTTGGATGAGAGCTTCTCAAGATACTTAGCTTTACTGAAAAATACTTAGGCATGTAGTCTACCATGACGGGCGGGGGGGGGGGGGGAATCACACTCGAGGATTTCCAAAGGCACCTGCATAATCCACAAACCATCCCTAAATCTCTTCCACAGATAATGCTAGCAATCAGAGATAAAGCAGTTATGTAGGTTGAATCAAACATAAGGACACTCACAGATTGCAAAGACATGCAGAAAATGTTGATCTTCTCCTCTTCACTGAGACCAGTCAGAAAGATTTTGATAAAATAGTTCCTTTTATAGTCCCCGCCTCCAGGATCCCATAAACTACATCCAGAGGTGGTATTCAGCCGGTTCGGATCAGTTCAGGCGAACTGGTAGCGGAAATCGCGTTTGGGCCTGCCCACCTGCCCCGACCCTATGACGTCCTATTTAGGCACACTTTTGAGGCTGGGTGCATGCGTGGAAGACACGTATGTGAGCAAAATGCATGTGTGGAAGGAAGGTACGTGCGCAAAGCAAGCACGGGTGCTCACGACGAACTGGTAGTAACAAAATGTGAAACCCACTGGTGACTTCATCACAATAGATGTTTGCAACAAGCCAAACTCTATTCTGGTACCCCAAAAATGGGGATAATAAAGTCAAAGAAATTAAAGCAATAGCTCATAGAAATCTATACAGGTAGTCCACGACTTAAACAACAGTTCATTTGGTGGCTGTTCGAAGATACGACGGCACTGAAAAAAGTGACTTATGGCTGTTTTTCACACTTACGACCATTGTAGCATCCCCGTAGTCACGTGATCAAAATTCAGCTGTTGGGCATCTGTCCCCTTTTGCGAGTTTCTGATGAGCAAAGTCTGTGGGGAAGCTGGATTTATTTAACAGTTGTGTCACTAACCTAACAACTGCACTGATTCACTTAACAACCGGGGCAAGAAAGGTCGTAAAATGGGGCAAAATTCACTTAACAAGCATCTCACAACAACAGAAATTCTGGACTCCCTTGTGGTCGTACATTGAGGACTACCAATAGGCAGTTAAAACCCAATTGGATGCCAGGCTAAATGAAACTTGACTGGTTTGGGGATGCTATTTGTTTCGGTTAAAATCTGCACAGTTCCTTCTACCTTGGCACCACAAAGTCCTCTAAAATCAAACCATATTTTAGAGGTTAGCCATTGGATCAGGAAAATTTGGACTTTTGGACAACAGTTGGTTGTTACCAGTGGTGGGATTCAAATTTTTTTACTACCAGTTCTGTGGGCGTGGTTTGGTGGGTGTGGCCAGGGGGGTGACAGGCAGCACTCCTGCACCCCCCTGGGAGCAAAAACAGGCCACGGGGGGGGGGGGACACCACTACCACCCCACCCCTTTTGGGCCTAGGACTTACCTGAGAGCCAAAATGAGGTGTGTGGGGACTCCTGGAAGGGTTAGGGTGGGAAGGGGCGGGGCCATCCAGCAATTTAACTACCAGTTCTCCCGAACCGGTCTGAACCAGCTCGAACCGGCTGAATCCCACCACTGGTTGTGACTTCCCAAAATACAAGAATCAGCAGTCTTTAAAGGGTTTATTAAAATGTTTACTACATTAAATTGAACAAAATTCGTATTTCCTATTTTTGAATCAGAATATCCCTTCATCCATGACATCTGAGTGATCTGAGACATCAGCTTTATCACTGTTACCTTTTTTCTCTTTGTTGGCCAATGATGTCAACAAGCCTCGATCTCATTCACACATCTGCTTCATATTGATTGCCCATGCTTGTTTGTTTTTTCATTCTCTTGATGTTTCATAGAGCCTCTTCTCTCCTCCCCCCCCCCTTTTGTTATTGCTGTCTCCTGCTTTGAACGTCAACGAGATTGATCTATTCTGTAAAAAGCAATTCAGATGAAGGACAAGAAGCAAATTGGTGGGGATGAAAAAAAAATACATGCAAATATCAATTACTTGTGTGCCATTTTTATGCCATAAAAAATAGGCTGGGTTTTTTTCCCCCCATCCAATGTTTCTCTCTCTCTCTCTCTCTCTCTCTCTCATCTTGTATATTTTTCTCCCAGAAAAAAAAAATCCCTTTTATGACCAAAAGAACCTAAAAATTCCAGTTCAGTAGACACAAAATGCACCATCATACTGAATAAGTTGCATTGACTTAATAGACTGGAAATCTTATTATGAATAGAATCTGGAGAATTCCTCTTAAGTATCACTTATTGTGATTAAAACGGGTGATTCTTTCTTCCAAAGAATCTTGGTGTAAGAATAAGGAGGAGAACTAATTGCAAAGTTTACCAGCTTAGAACTGAAAAGTTTGCACCTTAGAAGCAATTTAGAACTAAGGAGAAATTTCCTGACAGCTAGAACAATTAATCAGTGGAACGGCTTGCCTCCAGAAGTTGAGGGTGCTTCAAAAACTGGAAGTTTTTAAGAAGAGATTGGACAGTAAGTTCTCTGAAATGGTATAGGGCCGTGATGGCCGAACCTATGGCACACATGCCACAGGTGACACATGTAGTCATATTGGTGGGCACACAAGCTCAGCTCCGCCAGCTGATTTTCGGGCCTTCTGGGCCCACCAGAAGTAGGGAAACAGGCTGTTTCCTGCCTCTGGAGGAGCTCGGTGTGGGGAGGCCTATTTTTCTCTCTCCTGAGCCTCCCGAACCTTTCTAGGAGTCTGGGGAGGGTGAAAACGGCCTTCCCCAACCCCCCTAGAGGCCCTCTGGAAGGTGGGACTGAAAGTTGTCAAACGGGCCATTTTCTGTCTCCTGAGGGCCTCCAGTGGGGTGTTTTTGCTCTCCCCAGGCTCCTAGAAAGGCTCTGAAGGCTGGGGACAGCAAAAAATGGGCCTATCTGCCATTACGTGCCAGGAGCAGGGGTCGTTTGCGCATGCACGGGGGCAGGGCACATAGAATTATGGGTGTGGGCATGCGTGTGCACGACCCCCTTCCCCCCCCCACTCCTGGCACACGATGGCAAAAAGGTTAGCTATCACTGGTATAGGGTGTTAGACTACAAGACTTCCAAGGCCCCTTCCAAATCTGTTAGATTGCATTAGAAAGTTAAATCTGTAGAATGTCACTTTTCATCCATGTATTGAAACAGTAAAAAATTATTGCAGTATTGCCAAGGGAATGACAGCCAACAATACCGTGCGAGACTGAACTCTGAATCATATTTTTAGATTAGCACTTGTGTTTTGCAGCAGGAATACAAGGCTGGCACAAAGAATGCTAACGATCAGCTCTATACGCCATTTCCTTCGGATTGAGATGACATGGGAGATAAATGACATTTCTAATAGTGTTTTGATAGGGATTTTTTTAAAAAACTGCATCGTAGATTTATCCGGGAAGTTAGTTTGACTTCCCATGGTGATTGCCCTAGACAAATCCCAGCAGTTTTCTTGGCAAGATTTCAGAAGTGCTTTGCCATTGCCTCTTTCCTAGAGCTTAGAACAGGGGTCGGCAACCCGCAGCTCCGGAGCCGCATGTGGCTCTTTGGGCCCTCTGCCGCAGCTCCCTGTCCCATCACTGGTTGGCCCCGCCCCTCACTCTTCTTCTTTCTTTTTTTGACTCCAGCCCGAAGCAGCAGAAAGCGAAGGCTGCCTTATGCGCAAATGTGGCGCGAAGGCAGGTACAGGGCAGCTTCGCTCCTTCACTCTCCTCCCCCCCCGAGCCGGGAGGATGCGCACACATGGGGAGACCCTCCTCAAGCGAGTGCCGAAGCTCAGGAAAGGTCCGTGAGGGGCGGGCAGCGGCTCGCTTAAGGAGGGATTCGCATGCTCCTGGCTCAGCCACAGGGCATCATGAGAGGAGGGGGGAGGAGGAGGACAGGTAGTAAAACCGGTGGGAGGCTCCGCCCACCGACCCCGATGTCATCAAAACGCTTCTGCGCATGCGCAGAAGCTTCTGCGCTTTTGCAGAAGTGTGCGCACGTGCGTGGCCCCTCTGCAAACCGGTAGTAAAGTTAAGTAGAACCCACCCCTGAGGAGGATGGTCGCCTGAAGGGAGGGGGAGACACACACACATACACACACACACACACACACACACACACACACACACATATACAGAGGGGGAGAAAGCGAGACAGACAGAGACACATATAGAGTGATACATAGAGAGGGGTGAGAGAGGGGAAGAGAGGGAGAGAGACAGAGGGAGAAAGAGATGGGGGGAGAGATGGGGAGAGGGGGAGAGAGACAGAATGGTTTTGTGGCTGAGTAGGCGTGGCTAAGGGGGGTCACGTGACTGGGTGGGAGTGAGTGACATCGAGATGGCCACGCCCACCCAGGTTTTGTGGCTCCAGTGTGTTTTTTTTTCTGTGGGAAACTGGTCCAAGTGGCTCTTTGAGTGTTTAAGGTTGTTGACCCCTGACTTAGAGAGAATCACTGGCCCAAAAGTTGGACTAAGGCAGGACTAGAACTTACAATCTCCCATTTCTAGCCTGGGATCTAACCATTACAGCAAACCTACAACTCTCTAGTTGTAGGTATCTAACTCAAATTACTTATCTTCAAGATAATGCTGCATGTCGCTTATGGATTGTGGATGAACATTTGTGTGTGTGTGTATGTGTGTGCTTATACAGTCTATCATCATCGTCTTTTAATGACCCCATAATCCCTTGCGGGGTGGAGTCCGGGCAACTGAATGGACCTAGCAGAGTATTTAATGGCGGGATGCCCTTCCTGTCGCCAATGCGGAGTTTTGTTCAGCAGATATATTCTCATTGTGCCCAGAGAGAGAAATATCTGCCTCTACCCAGGATCGAACTCACAGCCTCCTGATTGTGAGGCGAGAGCTCCACCTCTAGGCCACCGCACCACTGTGTGTTTTATACACACACCCCATGTGAATTATTAATTTCTTATTTGTTGCATTTAATTAAGTCGGTAATTTCATGGCCAAATCATAGCAGGGCTATTGAGACGTCTACGTTTTGACAACCTCATAAAACATACCATTGCATAATTGATTTTATACGATAGAAGCAAAAGCTATTAATGGAGAGCTGATGACTGATTGTTTTTCAAATCTAAAAAGGGCCTTGCAAAACAGATCAGGAACAAAAACACGCATCTCCCTTTTTGTCCAGCATCTTCCATTTTGCATTTCTTCCCTTTCTTTTTTCTTTGAAGAAAAACTCACACATAAAATCACCTTTCAGCTTGTCTAAGGGCCAACTTCACTCATTTCTTCCGCAAGGTCATTTTAAGGACACCTCCAGTAATCTTACTTCCCAAAGCCTCAGAAGCAATTTGACGATGATTCTTGATCATTTTGAAAGTCCTGCCAAATCTAAAGGCTGAGAATCACAGCTGGGACCTGTGAAACATTGCCACTCTTACCTCTGTAAAAAAAGAGTCCCCGTGCTCCAGATTTCACACAAAAGGAAAGGAAAAACAGTTGGTCGTTTTTCATATGCTTCTGTTCATTTCTTCTTCTTATCCCCGTGTCATTCTTAAACCCCTCAAAAAAACAAAAGAAGGGGGGGGAGGAATATTTCCAAAGGTTTCATCCTTGCGTTCTGCCACCTCCTACTCCATCCGCCTCCTTCTCCTTCTCCTCCTCCTCTTCTTCCTCCTCATCTTCCTTTTCCTTTCTTCCTCCTCTTCCTCCTCCCTCCTCCTCCTTCTCCTCCTCTTCCTCCTCTTCTTCTTATCTTCCTTTCCTCCTCCTTTTCTTCCCTACTCCATCCTCCTCCTCCTTAACCTTCCCCTCTTCTTCCTCCTCTTCTTCCTTTTCTTCCTCCCCTTCCTCCTCCATCCTCCTCCTTCTCTTCCTCTTCCTCCTCCTCTTCCTCCTCCTTATCTTCCTCCTCCTTTCTTCCTCTTCTTCCTCCTTTTCCTCCTCTTTTTCTTCCCTACTTCATCCTCCTCCTCCTTAACCTCCTCCTCCTCTTCCTCCCTTTTCCTCCTCCTGTCTTCCTCCCCTTCCTCCTCCTTCTCCTCCTCTTCCTTTTCCTCCTCCTTTCCCCCTCCTCTTCCTCTTCCTCTTCCTCTTCCTCCTCTTCCTTTTCCTTTTCCTCCTTTTCTTCCTCCCCTTCCTCCTCCATCCTCCTCCTTCTCCTGCTCTTCCTCTTCCTCCTCCTCTTCTTCCTTTCCCTCCTCCTTCTCCTCTTTTTCCTCCTCCTCTTCCTTTTCCTCCTCATTTCTTCCTCCTCCTTCTCCTCTTCTTCCTCATCTTCCTTTTCGTCCTCCTTTTCTTCCTCCCCTTCCTCCTCCATCCTCCATCTCTTCCTTTTCCTCCGTTTCTTCCTCCTCTTCCTCCTCCTTCTCCTCCTCTTCCTCCTCCTCCTCTTCCTTTTCCTCCTCCTTTCTTCCTCCTCTTCCATTCTCCTCCTCTTCTTCTTCCTCCTCCTCTTCCTCCTCCTCCACCTCTTCCTCCTCCCCTTCCTTTTCCTCCTCCTTTCTTCCTCCTCTTCCATTCTCCTCCTCCTCCTCCATAATTTATCAGGCAAATTGCTACCCTGCTGGAAACAGCCCGCCAATAATTGAAGTGCTTTGTCACGTAAAATGTCATCTAACGCATGGTTCCTTTTTATGACACTGCTTGCTTAGATGGCTTGTTTACCTATTAGAAGTGTTCCTGTACATTTGCCTCTGATGGAGGGCGAAATCTTCCTTAGCACTTGGCAGTCTCTTTCAGGGAGGCTGTTTTATTCATTCTAAATCTCAGAAATGCCTCTGCCCACAGACAGATTAATCTGGGGCCGTATTGAGCCGTACCCATGCACAATTGCTTTCGTTTTTATTGTGGACCAGAGTTTGTTCATTCCATCTATCTATCTTCACTCAAAGGCTTAAGCTGACTTTAAATTCTCTCGGCAACAATTGCAAAATACAGCCTTCCACTTGATTTACACACTGCTCAAAGCACTCACTCATATGTGATATTTTCTTTTTTCCCCCTTTTTTTAAAAAAAGAATCTTATCCAGAGCTATTTGCTGCAGTGGGTTAGCCAGTAAATATTTTGCTTTAAGGAGGATTTTATGTCAGGGCAGTAATAATTTTAAAATATATATATATAAACTTCCTCAGAACTGCTTTGGGCTTTTCCAAAAGGAATCACGGACTGGCCATTGTAATCATCATCCGTTATCTATTTATTTACAAGATGAAGCTTTTTTTAAAAAACAAGACAGCAAACGACTAACCACCACAGTTATAATTCAATTTTGCCTAAAATAGGATAGGTCAATTGCACTATAATGGTTTAGATAACATATTTGCTTTTTGCAAATATGCATATATTACGCATATTTGCATAGTTGTTTTTCTTTTCGTATCTTTCCAATATGATGCATGAATACACACACAAACACATATACATATACACACACCCAGGTGGTCAATGGTGGGTTGATACTGGTTCACCCCGGTTCAGGCGAACTGGTAGCAGCAGCAGTGGGATGCTCCGCCCACCCGCCCGGACGTCATCAAATACGCTCTGCGCATGCACAAAAGTGGCGCTTGTGAGCCACTTTTGTGCTCACACAAAAGTGTGAGCAAACCAGTAGCAAAAATAAGTGAAACCCACCACAGCAGGTAGTCTTAGACTTATGACTGATTGCTTAGTGACCATTAAAAGTTACGACTGATCTGAAATAGGGGATTTATGACTTTTTTTTTATTAGTTTATGTTTTAAAACTACAAAAGCAAATAGTAGGAAAAATAGGGAAGTAAAAAGTGTGGAAAAGAAGGAGGGAAAAGAAAGAAAAGGCATCTACTTCCAACACCCTTTGGAGCAGTAGAATAAGGCATTAACATCAAACCTCGACTTTTCACATTTACATGGTAGTTTAAACCAGGGGTGAAATCCAGCAGGTTCTGACAGGTTCTGGAGAACCGGTAGCGGATATTTTGAGTAGTTCAGAGAACTAGCAAATGCCACCTCTGGCTGGCCCCAGAGTGGGGAGGGAATGGAGATTTTGCAGTATCCTTCCCCTGGAGTGGGGTGGGAATGGAGAATTTGCAGTATCCTTCTCCTGCCACGCCCACCAAGCCACGCCCACAGAATTCAAAAAGCCTTGAATTTCACCACTGGTTTAAACTAGCCATTTCTATAACAACACATTGATCTAATCGGTAAAACCCATAATCGAAGTTTCATTCTTTTTGACCTCAAGCACAAAGTCCAGAAGCTGTTTCCAAGTAGAAATAAAAGTACTTGTACTTTTTTTTTCTTTGATCAGAGCAGTCAATTTAGCCATCTCTGCTAACTCCATCAACTTTTGCAGCCATTCATCCATGGTCGGGATCGAAGTGTCCTTCCATTTTTGTGTATAGAGTAGTCTTGCTGCTGTAACATATATAACATCAAAGTTCCAATTTCCTCCCCCAAGTCTTTTTCCATTAAACCCAAAAGAAAAGTCTCTGGATTCCAAGTTCTGATGGTTCTGATGGCAGCATTTCTGGCCATTTGAGAGTCCCATGTGTCAGAGTTCCAAGCAGGGGTGAAATCCGACCAGTTCGGACCAGTTCAGGCGAACCGCTAGGAATTATCGGCATCGGTTTGCTGAACCGGTAGTAATCACCTCTCCTTGGCCCTACCCATACCCGGCCAGTCGCCGTTCACCTCTTCTGGCCACTCAATATTCCACAGAATTCAATGTTAAATGCAGCAGAGAGAATGCTAACTTTTCTCCCTCCATTCACAATGGAGCTGCTGCAGCCTGTCCCTTTAAGGTAGTCCCCAGGAGGGAGGGGGCTGGGAGGAACAGCTGGAATGGAGCCCTTTTCGTGAAAGGCAGGAAAATGGGGAAGGGGATTTTCCTGCCTATCATCCATTCCTCAATCTCAGCACAGACTGAGGGAAGGATGGTAAACAGGAATATTCCCCTCCCCACTTTCCTGCCATTCGCAACAAGGAGTGGCTGGGAGGAGAGGGGCCAGTGAGGAGTCCCTTGATGTGAGTGATGTCGAGTTGGCCACACCCATGCAGTCACATGACCTCCCTCACAACAAACCACGCCCACAGAACCAGTAGGGGAATTTTTTTAATTTCACCACTGGTTCCAAGTAATATGCCCATAGCAAACAGGACTCTGAGACAAGCAAGTTCCTCAAATATTAGTTTTACTGGACATGTATTGGCAACGGCTGGTGCAAATCGACTGTAAATGTTCCCGTGGTTTACACCTAATTAAAAATGAAAGTTTTTTCCCTTCCCCAAACAATCAGTCACATGGTCCAATCAAGGAACCGTCCGGTTGCCTGGTAACTTCACTCCTCCTCTCTCCAACCACCTGTGGGAATGTCCTTGGTTCCCAGGAGAAAGTATTTTGTTTTGGCTACAAAACCCCAATTATCTCAATCCCCCCCTCCCTATCCCTCAGCTCCAGCATGGCAACACTGAAGCCTCAAAATGGCCTCAGTCAGGTCTGCTTCTTCATCATCATCATCATCATCATCATCATCATCATCATCCTCATCCTCATCATAATTTTATTTCTATACCGCCCTTCTCCCGAAGGACTCAGGGCAGTGTACAGCCTATTAAAATCACAAAACAGACATCAATTAAAATAATTTAAAATTATTAAATAATTTCAGCTAAATTTAAAACCCCAAAAATTTAAAACACCTGATTTAAAATTATTACGTTGATAGCCGGCCTGGCGGAACAACAGGGTCTTGAGGGCACAGGGAAATACCCGGAGGTCGGAGATCTTACGCATTTCTGGGGGCAGTTCATTCCACAGGGCAGGGGCTCCCACAGAGAAGACCCTCCCCCGGGTGTCGCCAGCCGACATAACTTGGCCGATGGCACCCTGAGGAGACCCTCTCTGTGGGAGCGAACTGGCCGGTGGGAGGCTATTGGTGGCAGAAGTCGGTCTCGAAGGTACCCGGGTCCTACCCGGGTTCATGGTTGACACGGTACCACATTTTACGATGGTTTTGCTGAAAAGCTAGCGTGACCTTCATTTTGCAACTGTGTATGTGCTTGTGTGTGTGTGTGTGCGTTTGTGTGTGTGTGTGTGTGTGTGTGTGTGTGTGTGAGTAGCTGTGCATTACAAAGTATACAGCAGATCTCCTGGAAATATCTTGGCTTTTTTTTTTTAATGACTTGCAGCCTTTTGGAAGACTAGAGTTTCCACAAGGTATATGCCTCTGATGTTTGTATACGTACAGTAGTGGCCAAAATTGTGGAAACCTTTTGGTAAAAGTATATTTTCTAAAACTAGCTAATAACATCATTTTTTTTTTTTGGAGTAGTACAGTAGTGGGTTTCAATTTTGTTGGC
>WNWU01015149.1:0-15778 GCA_012654045.1 Ptyas mucosa | reverse complement strand
TTTTATTTTATTTTATTTTATTTTATTTTATTTTATTTTATTTTATTATTTTATTTTATTTTATTTTATTTTATTTTATTTATTTTATTTTATTGTTATCACTGACTTTGGCTGCAAAACTAGCATTTGGATGCTTTACCACAAACCTTTTCAGTCTGGGGTCCTTCGTGTGGGTCAGGAATTCTGGGAGTCCTAATGTCAGAGTTTCTTGCAAAAAATCAAAGCCAGAAGCACACACAGATAAACTGATTCAGCAGGATTAATTAACTTCTTTCTATACAATACCAACAGCAGAAAACAGTTTGATTTCAGCTCAGATCAGCAGACAAGTTCACAGTCAGGTTTCAGTTTCAATTCTCTGCACAGACTCAGAAGCTGCAGACTAAGACACGCCCTGGCTCCAGTCTGTCTCAGCTCCCATTGGCTGACATAGTTGCTATGCCTATGCATTGGCTGACCTTGTTACTATGTCTCTGCCAGTTCATGAATAATCTGACACCTAAGACAAATGGAGAGCCTCAGATGGAGGCAAGATGGTTTCGATGATTGGGTTGATTCTCTCCATGGAAGAATGGTGGCCATTCACCTGAATCTGCACAATTTTATTCCTTAAAACACAGCCCCAGCACTTGGAGTGTTCTTTTTCTTGTAACTCTTCATTCTCAATTAAGTTTGGCAGTTGTTATCCATTATTTATCAGTCATTTAAAAAAAACAGTCTGATTATGGCACGCTTGTCATTTATCTGCTATTCAGGCAAAGAGAAGGATTAGATTAGCATCATCCATCTTTTCAGATGCTGAGTCCTTCCACCCCCAAAATATTTTTGTTTGGGAAAAAAAGAAATTCCCGAATTCTATGAGCAAATCACAGCTTAGGGATCTATTTGACCACGTTTCAGAGTTCTTCTGTAAAGGTTTGCGAGATCTCATGGAAAAAAAGGCTGCGGTTTGGTGAGGTTTGGTAACTCCGCAAATGCTCAACCGTTTCAAAAACGTAATTACGAAGAATACATTTTGGAAAGTATGAGCCGAGGTGGCGCAGTGGTTAGAGTGCAGTACTGCAGCTACTTCAGCTGACTGCTAGTTCAGCAGATCAGCAGATCAAATCTCACCGGCTCAAGGTCGACTCAGCCTTCCATCCTTCCAAGGTGGGTAAAATGAGGACCCAGATTGTTGGGGGCAATATGCTAATGCAATATGCTAATATGCTATATGTTAACTTTGTAAACCGCTTAGAGTGGGCTGTATAGCATTATTATTAGATTATTAGATTATTAGATTATTATAGATTATTTATCTAAATAAATAAATAAATAAAATCTACTAATGCCAGGGACCATGCTGGCAACCATGGCTTGCATTTTTCATTTAAATCTTAGATGGCAAAGCCTGTGCATTTCCAAACCCTTGTCATCAATTATCTTATTCTACGGTTGAAACTTTCAGCTGCATGCCAAGATGTGCCAAATGTACTCCTAGTAGAAAAACACACTTGTACAATGGGCCCAAGGTGCTCTGCTTTTTCCAGCCACATGGTTATTTTGCCTCCTTGGACTTTTCTTCTAGTTCCCTTTACCCACCTTCATGTGGTTCCCATCCCTAAAAGACTGGAAACTAAGGGGTCCTTGGTGCTCTCTGTGCTTGGTGGTTTTCTTGAAGACGTTTCATTAGCCATACTAGGTAACATCATCAGTGCTAGAAGGGAGCCTAACAACAGCTTAATCAAGAAATTGATTAAGAGAGCAAACCCAACTCTTTTCTATGTGGTACTGATGATGTTACCTAGTTGGGTAATGAAAGGTCCACAAGAAAACAACCGAGCTCAAGAGCCCAAGGACCCTGAGCTACAAATATTCTCCTTTATTGAGGCTGGAGACTGTGCCCCGTTGGCCAGTACAGTCCTTGGAAGTGTGCCATGTTTTGCACATGCACCTCCCTCTCTCTTGCACCCCTGCTATGCGACAGGAGAACGCCCACAATCATTTCTTTCTGTTTTTGTTGCTCCTGTCATTGTCATGCTTTGTTAGGTACAAAGACAGGAGGCTGGCCCAGCACAAGTCGGAAATAGAGTGTTTCACTCCAAAAGGGAGTATGGGAAATGGTGGGCGAGCGACAATGAGCAGGTAAGTAAAAGCATGAATGCCCCCTGACCCTTTCCAAGGGTCAGGGGGCTTGTCTGTCAGAGGAGGAGTGCCTGGGGGAACATTCCAGCCCACCTCCTCAATGTGTGATCATCGTCGTCCAACCTGTGCAGTGTATCTCTCTAGATGATTTATGTTGTTGGTTAGCGTTGCAAAATAAGTTTGGCTTCTTGTTTGGTCTGTAACAGCAGCTCCATTTGCAGGAGAAGATTCTAAGTGCCAAGAGCAGGGGTGTCAAACTGGCGGGCTATGGGCTGGATGCATCATGCTCAGGCCACGTCCACCCTGGCTCCACAAAGGCAAAAAAGTCACGATATGTGACAATACATGACATGACGTGGTCGCGTTTGACACCTGTGGCCTAGAGAATGGAAACAATCCTGTAAGGCAGACTGGAGAAATGTGGGGTTGTGAGAAAGCTGAATTATTCACTGGGTAGGGTGTAAGGGAACATTGCAGCTCACCTTCTCAATGTGTGATCATCATTGTCCAACCTGTGCAGTATGGTTTATGTTGTCCGATCTCCAATCAGGATTTTTAAAGCCAGCTTGGCTTCTTGTGTAGTCTGTGACAGCAGCTTCATTTGCAGGAGAAGGTTCTAAACGCCTGAAGAATGGAAACAATCCTGTAAGGCAGACTGGAGAAATGTGGGGTTGTGAGAAAGCTGAATTATTCACTGGGTAGGGCGGAGGGGAACATTGCAGCTCACCTTCTCAATGAGTGATCATCATTGTCCAACCTGTGCAGTATGGTTTCTGTTGTCCGATCTCCAGTAAGGGTTGTAAAGCCAGCTTGGCTTCTTGTGTAGTCTGTGACAGCAGCTTCATTTGCAGGAGAAGGTTCTAAGTGCCTGGAGAATGCAAACAATCCTTTAAGGCAGACTGGAGAAATGTGGGGTTGTGAGAAAGCTGGAAGCTTTTCTAGGTAGTCTGAAAATGCAAAGAACCTGGGCCACATCAAAGTGAGTGAGGCCTCGATTTCTCATTGTTTTCCTGTTTGGCAGGGTTTTTAATGTTATAATAATGTTGAAGCTATGATAAGGATCCAGGGGTACCGAAAAGATACAGTCAAACAAATCAAGATGGTGACCATGAAAGCAGAATTGAAGCTCTGTCCACTTGGATTGCACCCATCACAGCAATCATCTTGACTGTATCCTCCAGATATAACTGTAAGGATTACATTATAAGTAGCCCTCCTCAGTGGTGAAATCCTCACAGATTGCCACCGGTTCGCTGCTTGCATATGCGCGGTGTACACCAAATGCACACTGCGCATGGAAAAAGGAGGCTTGGGAAGGTAAGTAGAACAGCAAGGGGGGAAACAGCTGTGTCGCATGATTTAGCAGGATTTCCTGCTTTCTAGCGAATATAAACCGCGCAGCTCAGTTGATCGTCGGAAATACCAGTTCAGATGAACCGTTAGTTTTTATCACTACCGATTCGCCCGAACCAGTGCGAACCAGTTGCATTTCACCCCTGGTCCTCCTCTTATGACCAGTTGCTTAGTGACCGTTTGAAGTTACAACCAACCCAAAAAAGAGGACCTATAGCCAGAATTCTGATGGTTGAGCCTCCTTTGCCATCACGTAATTGAACTTTGAGTGATCAGCAACACAGCACATTTGCTGGCAGAAAGGTACCCATAGGGAACCCACTGGTTTGCTTAATGACCAAAGATTCACTTAGCAGCCAGAGACTCACTTAACGATCACCACCAAAAAAAAGATAAGATCATTATGATTACGACCATTACAACATTCAATCATAATGGGCAAGCATCTTTACAGTTGTATCTTGATGACTACCTGTTAAGTTTTTGTCTATTTCCCATGGAGAAGATACTGGGGTAGGACAAATCCTGCAGTTCAAGTTAGCCCTTCCTGCTCTTCTACCTGTAGACCAGGAATATTCTTTTTAAAATGTCTCTGCAAAAGGGACTCTTTTGCCGTTTGGAAATCACTTCATTCATTACTAGTTGATTGCTTGAATATGAGCCAACCGTGTGCTGCAGCTTTTTTTTTTTTTTAAGCCAGCATAGTCCTAGGTTGCATTAACAGAGAGATAGAATCAAGATCGCATGAAGTATTAATACCATTTTATAATGCCTTGGTAAGAAAGACCACACTGGAATATTGCATCCAGTTTTGGTCACCACAATATTAAAAAAAAAAAGATGTTGAGATTCTAGAATAAATGAATGTGCCGAAATGGACAAATTAACCCTGGAACTCCAGGATAAAGAAGAAAGTGAATATTATTTAATATGGCACAAATGGTATCAATGGCTTGGAAGCAAAATAGCAATACACTAAAAAAGATAGATAGAGGTGGAGGAGATGAAAAACATAGATTAAATTTACTATAACTCTAACACATCCAGTTAGAAATTGGAATATATGAAAAACGATTAAGCAAATGTTATAAAGTTTATGGTACAATCTGTAGATGACTAAAAAACTTATATATGTAATGTAGGGTGAGTTTAGTAGGTGGAGGGAATGTTTGTATTTTTGTTGATTTTGTTTCGTTTTTATTGTCTTTTTGTATTGTCTTAATAAAATTTTTTTAAAAAAAGAGATTCTAGAAAGAGTGCAGAGAAGAGCAACCAAGATGATTAGGGGACTGAAGCTAAAACATATGAAGAACGGTTGCAGGAATTGAGTATAGCTCATCTAGAGAAAAGAAGGAATGGGGTGACATGATGGCAGTCTTCCAATATCTCAGGAGCTTCCACAAAGAAGAGGGAGTCAAGCTATTCTCCAAAGCACCTGAGGACAGGATAAGAAGCAATGGGTGGAAACTAATCAAGGAGAGAAGCAACCTAGAACTAAGGAAGAATTTACTGACAGGGAGAACAATTAATCAGTGGAACGACTTGCCTCCAGACGTTGTGGGAGCTCCATCACTGGAGGTTTTTAGAAAGAGATTGGACAAACATTCATCTAAAATGGTACAGGGTCTCCTGCTTGATCAGAGGTTTGGCTAGCTAGAAGACCTCCAAGATCCCTTCCAACTCTGTTATTCTGGTTATTTTTCTATCAAAACGGGAAGCTCAAAATTGAAATATATCTGGCTTAGCGACAAGGGCAAAGAATGAATTCCAACATTCCTAAAATGTGAATTTCTTACCCATTTTCCACTCACTTTTCTTCTCCTCATCTTCCTCTGCACCCTTCATCCTCCTCCTCTTTCTTTTTCCTCTTTTCTTGAACAGCAGAAATGCCCTGTAGTGGTTGGATGAGAGCTTCTCAAGATACTTAGCTTTACTGAAAAATACTTAGGCATGTAGTCTACCATGACGGGCGGGGGGGGGGGGAATCACACTCGAGGATTTCCAAAGGCACCTGCATAATCCACAAACCATCCCTAAATCTCTTCCACAGATAATGCTAGCAATCAGAGATAAAGCAGTTATGTAGGTTGAATCAAACATAAGGACACTCACAGATTGCAAAGACATGCAGAAAATGTTGATCTTCTCCTCTTCACTGAGACCAGTCAGAAAGATTTTGATAAAATAGTTCCTTTTATAGTCCCCGCCTCCAGGATCCCATAAACTACATCCAGAGGTGGTATTCAGCCGGTTCGGATCAGTTCAGGCGAACTGGTAGCGGAAATCGCGTTTGGGCCTGCCCACCTGCCCCGACCCTATGACGTCCTATTTAGGCACACTTTTGAGGCTGGGTGCATGCGTGGAAGACACGTATGTGAGCAAAATGCATGTGTGGAAGGAAGGTACGTGCGCAAAGCAAGCACGGGTGCTCACGACGAACTGGTAGTAACAAAATGTGAAACCCACTGGTGACTTCATCACAATAGATGTTTGCAACAAGCCAAACTCTATTCTGGTACCCCAAAAATGGGGATAATAAAGTCAAAGAAATTAAAGCAATAGCTCATAGAAATCTATACAGGTAGTCCACGACTTAAACAACAGTTCATTTGGTGGCTGTTCGAAGATACGACGGCACTGAAAAAAGTGACTTATGGCTGTTTTTCACACTTACGACCATTGTAGCATCCCCGTAGTCACGTGATCAAAATTCAGCTGTTGGGCATCTGTCCCCTTTTGCGAGTTTCTGATGAGCAAAGTCTGTGGGGAAGCTGGATTTATTTAACAGTTGTGTCACTAACCTAACAACTGCACTGATTCACTTAACAACCGGGGCAAGAAAGGTCGTAAAATGGGGCAAAATTCACTTAACAAGCATCTCACAACAACAGAAATTCTGGACTCCCTTGTGGTCGTACATTGAGGACTACCAATAGGCAGTTAAAACCCAATTGGATGCCAGGCTAAATGAAACTTGACTGGTTTGGGGATGCTATTTGTTTCGGTTAAAATCTGCACAGTTCCTTCTACCTTGGCACCACAAAGTCCTCTAAAATCAAACCATATTTTAGAGGTTAGCCATTGGATCAGGAAAATTTGGACTTTTGGACAACAGTTGGTTGTTACCAGTGGTGGGATTCAAATTTTTTTACTACCAGTTCTGTGGGCGTGGTTTGGTGGGTGTGGCCAGGGGGGTGACAGGCAGCACTCCTGCACCCCCCTGGGAGCAAAAACAGGCCACGGGGGGGGGGGGACACCACTACCACCCCACCCCTTTTGGGCCTAGGACTTACCTGAGAGCCAAAATGAGGTGTGTGGGGACTCCTGGAAGGGTTAGGGTGGGAAGGGGCGGGGCCATCCAGCAATTTAACTACCAGTTCTCCCGAACCGGTCTGAACCAGCTCGAACCGGCTGAATCCCACCACTGGTTGTGACTTCCCAAAATACAAGAATCAGCAGTCTTTAAAGGGTTTATTAAAATGTTTACTACATTAAATTGAACAAAATTCGTATTTCCTATTTTTGAATCAGAATATCCCTTCATCCATGACATCTGAGTGATCTGAGACATCAGCTTTATCACTGTTACCTTTTTTCTCTTTGTTGGCCAATGATGTCAACAAGCCTCGATCTCATTCACACATCTGCTTCATATTGATTGCCCATGCTTGTTTGTTTTTTCATTCTCTTGATGTTTCATAGAGCCTCTTCTCTCCTCCCCCCCCCTTTTGTTATTGCTGTCTCCTGCTTTGAACGTCAACGAGATTGATCTATTCTGTAAAAAGCAATTCAGATGAAGGACAAGAAGCAAATTGGTGGGGATGAAAAAAAAATACATGCAAATATCAATTACTTGTGTGCCATTTTTATGCCATAAAAAATAGGCTGGGTTTTTTTCCCCCCATCCAATGTTTCTCTCTCTCTCTCTCTCTCTCTCTCTCATCTTGTATATTTTTCTCCCAGAAAAAAAAAATCCCTTTTATGACCAAAAGAACCTAAAAATTCCAGTTCAGTAGACACAAAATGCACCATCATACTGAATAAGTTGCATTGACTTAATAGACTGGAAATCTTATTATGAATAGAATCTGGAGAATTCCTCTTAAGTATCACTTATTGTGATTAAAACGGGTGATTCTTTCTTCCAAAGAATCTTGGTGTAAGAATAAGGAGGAGAACTAATTGCAAAGTTTACCAGCTTAGAACTGAAAAGTTTGCACCTTAGAAGCAATTTAGAACTAAGGAGAAATTTCCTGACAGCTAGAACAATTAATCAGTGGAACGGCTTGCCTCCAGAAGTTGAGGGTGCTTCAAAAACTGGAAGTTTTTAAGAAGAGATTGGACAGTAAGTTCTCTGAAATGGTATAGGGCCGTGATGGCCGAACCTATGGCACACATGCCACAGGTGACACATGTAGTCATATTGGTGGGCACACAAGCTCAGCTCCGCCAGCTGATTTTCGGGCCTTCTGGGCCCACCAGAAGTAGGGAAACAGGCTGTTTCCTGCCTCTGGAGGAGCTCGGTGTGGGGAGGCCTATTTTTCTCTCTCCTGAGCCTCCCGAACCTTTCTAGGAGTCTGGGGAGGGTGAAAACGGCCTTCCCCAACCCCCCTAGAGGCCCTCTGGAAGGTGGGACTGAAAGTTGTCAAACGGGCCATTTTCTGTCTCCTGAGGGCCTCCAGTGGGGTGTTTTTGCTCTCCCCAGGCTCCTAGAAAGGCTCTGAAGGCTGGGGACAGCAAAAAATGGGCCTATCTGCCATTACGTGCCAGGAGCAGGGGTCGTTTGCGCATGCACGGGGGCAGGGCACATAGAATTATGGGTGTGGGCATGCGTGTGCACGACCCCCTTCCCCCCCCACTCCTGGCACACGATGGCAAAAAGGTTAGCTATCACTGGTATAGGGTGTTAGACTACAAGACTTCCAAGGCCCCTTCCAAATCTGTTAGATTGCATTAGAAAGTTAAATCTGTAGAATGTCACTTTTCATCCATGTATTGAAACAGTAAAAAATTATTGCAGTATTGCCAAGGGAATGACAGCCAACAATACCGTGCGAGACTGAACTCTGAATCATATTTTTAGATTAGCACTTGTGTTTTGCAGCAGGAATACAAGGCTGGCACAAAGAATGCTAACGATCAGCTCTATACGCCATTTCCTTCGGATTGAGATGACATGGGAGATAAATGACATTTCTAATAGTGTTTTGATAGGGATTTTTTTAAAAAACTGCATCGTAGATTTATCCGGGAAGTTAGTTTGACTTCCCATGGTGATTGCCCTAGACAAATCCCAGCAGTTTTCTTGGCAAGATTTCAGAAGTGCTTTGCCATTGCCTCTTTCCTAGAGCTTAGAACAGGGGTCGGCAACCCGCAGCTCCGGAGCCGCATGTGGCTCTTTGGGCCCTCTGCCGCAGCTCCCTGTCCCATCACTGGTTGGCCCCGCCCCTCACTCTTCTTCTTTCTTTTTTTGACTCCAGCCCGAAGCAGCAGAAAGCGAAGGCTGCCTTATGCGCAAATGTGGCGCGAAGGCAGGTACAGGGCAGCTTCGCTCCTTCACTCTCCTCCCCCCCCGAGCCGGGAGGATGCGCACACATGGGGAGACCCTCCTCAAGCGAGTGCCGAAGCTCAGGAAAGGTCCGTGAGGGGCGGGCAGCGGCTCGCTTAAGGAGGGATTCGCATGCTCCTGGCTCAGCCACAGGGCATCATGAGAGGAGGGGGGAGGAGGAGGACAGGTAGTAAAACCGGTGGGAGGCTCCGCCCACCGACCCCGATGTCATCAAAACGCTTCTGCGCATGCGCAGAAGCTTCTGCGCTTTTGCAGAAGTGTGCGCACGTGCGTGGCCCCTCTGCAAACCGGTAGTAAAGTTAAGTAGAACCCACCCCTGAGGAGGATGGTCGCCTGAAGGGAGGGGGAGACACACACACATACACACACACACACACACACACACACACACACACACACATATACAGAGGGGGAGAAAGCGAGACAGACAGAGACACATATAGAGTGATACATAGAGAGGGGTGAGAGAGGGGAAGAGAGGGAGAGAGACAGAGGGAGAAAGAGATGGGGGGAGAGATGGGGAGAGGGGGAGAGAGACAGAATGGTTTTGTGGCTGAGTAGGCGTGGCTAAGGGGGGTCACGTGACTGGGTGGGAGTGAGTGACATCGAGATGGCCACGCCCACCCAGGTTTTGTGGCTCCAGTGTGTTTTTTTTTCTGTGGGAAACTGGTCCAAGTGGCTCTTTGAGTGTTTAAGGTTGTTGACCCCTGACTTAGAGAGAATCACTGGCCCAAAAGTTGGACTAAGGCAGGACTAGAACTTACAATCTCCCATTTCTAGCCTGGGATCTAACCATTACAGCAAACCTACAACTCTCTAGTTGTAGGTATCTAACTCAAATTACTTATCTTCAAGATAATGCTGCATGTCGCTTATGGATTGTGGATGAACATTTGTGTGTGTGTGTATGTGTGTGCTTATACAGTCTATCATCATCGTCTTTTAATGACCCCATAATCCCTTGCGGGGTGGAGTCCGGGCAACTGAATGGACCTAGCAGAGTATTTAATGGCGGGATGCCCTTCCTGTCGCCAATGCGGAGTTTTGTTCAGCAGATATATTCTCATTGTGCCCAGAGAGAGAAATATCTGCCTCTACCCAGGATCGAACTCACAGCCTCCTGATTGTGAGGCGAGAGCTCCACCTCTAGGCCACCGCACCACTGTGTGTTTTATACACACACCCCATGTGAATTATTAATTTCTTATTTGTTGCATTTAATTAAGTCGGTAATTTCATGGCCAAATCATAGCAGGGCTATTGAGACGTCTACGTTTTGACAACCTCATAAAACATACCATTGCATAATTGATTTTATACGATAGAAGCAAAAGCTATTAATGGAGAGCTGATGACTGATTGTTTTTCAAATCTAAAAAGGGCCTTGCAAAACAGATCAGGAACAAAAACACGCATCTCCCTTTTTGTCCAGCATCTTCCATTTTGCATTTCTTCCCTTTCTTTTTTCTTTGAAGAAAAACTCACACATAAAATCACCTTTCAGCTTGTCTAAGGGCCAACTTCACTCATTTCTTCCGCAAGGTCATTTTAAGGACACCTCCAGTAATCTTACTTCCCAAAGCCTCAGAAGCAATTTGACGATGATTCTTGATCATTTTGAAAGTCCTGCCAAATCTAAAGGCTGAGAATCACAGCTGGGACCTGTGAAACATTGCCACTCTTACCTCTGTAAAAAAAGAGTCCCCGTGCTCCAGATTTCACACAAAAGGAAAGGAAAAACAGTTGGTCGTTTTTCATATGCTTCTGTTCATTTCTTCTTCTTATCCCCGTGTCATTCTTAAACCCCTCAAAAAAACAAAAGAAGGGGGGGGAGGAATATTTCCAAAGGTTTCATCCTTGCGTTCTGCCACCTCCTACTCCATCCGCCTCCTTCTCCTTCTCCTCCTCCTCTTCTTCCTCCTCATCTTCCTTTTCCTTTCTTCCTCCTCTTCCTCCTCCATCCTCCTCCTTCTCCTCCTCTTCCTCCTCTTCTTCTTATCTTCCTTTCCTCCTCCTTTTCTTCCCTACTCCATCCTCCTCCTCCTTAACCTTCCCCTCTTCTTCCTCCTCTTCTTCCTTTTCTTCCTCCCCTTCCTCCTCCATCCTACTCCTTCTCTTCCTCTTCCTCCTCCTCTTCCTCCTCCTTATCTTCCTCCTCCTTTCTTCCTCTTCTTCCTCCTTTTCCTCCTCTTTTTCTTCCCTACTTCATCCTCCTCCTCCTTAACCTCCTCCTCCTCTTCCTCCCTTTTCCTCCTCCTGTCTTCCTCCCCTTCCTCCTCCTTCTCCTCCTCTTCCTTTTCCTCCTCCTTTCCCCCTCCTCTTCCTCTTCCTCTTCCTCTTCCTCCTCTTCCTTTTCCTTTTCCTCCTTTTCTTCCTCCCCTTCCTCCTCCATCCTCCTCCTTCTCCTGCTCTTCCTCTTCCTCCTCCTCTTCTTCCTTTCCCTCCTCCTTCTCCTCTTTTTCCTCCTCCTCTTCCTTTTCCTCCTCATTTCTTCCTCCTCCTTCTCCTCTTCTTCCTCATCTTCCTTTTCGTCCTCCTTTTCTTCCTCCCCTTCCTCCTCCATCCTCCATCTCTTCCTTTTCCTCCGTTTCTTCCTCCTCTTCCTCCTCCTTCTCCTCCTCTTCCTCCTCCTCCTCTTCCTTTTCCTCCTCCTTTCTTCCTCCTCTTCCATTCTCCTCCTCTTCTTCCTCCTCCTCCTCTTCCTCCTCCTCCAACTCTTCTTCCTCCTCTTCCTTTTCCTCCTCCTTTCTTTCTCCTCTTCCATTCTCCTCCTCTTCTTCCTCCTCATCTTCCTTTTCCTTTCTTCCTCCTCTTCCATTCTCCTCCTCTTCTTCTTCCTCCTCCTCTTCCTCCTCCTCCAACTCTTCCTCCTCACCTTCCTTTTCCTCCTCCTTTCTTCCTCCTCTTCCATTCTCCTCCTCCTCCTCCATAATTTATCAGGCAAATTGCTACCCTGCTGGAAACAGCCCGCCAATAATTGAAGTGCTTTGTCACGTAAAATGTCATCTAACGCATGGTTCCTTTTTATGACACTGCTTGCTTAGATGGCTTGTTTACCTATTAGAAGTGTTCCTGTACATTTGCCTCTGATGGAGGGCGAAATCTTCCTTAGCACTTGGCAGTCTCTTTCAGGGAGGCTGTTTTATTCATTCTAAATCTCAGAAATGCCTCTGCCCACAGACAGATTAATCTGGGGCCGTATTGAGCCGTACCCATGCACAATTGCTTTCGTTTTTATTGTGGACCAGAGTTTGTTCATTCCATCTATCTATCTTCACTCAAAGGCTTAAGCTGACTTTAAATTCTCTCGGCAACAATTGCAAAATACAGCCTTCCACTTGATTTACACACTGCTCAAAGCACTCACTCATATGTGATATTTTCTTTTTTCCCCCTTTTTTTAAAAAAAGAATCTTATCCAGAGCTATTTGCTGCAGTGGGTTAGCCAGTAAATATTTTGCTTTAAGGAGGATTTTATGTCAGGGCAGTAATAATTTTAAAATATATATATATAAACTTCCTCAGAACTGCTTTGGGCTTTTCCAAAAGGAATCACGGACTGGCCATTGTAATCATCATCCGTTATCTATTTATTTACAAGATGAAGCTTTTTTTAAAAAACAAGACAGCAAACGACTAACCACCACAGTTATAATTCAATTTTGCCTAAAATAGGATAGGTCAATTGCACTATAATGGTTTAGATAACATATTTGCTTTTTGCAAATATGCATATATTACGCATATTTGCATAGTTGTTTTTCTTTTCGTATCTTTCCAATATGATGCATGAATACACACACAAACACATATACATATACACACACCCAGGTGGTCAATGGTGGGTTGATACTGGTTCACCCCGGTTCAGGCGAACTGGTAGCAGCAGCAGTGGGATGCTCCGCCCACCCGCCCGGACGTCATCAAATACGCTCTGCGCATGCACAAAAGTGGCGCTTGTGAGCCACTTTTGTGCTCACACAAAAGTGTGAGCAAACCAGTAGCAAAAATAAGTGAAACCCACCACAGCAGGTAGTCTTAGACTTATGACTGATTGCTTAGTGACCATTAAAAGTTACGACTGATCTGAAATAGGGGATTTATGACTTTTTTTTTATTAGTTTATGTTTTAAAACTACAAAAGCAAATAGTAGGAAAAATAGGGAAGTAAAAAGTGTGGAAAAGAAGGAGGGAAAAGAAAGAAAAGGCATCTACTTCCAACACCCTTTGGAGCAGTAGAATAAGGCATTAACATCAAACCTCGACTTTTCACATTTACATGGTAGTTTAAACCAGGGGTGAAATCCAGCAGGTTCTGACAGGTTCTGGAGAACCGGTAGCGGATATTTTGAGTAGTTCAGAGAACTAGCAAATGCCACCTCTGGCTGGCCCCAGAGTGGGGAGGGAATGGAGATTTTGCAGTATCCTTCCCCTGGAGTGGGGTGGGAATGGAGAATTTGCAGTATCCTTCTCCTGCCACGCCCACCAAGCCACGCCCACAGAATTCAAAAAGCCTTGAATTTCACCACTGGTTTAAACTAGCCATTTCTATAACAACACATTGATCTAATCGGTAAAACCCATAATCGAAGTTTCATTCTTTTTGACCTCAAGCACAAAGTCCAGAAGCTGTTTCCAAGTAGAAATAAAAGTACTTGTACTTTTTTTTTCTTTGATCAGAGCAGTCAATTTAGCCATCTCTGCTAACTCCATCAACTTTTGCAGCCATTCATCCATGGTCGGGATCGAAGTGTCCTTCCATTTTTGTGTATAGAGTAGTCTTGCTGCTGTAACATATATAACATCAAAGTTCCAATTTCCTCCCCCAAGTCTTTTTCCATTAAACCCAAAAGAAAAGTCTCTGGATTCCAAGTTCTGATGGTTCTGATGGCAGCATTTCTGGCCATTTGAGAGTCCCATGTGTCAGAGTTCCAAGCAGGGGTGAAATCCGACCAGTTCGGACCAGTTCAGGCGAACCGCTAGGAATTATCGGCATCGGTTTGCTGAACCGGTAGTAATCACCTCTCCTTGGCCCTACCCATACCCGGCCAGTCGCCGTTCACCTCTTCTGGCCACTCAATATTCCACAGAATTCAATGTTAAATGCAGCAGAGAGAATGCTAACTTTTCTCCCTCCATTCACAATGGAGCTGCTGCAGCCTGTCCCTTTAAGGTAGTCCCCAGGAGGGAGGGGGCTGGGAGGAACAGCTGGAATGGAGCCCTTTTCGTGAAAGGCAGGAAAATGGGGAAGGGGATTTTCCTGCCTATCATCCATTCCTCAATCTCAGCACAGACTGAGGGAAGGATGGTAAACAGGAATATTCCCCTCCCCACTTTCCTGCCATTCGCAACAAGGAGTGGCTGGGAGGAGAGGGGCCAGTGAGGAGTCCCTTGATGTGAGTGATGTCGAGTTGGCCACACCCATGCAGTCACATGACCTCCCTCACAACAAACCACGCCCACAGAACCAGTAGGGGAATTTTTTTAATTTCACCACTGGTTCCAAGTAATATGCCCATAGCAAACAGGACTCTGAGACAAGCAAGTTCCTCAAATATTAGTTTTACTGGACATGTATTGGCAACGGCTGGTGCAAATCGACTGTAAATGTTCCCGTGGTTTACACCTAATTAAAAATGAAAGTTTTTTCCCTTCCCCAAACAATCAGTCACATGGTCCAATCAAGGAACCGTCCGGTTGCCTGGTAACTTCACTCCTCCTCTCTCCAACCACCTGTGGGAATGTCCTTGGTTCCCAGGAGAAAGTATTTTGTTTTGGCTACAAAACCCCAATTATCTCAATCCCCCCCTCCCTATCCCTCAGCTCCAGCATGGCAACACTGAAGCCTCAAAATGGCCTCAGTCAGGTCTGCTTCTTCATCATCATCATCATCATCATCATCATCATCATCATCCTCATCCTCATCATAATTTTATTTCTATACCGCCCTTCTCCCGAAGGACTCAGGGCAGTGTACAGCCTATTAAAATCACAAAACAGACATCAATTAAAATAATTTAAAATTATTAAATAATTTCAGCTAAATTTAAAACCCCAAAAATTTAAAACACCTGATTTAAAATTATTACGTTGATAGCCGGCCTGGCGGAACAACAGGGTCTTGAGGGCACAGGGAAATACCCGGAGGTCGGAGATCTTACGCATTTCTGGGGGCAGTTCATTCCACAGGGCAGGGGCTCCCACAGAGAAGACCCTCCCCCGGGTGTCGCCAGCCGACATAACTTGGCCGATGGCACCCTGAGGAGACCCTCTCTGTGGGAGCGAACTGGCCGGTGGGAGGCTATTGGTGGCAGAAGTCGGTCTCGAAGGTACCCGGGTCCTACCCGGGTTCATGGTTGACACGGTACCACATTTTACGATGGTTTTGCTGAAAAGCTAGCGTGACCTTCATTTTGCAACTGTGTATGTGCTTGTGTGTGTGTGTGTGCGTTTGTGTGTGTGTGTGTGTGTGTGTGTGTGTGTGTGAGTAGCTGTGCATTACAAAGTATACAGCAGATCTCCTGGAAATATCTTGGCTTTTTTTTTTTAATGACTTGCAGCCTTTTGGAAGACTAGAGTTTCCACAAGGTATATGCCTCTGATGTTTGTATACGTACAGTAGTGGCCAAAATTGTGGAAACCTTTTGGTAAAAGTATATTTTCTAAAACTAGCTAATAACATCATTTTTTTTTTTTTGGAGTAGTACAGTAGTGGGTTTCAATTTTGTTGGC
>WNWU01015148.1:0-23400 GCA_012654045.1 Ptyas mucosa | reverse complement strand
CCTTCCTTCCTTCCTTCCTTCCTTCCTTCCTTCCTTCCTTCCTTCCTTCCTTCCTTCCTTCCTTCCTTCCTTCCTCCCTTCCTTCCTTCCTTCCTTCCTTCTTTCCTCCCTCCCTTCCGTCCCTCCCTCCCTCCCTCCCTCCTTCCCTCTGGAATGTGCTCCCTCCCTTCTGGGAATCCAGACAACATTCCATCACAGATATTATCTCAGCTTCCCTGTGAATTCTATTTCAGTATTTACTGGTAACCTCCCAACCAAGTATTAATCACGTCCAACTGAGCCCAGGTAACTTCATCAGAGCCTCCTAACTGCTCAGACAAATCTCAGTAAACCTCTTGGTGATTTCTAGATTTCAATAAACAAATTTCAACAAACCTCTAGGTGATTTTTTTTTTTAATTTGATTTATATGCCGCCCTTCTCTGGAGACTCAGGGCGGCTTACAATGCATTAAGCAATAGCCTTCATACTTTTGTATATTTATACAAAGTCAGCTTATTGCCCCCACAATCCGGGTCCTCATTTTACCTACCTTAGAAAGGATGGAAGGCTGAGTCAACCTTGAGCTTGGTGGGATTTGAACTTGCAGTAATTGCAGGCAGCAGATGTAGGTGGATGTTAATCACTGCCTTAGTCTGCTGAGCGACCAGAGCTCCTACTAGATATCTAGATTGATTGATGAAAGATTGCAGTAGAAGGAGCAATGATTTGTTTTCTCATCAACCACATATCAAGGAACAGGTGTCTACAGAGCCACAGTGGCGCAGTGGTTAGAGTGCAATATTGCAGACTACTTCTGCTGACTGCCAGCTGACTGCAATTTGGCAGTTCGAATCCCACCAGGCTCAGGGTTGACTCAGCCTTCCATCCTTCCGAGGTCGGTAAAATGAGGACCCAGATTGTTGGGAGCAATAGGCTGACTCGTTACTGTCTCTTGCTTAGAGACAGCTGTAAAAGCATTGTAAAGCGGTATATAAGTCTAAGTGCTATTGCTACTTGCCTTAACCAGGGCTGCTGGCTTTTGTTTTTTTTTTTTAAACCCGTTGTCTTCTTTTATTCCTCTCCTTATCAGGTTGCGATTTAATCCCAGTTGAATATCTACGATGGGGTGATCCAGAACCTATCGCTGCCGTGGTTTTCGCCTGCTTGGGTCTCCTGGCTACTTTATTCGTCACTGCCATATTCATCATGTACCGTGACACGCCGGTGGTCAAATCTTCCAGCCGCGAGCTCTGCTACATCATCTTGGCTGGCATCTTTTTGGGTTACCTGTGCACCTTCTGCCTGATCGCAAAGCCCCAGCAGATCTACTGTTACCTTCAAAGGATCGGCAT
This sequence comes from Ptyas mucosa, assembly GCA_012654045.1. Taxonomy (NCBI): domain Eukaryota; kingdom Metazoa; phylum Chordata; class Lepidosauria; order Squamata; family Colubridae; genus Ptyas; species Ptyas mucosa. Next base: position 22,067 of record WNWU01015148.1, on the reverse strand, counting down.
TGGTCTCTCCCCAGCTATGAGCTACTCAGCTCTGGTGACGAAAACGAACCGCATCGCCCGAATTCTGGCCGGCAGCAAGAAGAAAATCTGTACCAAGAAGCCGCGATTCATGAGCGCTTGTGCCCAGCTGGTCATCGCTTTTATCTTGATCTGCGTCCAGCTTGGCATCATCGTCGCCCTCTTCATTATGGAGCCTCCGGATGTCAAGCACGATTACCCGAGTATCCGAGAAGTCTACCTGATATGCAACACCACCAACCTGGGGGTCGTGACCCCGCTTGGATACAATGGTTTGCTCATCTTAAGCTGCACCTTTTACGCGTTCAAGACCAGAAACGTCCCTGCAAATTTCAACGAGGCCAAATATATCGCCTTCACCATGTATACCACCTGCATCATCTGGCTGGCCTTTGTGCCGATTTATTTCGGGAGCAACTATAAGATTATCACCATGTGCTTTTCGGTAAGCCTGAGTGCCACCGTGGCCCTCGGTTGCATGTTCGTACCAAAGGTGTACATCATTCTTGCCAAGCCAGAGAGGAATGTACGCAGCGCGTTCACCACGTCGACCGTGGTTCGCATGCACGTGGGCGATGGGAAGCCGCCTTCTGCGACCAGCCGTTCGAGCAGTTTGATCAACCTGTGGAAAAGAAGGGGATCTTCTGGAGAAACTCTAAGGTAATCCTTGATTTAGTGGGATTTCTTGCGGGCCAGATGGGAAGAGAGAAAATGCTGATTTTAAGCATGATTGCTTCTACGATGCCGTATATTTCGCAGATATTATTTAGAGCAATCTGGGTGGTCTTTAAGATTCAGGAACCTTCTTTGCATTGGGCTTTGTTTTGTATCTTTTCGGCAACACAGAAAATATTTAAGCATTTGTATTCTGAATTTGTGATGAAATTATTTTATCTACCATATTTTTCGGACTATAAAACGCTCCGAACTATAAGACGCACCTAGCTTTTGGGGAGGAAAACAAGAAAAAAAAATCTGCCTCTACCTCCCAGCAATTTGCCTCCTTGCAGCAAACAGCAAACAGTCTGGTCAGCTTCAGCACAGTCTGATCTAGCCTGAGCAGCTGATTGGCAATTGGATCGGCCTCCCAGAATACCACCTATCAGCTGTTCCAGGCTGTGGGGATCGCCGCCGCCCATCCCTGCTGTCACCGTCCATTGCTTTCGCCACCTAACACCTCCTCCACATGCCCCATTTTTAGCCTCCATGCATCCCATTTTTGGCCTCCATGCACCCCACTTTTGGCCTGTTTCAGATGGCAGGGATTGCCGCTGCCACCTATCCCTGCCACCTGGAACGGGCTGAAAATGGGACACACAGAGGTCGAAAATGGGGCATGGAGGCGGCAAAAGGCGGTGGCAATTTTGGGTGGCGATGGAGGCAGTGATCCTCACAGCCTGGAACAGCTGATCGGCGGTATTCCAGGAGGCAAATCCAACTGCCAATCAGCTGTTCATGCTAAATCAGGCTGTGCTGAGGCTGACTAGGCTGTTTGCTGCAAGGAAGTAAATTGCTGGGAGGCAGAAGCCAAAGGGTGGGGGCGGGGGGGGGGGCAAGGCTTTGGCAACATTCGCTCTATAAGACACACAGACATTTCCACCCACTTTTGGGAGGGGGAGTGCATCTTATACACCGAAAAATACGGTAACTAGATTCAGATCGTCTTCTTCAGCTAATACTCTCCAGATTTATTGGCATAGCAGCACTCTCTATAGTTTTTATCGTTTTGCGACTGTTACTCTGTGGTAAGATGGATGGCCAATACATTTTGCAAATAAATAAATAATTTCTAAATTTTAGGAATCCCAAAATTTGGAGGATACTAACTGGAGGAAAGTTCCCTAAATGTACTCTTCTGATTTTCCTTTTCTTCCCATTTCTTCCTCGCCACTTTTCCATTTTTTTGCAAGCTTTCTTCTTTCTCCATAGAAGGGATGCAACTTATCCTACCACAGTTCATAGCTCCATCATGGATCTTGACCTTTCTCTTGGAAATGAATGGATTGGTATTTGGTTAAATTAAATAATACAATAGCAATGTATGCAGAAGACAATTTTTCAAGTATTAACAGATGATTTCTTAAGCTGATCACCAGAGTTCCTCTATATATCTTTTCTTTGTGTTATGGGAATTGCTTCCTCCTCCCAGCTATACTTCATATACAGGTAGTCCTCGACTTACGACAGTTCATTAAGTGACCATTTGAAATTACAATGACACTGAAAAAAAGTGACTTATGACTGTTTTTCACACTTACGACCGTTGCGGCATCTCCTTGGTCATGGGATCGAAATTCAGATGCTTGGCAATTGATTCATATTTACCTTGTTTCCCCAAAAATAAGACATCCCCTGGTAATAAGCCCAACCATGCTTTTGAGCACATGCGCTAAAATAAGCCTCGCCCTGAAAATAAGCTCTCCCCAAAAATATTTAAATGTAGAACTGGAAATCAGGTAAGACAGCTCCATGCGCCCCAAAATAATAAGACCTCCCTGAAAATAAGGCCAAGCACTTATTTCAGGGTTCAAAAAAATATAAGACAGGGTTTTATTTTTGGGGAAACACGGTATGATGGTTGCAGTGTCCTGGGGTCATATCAGTGGTGAAATCCTCTGTGGTTTGCCACTGCTTTGCTGCGTGCATGCATGCACAGTACATGCCAAATGCATGCTGCATGGGCATGCACAGTGTGCACCAAACAGAAATTGTGCGTGCATGTGCTGTGCAGCAAACGCACGCTGCACACACGCGCATGCATAGTGCGTGCCAAAAGCACACTCCACATGTAAAAAGGATGCTAAACAAGGTAAGTAGAACAGCAAGGGGAGAACAGCTGTGCCGCACTATTTAGATTTGCTAGACAGTAGGATTCCTGCTTTCTAGCAAATATAAATCACGCGGCACAGCTGATTGTCGGAAATACCGGTTCGGACCAACCGGTAGCTTTTATCACTACCGGTTTGCCTGAACCGGTGCGAATCAGTAGGATTTCACCACTGGGTCATATGATCATTTTTTGTGACCTTCTGACAAAAGAAATCAATGGGGAAGCCAGATTCACTTCATAATTTATAAAGCCGAGGTGGCGCAGTGGTTAGAGTGATGTACTGCAGCTACTTCAGCTGACTGCTAGTTCAGCAGATCAGCAGATCAAATCTCACCAGCTCAAGGTTGACTCAGCCTTCCATCCTTCCGACGTGGGTAAAATGAGGACCCAGATTGTTGGGGGCAATATGCTATTTAGTATACTGTCGATTGTTGTAAGCCGCCCAGAGTCCTCGGAGAGTGGGCAGCATAGAAATATGATTAATAAATAAATACATTAATAATAATAAATAATTGTGTTACTAACTTAACAACTGCAGTGATTCACTTAACAACTGTGGCAAGAAAGGTTATAAAATGGGACAAAACTCACTGCACAAATGTCTCACTAAGCAACGGAAATTTTGGGCTAAATTGTGGTCATAAATTGAAGAGTTTCTGTATACCATGACAGGGTTATAGTTCAATTGGGGGGGGGCAGCGATCCATGGGTTAACCTCCCTTCATACACACAACTTTAGTTGTAGAGGGGTTCTAGGTGCAGATAAAATGAGTCTTTGTGAGCAAAAGCCTACCATGCAAATGTGTGGCAAAATGTAGAACGCAATAGCTTTTATGCTATCCCTATATGCATGCCCAAACACAGACACACTTTGAGGACCTGTTGAGTCAGCTGCGTGTAGGCCAGAAAAAGAAAAAGAAAAAAACAAGAGCTTGGACACAACAAGAGATGAAGATTGCTTCCCCTTCCCTCTGAAGCTATTAATCCAAAATTCGTTTCTCTCCACTGATTGTCAAACTCACTGTGGGCTTCACTGTACATCTCAGCACAGCACAGTGAAGAGACAACATAATTGCTTCGTAACTAGAAATTAATCATTCACCATTCAGTAGATAAGATCATTAGCTGCTATTTTCGGAATTTCCATGAGTGTTTTCCAAGCGATTCAATTACTATAAATTTTACTCTTCATATGTCATTCCTGCCTACTCTTCTTCGCTTTCCCTTCTCTGCCTGCCGTTACTTATCCTTCTAATTTATTCTCAGCCGTGCTTTAAGTATCCCTGCGATGCCATTGCTTCCTGTGGGCTTGCAGTTCCCGTGCTTGTTATTCGTCACCTTAGTGTCAAGGTCTGAAGCTAATTCTTTGGTGGCCTCCTTATTCCTAATTAAAGAGCTGCAAGAATAATAAAGAATGAAAGCAAGCAAAGGCAGCAGCAACGCTGGCTTGGATGTGATGACCTTTGTTAACGAAGCAGAGAGCATTAAGACAAAAGCGGCGATGAGTTTCGAAAGGATCTGTTGTGTCGACAGGGTCATTAGCCAGCAAGGGACAAATGATAATCCCCATTCAGGGGAACCTTTCAGAAACAATTGTCCCCTATTCCAACCGTAGAACGTAGCCATTCTATTATCTGAAGGACTCCACGGCTTACATCTGCATAGCCTCTGCAGTCATACTAAAATACACACAGCTTCATGGGGCGAAAAGCAACCGCGAGAAAAAGCAACCAGCCAAATAGGCAGAAAATAAGGAAAGAAAAATTGCTGCGGGGAAGGAAAAAAAGCATTTATTGTACCTCTGGTCCCAACTGATTTGAAGGGAATGCACCTTCATCCGAGGAACGGTATATATCGGCTAGCTTTGATTTGTTTTCATTTTTATTTTTTTCGTCACAACCAATTTTCCGCTTATTTTTCACGGCTTTTTCATGAAGAGCCACAGGTTCTTTAAATCTAGTCAGATGAAAGCAGAGGTAGACCTGAAGGGTTACTTGGTTGTGTTAGAATTTTTTAGATTCTCTGTGGAGAAGTGGTAGAATAACATTTCTTGGAAGAGTGAACAGAAGCCTGCAACATACCGTAGATGTGTGAGCTCTCCAAGGTCCTGAAATCTCCCGCACTGGCAGAGCCCCAGACCTTTTCATATTTCTCCCACTTTTACGAACGCTCAGTCTGTTACTTGCCTTTTAGGAATCTTCACCGTGAAATTTGAAGGGAAAGAGGAATGTGACCCCATGGGGCACAGCCAAGTACAAAGGGTACTTTTGTGTCAGGAAATGGAGAGGCACAGGATTGCTCCCCATAGGTGGTAGAATTGAAATGTGGCTCAACAAAAGGAAGCACAATGAAATGACCAGAAAATGTAGACATAAAAGAGCACCTGATGTAGATATGAAATGAGAAAGGTGATGATGTTTTATAAATCCAGCTTCCTTATTTCTTGGCTATTGACTGTGCTGCCTGAGATTTAACAGATTAACAGAGTTGGAAGGGACTTTATAGGTCAGTGATGGCTAACCTTTTCGCCATCACGTGCCAGGAGTGGGGGGGGAAGGGTCATGTGCACACGTGCCCTTACCCATAATTCTAGGCCCCCCCTGCTCCCACGCATGCGCACACGTGCCCTGCCCCCCCCACTCCTGGCATGTGATGGCACGGTGGGCCTGGTAGGCCCGTTTTTCTCTCTCCCCAGGCTCCAGATCCTTTCTAGGAGCTTGGGGAGGGTGAAAATGGCCTTCCCCACCCCACCGCCAAGGCCCTCCAGAGGCAGGAAACAGCCTGTTTCCCTACTTCCGGTGGGCCCACAAGGCCCGAAAATCAGCTGGCGCACCGGAGCTGAGCTCACATGCCCACTGATATGGCTACATGTGCCACCTGTGGCATGCATGCCATAGGTTTGCTATCATGGTTATAGGTCATCTAGTCCAACCCCCCATCCAAGCAGGAGACCCTACACCATTTCTGACAAATGGCAGTGCAATCTCTTCTTGAAAGTCTCAAGTGATGAAGCTCCCACAACTTCCGAAGGCAACTTCTGTTCCACTGGTTGATTGTTCTCACTGTCAGAAAAATTATCCTTATTTCCAGGTTAAATCTCTCCTTGTTCAGTTTCCATCCATTATTCCTTGTCTCGCCTACAGGTGCTTTAGAAAATAGCTTGACTCCTTCCTCTCTGTGGCAGCCCCTCAAATATTGGAAGACTGCTATCATGTCTCCCCTGGTCCTTCTCTTCACTAGACTAGTCATACCCAGTTCCTGTAATTGTTCTTCATATGTTTTAGTCTCCAGTCCCCTAATCACCTTGGTTGCTCTTCTCTGCATTCTTTCTAGAGTCTCAACATCTTTTCTTTTCTTAGTTGAGCAAGCATTTTCTGAAAACATTTCTGCAACATGACTATACATTGAAGTGCACAGAATGCTGTTACCTTCCCACCAAAATGATACCTATTTATCTACTTCCATTTGCCTGCTTTCGAACTGCTAGATGGGCAGGAGCTGGAACAAATAACAGGAGCTTACCCCATCCTGCAGTGTTGAGGTCTTGAACCTGGGCTGTCAGCTTTCTATTGGGCAAGCTCAGTATCTTTGACCACTGAGCCCTGTGCCCCCTGCCTGAGGCTTACGGGACTTTAATCCAAAACAACCAGAGACTATAAATTGTGAATTCTTGCCATAGATGAGAAGCATTAGGAGACATGGCATTGTTTACAGAATGAAAAGTGAGTCATGTGCAGTTGTCACGTATGACATCCAGGAGGCTGAGTGGAACCTCCCACAGTTGCTGCTACCGGTTCGCGTGATCCAGACAGAACTGTCTGAATCCCACCACTGACTAATTCTTAGAATCCCTGTAAGGGGGGGAAAAAATTCCCCTAAGATGGCACTAGGCTGGATGTGTGATGGACAGGTGCTAATGACAGTTGATTTTAGTATGTTGCAGCAGGTTGCTGGTATGGAGAGTTGTATTAAGAGGTGGTGGGATTTTTGTAGACTTTGTTTTCCCTCCACCAAGTCTGACTGCTGTTGCTTCTTGCCGAGGCTGGTGGCGCAGTGGTTAGAGTGCAGTACTGCAGGCTACTTCTGCTGACTGCCGGCTGCCTGCAATTTGGCAAGTTCGAATCCCACCAGGCTCAGGGTTGACTCAGCCTTCCATCCTTCCGAGGTCGGTAAAATGAGGACCCAGATTGTTGGGGGCAATAGGCTGACTCTGTAAACTGCTTAGCGAGGGCTGTAAAAGCACTGTGAGGTGGTATATAAGTCTAAGTGCTATTGCTATCTTTTCTGAAAGGCATTAAAATGTTGCAACTCACTTCCTTGGATGCACCAAGTAGCTACCTGATATAGAGCCGACATGGGCTTCTGATTTTTCACTGTGAAAAATGTCCTTGGGGGTTCTCATTCTCCTCATTCATTAATAAATAAGTGAGAGTGACTCACAGGAAAAACACTCCCATTGGTTCATTAAACTTAAGTATGAAATGGCATTTGAAAGCCAAGGGAAGTTAGGCAAACAGGAGAAAAAAGTGGATAGCTCAAGATTGAACTAAAGGGTCCCTGGTGCTCTCTGAGATGGGTTGCTTTCTTGCAGATGTTTCGTTACCCAACTAGGTAACATCATCAGTGGTAGCAAAGCGGGGAGTGAACAGACAAGTTATGAGCCACGGTGGCGCAGTGGTTAGAGCGCAGTACTGCAGGCTACTTCTGCTGACTGCCGGCTGACTGCAATATGGCAGTTCCAATCCCATCAGGCTCAAGGTTGTCTCAGCCTTCCATCCATCCGAGGTTGGTAAAATGAGGACCCAGATTGTTGGGGGCAATACCAGGCTGACTCGGTAAAAACTGCTTAGAGAGGGCTGGTAAACACTGTGAAGCGGTATATAAGTTTAAATGCTATTGCTATTGCTATTTATCTCTCACGTTAAGCCCTAATTCTGCTTGGGACAGAATTGCATATGGTGCTTGGAACATACCACCCAGTTTAGGTTGTGGCCAGGAATGAAATCCAGCAGGTTCTGACAGGTTCTGGAGAACTGGTAGCAGAATTTTTTTTTTTATTGAAAAAGTTTTAAAAGTTTTACATACATTTCCCCCCCCCCAACCACCCCCCCGACTTCCCAGAGCAAATACAAAATATAAAATACAGCTTGAATCCCCTAAATTCAACTCCATCTCTCACTTATCCTAATCATTAAACAAGTAAATAAAAGGAAAGCAAGTCTTCTTTCTTCTTATTCCATCTAATTTAACAGAATTAGTATCCATTTATAATTGCAGCAGTTAATAAAACAGTTAAATATTACCTAATCAAACCTATCGTTACTCAATTTAACTAATACATACTTAGCAGATTATTAAATCTATACAGTTTAACAAGATATTTTATAACTTCTTTCATTGAAAACAAAAAAAAAGAAACCTCATTCAAAAACCCCAAATTTAAAATAAAATATTATATAAACTCTTCCGTCCTCCACTTTCAAACCATTAAGGTCCAATTATAGTTAAAACACTTTTAAAAAAAAACATTTTCTAGCTAAAAAGCAGTAATCAAACCTCTTATTAGTTTATCAGTACATAATAACAAATCAACTAAAAACATCATTTAGTAGCTATATCAAACATTTAAATTCTTCATACTAGATTAAACCAGTTGTTAATCTTCTTATGTTCATGTCTTCCAACAGCATTTAGAATGTCTTCATTTGCGTCTACCCACCTAAATAAAAAATACTTCTTTATATAAAAAGCCCCCCGAGTGACTTTGTAATTGTATATCAAATAATATCCATCAACTCCAGCCAAAAATTAGATTAATAAGTTCATCAGACGTATTAGAGAAACCACCAGATCAGCTGCAATTGCCCTAGGCCCATAGTCCTTTTGCTTTATATTTATTACCTTCAAGCAGAAAACTCCAATTTACTATATTCATTAAAACTTCTGCAATTACAATTAAGTCCAAATTTATTACAGTCCTTAATAAAATATTCCAGATCATTCAGGTCAAGGCTTATTTCACAACCCAACACACCAGCATTGCAGTGATCTGTTTATTCTTCTCAAAATATTCCAATACAACTGTAGGTTACCTCCTCATCATGGCTCATCGCTTAGTTAACTGGCATTAAGCTGTTGGATGTTTTCTTCCAAAAGTTCAAAATCTTTAAGCACTTAAACAATACTTTTTAAGGACCATCATCTCATCAAGCAGGGTTATTTTCCTTGTCTCCAGTCTTTCTTCTCCTTTTTACGAACTCTTTTCTTCACTCTAATTCCTCTGCCTTTTTTAACTCCAATATAATCTTGCATTTTTTGGGATTGCATATTATAAAATTTTTGCAAAAGTATAACTTCTTCTGAAAGCAGCTCTTTAACTGAACAGAAATTAACAGAAATTTAACAGAAATTTTGAGCAGTTCGGAGAACCGGTAGCGGAAATTTTGAGAGGGAATGGGGATTTTGCAGTATCTTTCCCCTGGAGTGGGGAGGGAATGGAGATTTTGCAATATCCTTCCCCCAGGAATGGGGATTTTGCAGTATCCTTCCCCTGGAGTGGGGAGGGAATGGAGATTTTGCAGTATCCTTCTCCTGCCATGCCCACCAAGCCACGTCCACAGAACCAGTAGTAAAAAAATTTAGATTTCACTGGTTGCGGCTCATTGGTTGGACCATCGTCTCTCCAAGACCAGCAGTTGGATATTTGGATTGGATTAGATTGAGTGTAGAGCAGCTGTGCAGATCAGCTCTTGTCACTGAGCATTAACAGAGTCATAGAAAAACAGAGTTGAAAGGGAAGTCCTCTAGTCCAACCCTTGCTCAAGCAGGAGACCCAAATATTCCGGACAAATGGCAATCCAGTCTCTTCTTGAAAACCTCCAACATGAATGGTGGAGCAGCTGTCGTGTACAGAATAACAGAAAAATAGAGTTGAAAGGGCTCTCGGAGGTCTTCTAGTGACTAATCCAACCCCTGCTCAAGCAGGAAACCCTACTGTGATGACCCAGGGCATGGCACGAAGGCAACACAGCCAGAGAACTGGTATGAATCCCTTTATTGGCACCAACTCTGCCTCCAACGTCCCTTTTATGGCCTGGAGAAAAGCTCTCCCACAAGCCTGGAGATAATCCAGTCCCAACGCTGTAAACAGAATGACTGCAATCAATCACTCCAGGAGTGCAAGATAAGGAGTTCCAGACAGGAAGAATAATCCCAGCAAAACAAGCTAGGTACACAGTATCACGGCAGTAATTCACACAGTCAGGAGGGAATGCCAGGAATGCAGGCTACAACTCTCAGCACCAGATTAATTCAGTGTTTGTTTCCAACAAATGCCCCTCCCAACTGCCTCTCCTTTAAACTCCATCCCCAGGTGTGCCTTGTGAAGGGAATCGGGGCCCTTTCCTTCCTCGTAAGCCATGCAGCCCATGTTGCTCTCTTCTGCGTTCTTCCCTGCGTGTCCTAGAATGAGGAGGGGGTGGGCCTTGGTCTTCATCAGAATCCCATCTCCCTTGTTCTACCACTCCCCTGCTCTGCCCAGCCTGACTTTGCCCTTCCCCAGCTTCCTCCACAGCCAACAGAGCCACTCTCTCGCTCTCTATCAGCTGTTCATCTTCCATCTCAGAGTCAGACTCCGATGGGGGCATGACACTCTACTATTCCAGACAAATAGCTGCCCAATCTCTTCTTGGAAACCTCCAGCAACGGAGCACCCACAACTTCTGAAGGCAAGCTGTTCTACTGATCCATTGTTCTAACAGTCAGGAAATTTCTCCTTAATTCTAGATTGGATCTCTCTTTGATAAGCTTCCACCCATTACATCTTGTCCTGCCTTCAGGTGCTTTGGAGAATAGCTTGACCATCTCTTCTTTGTGACAGCTCTTTAGATATTGGAACTCTGCTATCATATCACCCCTAGTCCTTCTTTTCATTAAACTAGAAACACCCAATTCCTGCAACCATTCTTCATAAATTTTATGTTTTTCATGTTTTAGCCTCCAGTCTAGTGATGAAATCCACATTTTTTTACTACTGGTTCTTTGGGCACGGCTTGGTGGTAGTGGTGTGGCTTGGTGGGTGTGGCAGGGGAAGGATACTGCAAAATCCCCATTCCCTCCCCACTCTGGGGGCAGCCAGAAGTGATATTTGCCGGTTCTCCAAACTATTCAAAATTTCCACTACTGGTTCTCTGAACTGCTCAAAATTTCCACTAACGGTTCTCCAGAACCTGTCAGAACCTGCTAGATTTCACCCTTGCTCCAGTCCCCATTGTTTAGCTGCACAATAACGGAGTGGAGAGCATTAGATGATAACAGAGGAGGCCTTTAGCTAGCTTGCACAGAGGTGGTAAGATATGTGCTTGTCGGGGTTCCTGAGTGTGAGAAGGGCCCATTTTCTTCATTATACTAACATCTATAAGAGATTGGAGGAACTGAATATGCATAGCCAGGAGGACAGGAGGGAAAGGGGTGACATGACTGAATCCTTAAATATATTAAAGGTGTGAATAAGGTTCTGGAAGGCAGTATTTTCAATATTAAGCAAACATCAAGAACACGGGGGCACAACCTCAAATGAGCAGAAGTTCAAAAGTTGTGTTTAAACATGCTTGGGATAAACACACGTCCATCATTTCACAAAAATTAAAAAATAAAATAAATAAAATCTAGAAATGCTACTACAAAGCAGAGACATCAGCCTGCCACCAAAAGTGCGTATAGTCAAGGCGATGGTTTTCCCAGTTGAAATGGATGGTTGTGAAAGTTGGACCATAAGGAAGGCTGAGCGCCAAAGACTGGAGGCCTTTGAACTCTGGTGCTGGAGACGACTCCTGAGAGTCCCTTGGACTGCAAGGTGATCAAACTGGTCAGTCCTAGAGCTTAGGACCCGGGTACTTACGGGACCGCCTACTACCTCCAATAGCCTCCCACCGACCGGTACGCTCCCATAGAGAGGGGCTCCTCCAGGTGCCATTGGCCAAACAATGTCAACTGGCAGCCCCCAGGGGGAGAGCCTTTTCTGTGGGGGCACCCACTATCTGGAACGACCTCCCCCCAGAGATTCGGCGGATCCCAGATCTTCGTGCTTTCCGCCGTGAGTTAAAAACTTTTTTGTTCCATCAGGCGGGCCTGGCATAATCTCTCCCCTCTTTGTAAGAAAATTTTAATCTCATAATCCAAATTTTAGATTCAGGATTTACCTATTTTTTTTAAAAAATGGGTTTTGAATTGTTGGGGCAATCATTTAATTCAGTTTTAATTGGTTTTTAAATTTTGTATCTATGTTTTTTATCTTTGCCTGTTCATCACTCTGAGTCCCCTCGGGGAGAAGGGCGGTATATAAATCCAATAAAACTAAACTAAACTAAACTAAACTAGAGGAGATCAATCCTGACTGCTCTTTAGAAGGCCAAATCCTGAAGATGAAACTCAAATACTTTGGCCACCTAATGAGAAGGAAGGACTCACTGGAGAAGAGCCTAATGCTGGGAACGATGGAGGGCAAAAGAAGAAGGGGACGACAGAGAGCGAGGTGGCTGGATGGAGTCACTGAAGCAGTCGATATGAGCTTCAATGGACTCCAGAGGATGGTAGAGGACAGGAAGGCATGGAGGAACGTTGTCCATGGAGTCGCGATGGGTCGGACACGACTTCACAACTAACAACAACTACAAATAATAAATCAATTAGCTAAAAGGAAAACAAAGAAAACTCAAAGGGCAGATCTGATGGACCGCTTGGTCTTTTTCTACCATCAGTTTCTGTAATAGTTCTTGTTTACTATATGCATTTCATTTTTATTTTGGTTTTTAATTGCATCTATGATTGTTTGCCACCCAGAGTCATTTGTTTGAGATGGGCAGCCGTACCAGTTGAATAAATAAATCCATGGACAGCATGATGTCTTGCATGGAACTCAAATTCTGTAGACTGTTCTTGTAAAGTCTAGGAACACAGGCCCACTGATCCTATAATCAACTGGTCGAAAATTACTTTTCCCCAAAAGATAAATTATATCTCTAAGTTATGTTTGGCAGCTGGTTCATGAATCTATTCGAGCCGATGCTGAAGTGACTGGAAGCCAAAACAAAACAAGGCAGGGGGAAAAAAATACCCGTGAATTGGAATGAAGTGGTTATATATAGAAAGTACAAAGTGTTGTAAGGGGATGAATCATGCCAGTTCTTAAAGAAACTTGCTACTTAAGTCCTACCAGCAGGTCGCAAAGACTCCCCCCCCCCCGCTTCCCCATCATTAACATTGTGTGATGTGATGTTAATTGATGGCACTGCCAAACTGGAGTAGGAGATTGTCAAAGCCATGAGGTCAATGCTGTACATAAAACTTTGCCAGCTGTCAACATCAGCACGGAAGCCGAACAACTTGCAAACGCCTGCGCAGAGGGATATATTTACTGTGTGGGGGCTACTGTTTCTTTTAACACAGCCGTGGTGGCACAATGGTTAGAATGCAGTATGGCAGGTTAATTCTGCCGACTGCCAGGGGTTCGATCCTCACCAGCTCGAGGTTGTAATATAATGAGCAGAATTCAATTCAGCTGAACCCCCTCTGCAAGAGTCCTCATTTCTCATGTGGCCTCTTGGGAAAATTAATTTTCCACCCCTATAATCCACCTGTTGTGGCGCAGTGGTTAGAATGCAACATTGCAAGCTAATTCTGGCAACTGCCAGCAGTTCGATTCTCACCGGCTCCAGGTTGATTCAGCCTTCTGTCCTTCCGAGTTTGGTAAAGGTTGGTGGCACAGTGGTTAGAGTGCAGTACTGCAGGCTATTTCTGCTGACTGTTGGCTGCCTGCAATTTGGCAGATCAAATTTCACCAGGTTCAAGGCTGTCTCAGCCTTCCATCCTTCCGAGGTGGGTAAAATGAGGACCCAGATTGTTGGGGGCAATAGGCTGACTCTGTAAACTGCTTAGAAAGGGCTGTAAAGCACTGTGAAGCAGTATATAAGTCTATTCTTTACATGGTCTAGGCCTGCCAGAATGGCTAGATACCGGATGAGAGCAAATGCAGCCAGCCTCTGGGTCTACCAAACCATCTATCTATATGATTATGAGAAAAGTGAGCAATGAAAGCCCATAGCAACATTTCCTATTTGTAAATGATGTGTTGCCTGTTTGCATTACTCTGCTGTTCTTGCAAAAAACAAAAGAAAGAAAGAAAAGCTCAAGGGTTTGTAAAAATTGGATGTGTCCACTGACCCTGATGAAGACACTGTTGTGTTCTCTAGGCAGTCGGGAGATCCACACAACCGTTGCATCTTCTGGAATAGTTGAGATCAGACAGAAAGCAGTTCTCCAGGGCAAAAGTTGTATTTATTTTTTTTTTGGTCCATCAATAATTACTAGAGTTACAGACATTGAACACCAAAACCAAGATCCTTGAGGAAATATTCGTCTCAGTGGAACAGAACACAGAACATAGAACAGTGAGGTTGGAAGGGAACTTGGAGGTCTTCTAGACAAACTTCCTCTGCCCTTGACAGGAGGCCCTATACCAGGTGTCAGCAACCTGTGGCTCCGGAGCCACATGCGGCTCTTTGGGCTCTCTGCTGTGGCTCCCTGTCAGGTGATCCAACCAGTGGCTGGCCCCACCCCTCGCCCTCCTCTCCCAGTCACTCCTTGCCTGGCCTGAGAAAGTAAGGGTGAGGGCAGGGATGGAGAAGCAGCCAGAGCAGAGTTAGAGAGAAACAGAAAAAGTGGGGGAGAGAGAGGGAGGGAGGGATGGAGGGAGAGAGGGAGAGATGTCGAAAGAGTTTTGTGGGTCCGGTGTTTTTTAATAACCGGATCTCTGCCCTAATGACCAGCTGGGTAGGTGTGGCTAGGGGGGGGGTCATGTGACTGGTGAAAATTAATGACGTCAAGTTGGCCACGCCCATCCAGGTTTTGTGGCTCCCGGTGTTTTCTTTTCTGTGGGAAACGGGTCCAAATGGCTCTTTGAGTGTTTAAGGTTGCAGACCCCCTGCCCTGTATCATTCCGGACAAATGGCTGTCCAATCTCATCTTGAAAACCTCCAGTGATGGAGCAGCCACACCTTCTGGAGGGAAGCTGTCCCACGGGTTAATTGTTCTAACTGTCAGGAAATTTCTCCTTAGTTCTAGACTGGATCTCTCATTGATAAACTTCCATCCATTACTTCTTGGCCTGCCCTCGGGTGCTTTGGAGAAGAGGTCAACCCTCTTTTCTCTGTGACAGTCCCTCGAGTACTAGAAGACTGCTATCATGTCACCCCTAGTCCTTCTCTTCATTAAAGTGGACCAGGGGGGGGTCAAACTCAAGGCCCGTGGGCTGGATCCGGCCCACGGGGTGCTTATATCTGGCCCACGGGGCTGCCCTGGAACCTCTGAAGGACCAGCCCGCAGTGCCTCTGCCAGAGAAAACTGAGCTCAGGAGAGCTGTGTGCAGCCCCCCCCCCTCGGGCCCCGTTTTCGGCCGTGACGACCTCCTGCAGCCCTCTGCCAGTGAAAGTGCACGCTCCCCGCTCTGACCTCCATTTTCACTGGCAGATGGCTGCACAAGGCCACCGTGGCCGGCCACGCCCCCCCCCGAACCTGCCCCCCCAGGTCAAACACAACCCTGATGCAGCCCTCAATGAAATCAAGTTTGATACCCCTGAACTAGACATATCCAGTTCCCGCAGTTGCTCGTGGTTTAGCCCTGCAGTCCCCTAATCATCTTTGTTGCTCTTCTCTGCCCTCTTTCTAAGGGCTCAACGTCTTTTTTGTATCGTGGTGGCTAGAATTGGACTTAGCATTCAACCCAACCAGTGTGGTATAAAGTGATACTGTCACTTTACATCAGTGGTGGGTTCCTCCCAGTTCTGCCCGGTTCCGCCGAGCCAGTAGCGGTGACGATATGACATCACCAAACCGGTTCTTTGTTATTTGTAAAAGTAATAAAAGCAGGAAAGAAGAAAGAAGGAAGGAAGGAAGGAAGGAAAGAAGGAAGGAAGGAAGGAAGGAAGGAGGAAGGAAGGAAGGAAGGAAGGAAGGAAGGAAGGAAGGAAGGAAGGAAGGAAGGAAGGAAGGAAGGAAGGAAGGAAAGAATGAATTCCATGCTATGTTAGACAATGTGAATTATCTGAGAACTTTTTTTAGAATTAATATTCCTGATATCATTCACTCTTATACCCATTTCTTTCATGCGGACTTATTTTTTCCAAACATAAGATTTCCAGTTTTGTTGTAAACTATCCTTTTGTACAGATCATTTCCCAAAGCAAATATTCTTCTTGTTCTTTCTTTCTTTCTTTCTTTCTTTCTTTCTTTCTTTCTTTCTTTCTTTCTTTCTTTCTTTCTTTCTTTCTTTCTTTTTTGGACATATGTTCCAGAAACATTTCTCTTTTTATTCTGGATTTTTGCTGAGAGAAGAACAGATGCCTATGCTGGGGTTTCAAATGCTCTGGCATATTTTGTATATTTTACTCCCGGAGAAATAGTATATCTATATCAATCAATTAATTAATTAAAGCATGTAACAGAATAGAATAATTAACATTCAGCTGCCTGCAATTACTGCAAGTTCAAATCTCACCAGGCTCGAGGTTGACTCAGCCTTCCATTCTTTCTAAGGTGGGTAAAATGAGGACCCAGATTGTGGGGGCAATAAGCTGACTTTGTATAAATATACAAAAGTATGAAGGCTATTGCTTAATGCATTGTAAGCCGCCCTGACTCTCCGGAGAAGGGCGGCATATAAATAAAATTTAAAAAATAAAATAATAACAGAATAACAGAGTTGGAAGGGACCTTGGAGGTCTTCTAGTCCAACTCCCTGCTCAGGCAGGAAACCCTATACCATTTCAGACAAATGGTTGTCCAATCTCTTCTTAAAAACCTTCAGTGTTGGAGCACTCACAACTTCTCGAAGCAAGTGATTAATTATTCTAACTGTCAGGAAATTTCTCCCTAGTTCTAAGTTGCTTCTTCCTTGATTAGTTTCCACCCATTGCTTCTTGTCCTGCCCTCAGGTGCTTTGGAGAATAGCTTGACTCCCTCTTCTTTGTGGCAGCCCCTGAGATATTGGAAGACTGCTATCATGTCTCCCCTAATCCTTCTTTTCATTAAACTAGACATACCCAGTTCCTCCAACCGTTCTTCATATGTTTTAGCCTCCAGTCCCCTAATCATCTGTGTTGCTCTTCTCTGCGCTCTTCCCAGAGTCTCAACATCTTTTTTTACATCGTGGCGACCAAAACTGGATGCAGTATTCCAAGTGTGGCCTGACCAAGGCATTATAATAGAATTAGAATTCTTTATTGGCCAAGTGTGATTGGACATACAAGGAATTTGTCTTCGGTGCATAAGCTCTCATTGTACATAAAAGCTATAAGTAATAAATCATGATCATAGTCGTCATAAAAATACATTTATCTTAAATCATAAGATACAACACTTAATGATAGTCATAGGATACTAAATAAGCAATCAACATATTAAATACTATATAAAGTGGTATCTATTAACATTTATCCAGCTGGCCATCTCATATCAAATTCTGGGCAGCTGTCAATCAACCGTTAAAGCAACACCAGTAATAAAAAGACACTGTCAGGGTTCCAACTGATGCCCTAATTAAATCATGAGCCTTGAGCCCAGCTTCAAAAGAAATCTGGTTTATTTATTAGGAGCTTCATGTCAGCACGTTCCAAGTGAAGCGAACTCTGACCTCACGTAATTTATGCCCCAGGCTTGACCCTCTTTCCCCCTCTACCCCCAGGGTGTGTCATCAGTCACATTCGCCAATGGAGCAATTTCGTGGGTTGTAGAGATCACTCCCCTCCAGCCGCTGTGAGTAATCCTGGGAGACAGCCTTGAGAGAGATATGTCTGGAATGTGCTTTTGTTTTTGGCTGCCGTGCTGCTTCATTGTTTTCCCATCCCCCTTGCCCATGGCAACTCGAGAGCAGGCCAGGAATGCTTTGCAAGTTGACAGACATGATACAGACATGTATTAAAAATCACACGTGTTAAGCTATATACCCAGTTCAAGGGTGGAAGGACAAAGAGACGAGATTTATTGATTTATTTCCTTATTAGACTTGTACAAGTAGTCCTTTGACTTATGACCACAACGGGGAGCAAGGCAATCGTTGCTTGCCTTGAGTCACACCTGATTTCATGACCCTTTTTTGCCACGGTTGTTCAGCCAGTCACTGCAGTTGTTAATTGGGTTGGGAAGTCGTTAAGCAAAACTTCTCTCACTGATTTTGCTCGTTGGAAGTTCGCTGGAAATGTCGCAAATGGTGATCACGTGACCCTGGGACGCTGCAACCCTCAGAATTACATGCCGGTTGCAAAGTGCCCGAATTTTGATCTTGTGACCGTGGGAATGCTGCAACGGTTGTAAGTGCGAGGATCATTTGTAAGTTGCTTTTTCAGTGTGGAGGTAAACTTCAGATCGTTGCTAAACGTTTGGTTGTAACTTGAGGACTACCTGTGTGCTGCCCAGCTCACCTAGAGGTGGCTCCTGATCTGTACCAAATACAGGTAGTCCTCAACTTACAACACTTCACTTAGTGACCGTTCGAAGTTACAACGGCACTGAAAAAAGTGACTTAGGACCGTTTTTCACGCTTACGACCGTTGCAGCATCCCCTGGTCATGTGCTTTACATTTGGATGCTTTGCAACTGACTCACATTTATGACCCAGGGTCATGTGATTCCCTTTTTGCAACCTCCTAACAAGCACAATGAATGGGGAAACCAGATTCATTTAACACAGGGGTCTGCAACCTTAAACACTCAAAGAGCCATTTGGACCCGTTTCCCACAGAAAAGAAAACACCGGGAGCCACAAAACTCTTCCCGTGCCTGACTATTTTTTGAGTGGCCACAAAACTAGCACACATAGTTGAATTAAATGTTCTGTTTTCTTCAGAAACTTTTCTTTTCTTGGATTTATCCATGGTTGACCTACCGGGGGTTGAAAAGCTCAATAAATCGTGTGTCGGTGGGTGTCGCACATCGGCGGTTGTGACTCATATTTTGAGTGACAGGGAGCCGCAGCAGAGCGGTGAAAGAGCCACATGCGGCTCCAGAGCCGCAGGTTGCTGACCCCTGATTTAACACATGGGTTACTAATTTAACAACTGCGGTGATTCCCTTAAGAAACGTGGCGAGAAAAGTCGTAAAATGGGGCAAAACTCACTTAATAAGTGTCTCGTTTAGCAATGTACAATTCCGGCTTAATTGTGGTCATAAGTCGAGGACGACCTGTATCTCCCGTTCAGTAAGAACGGGAAGAAAAATGACCCATCCTCACTGCTTGACCTCTGCTTTTTTCTCTGCACAATAAGGACAATTTGCCATGGATGGGGGGTGGCTTATATGCAGTGGTGGGATTCAGCCAGTTCGCACCACTTCGGGAGAACCGGTTGTTAACTTTCTGAGCAGTTTGGCAAACTGGGTGTTGGAAGAAATCACTAGGGCAGAGAACCGGTTGTTAAATTACTTGAATCCCACCACTGCTTATATGCATAAAATGAGAAGCACTCCTACAATTATCTTCCATCGTGCATAAAATAGCTTTTAAGGACAAAGGGGTTCCTATAAAAATAGGATTTTAGGAGGAGCTCACTCCTAAGTTTCCCTTCCCTCTACTCCCCTCTGTTGGTTAAAGAATGGCATTGCAGGCCCTTGTGCCATGGCTGCTCTTCCTAGGAGTAGAAATCAAATTATGCCTATATTGTAATTTTCTGCCTCCTTAAAAACATGTGGGCTTGCAGGCACTTTGGGAGACAGCCTTCAACTTGCTGTCCACCTTAAAAGAGAACCTGTTTGGTCTAGTAGTTAAAGCACTAGGATAGAAAGCGGGAGATTGTGAGTTCTAATCCAGGAGTGGGTTCTACTTACCTTTACTACTGGTTCGCAACGGAGCCGCGCACGTTTTTAACAAATGGCAGAGGGCTCTACAATTTGATCTTCCATCTGAACTGGTTCATCATAGCTGTCTTAAACAACCACAAAGAAGAGGGATTCAAGCTATTCTCCAAAGCACCGGAGGGCAGGACAAGAAGCAACGGGTGGAAACTAATCAAGGAGAGAAGCAACTTAGAAGTAAAGAGAAATTTCCTGACAGTTAGAACAATTAATCAGTGGAACAACTTGCCTGCAGAAGTTGTGAATGCTCCAACACTGGAAGTTTTTAAGAAGATGTTGCATAACCATTTGTCTGAAGTGGTGTAGGGTTTCCTGCCTAAGCAGGGGGTTGGACTAGAAGACCTCCAAGGTCCCTTCCAACTCTGTTGTTCTATTCTATTCTATTCTATTCTATTCTATTCTATTCTATTCTATTCTATTCTATTCTATTCTATTCTATTCTATTCTATTCTATCAATTGTGTGTCCAGAGAAATCCCATTTAAACTGGGGCAGGGAGTATTGGAGTTCTTCCTCTGAACTCTATCCTCTGAACAGAGCTCAGAAAGTGTTTCTAAAGCGTTTCTGAACACCAATAAAACTATGTCATTTATTTTTTCCCCCCAGTATCTAGATAGACCTTTGGTTGCAGATCTTTTATTAAAGAAAATCACTTTTGCAAAGCAATGCAGCAGTTACATGTAACTGTCTAACTTCAGTGGGTTTTTTTTTCTTCCAAAGGTTACTCCCACAGAGGTAGATAAATGACTAAACAATGAAAGAGAGAGCCCAGGTTTAAATTGAATTTATTAGTTGTTTTAGATATAGGAAATTAAGGGTAACGTGGAATGTTTGGTAACATCTGAGCTGAGGTCCTAACAGAACGGGATTTTCATAGAAACAGTAGTTGAAGGTTGTTTTCTTTTGGGATACAGGCAGTCGTGGGATTCAAATAATTTAACAACCAGTTCTCTGCCCTAATGATCGGTTGGGTGGGCGTGGCCATGGTGGGTGTGGCCAGGGGTGTGACAGACAGCACTCGGCCTCCTGCACCCCCTGGGAGCAAAAATGGGTCACGGGTGGGGGGAAACGTGCCTCCCCCCCCCGCGCCCCGTTTTGGGCCTAGTAGGCTTCCCTGCAACCTTGTGGGAGCAAAAATGGGCCATCGGGGGGGGGGGACCACACCCCCCATGCCCCGTTTTGGGTCTAATAGGCCTCCTTGCACTTACCTGGGAGCCAAAGTGGGGCGCATGGGGACTCCTGGAAGGGGAGGGGCAGGGAGGGGAAGGGCCAGCCAACAATTTAACTATTGGTTTGCCCGAACTTGCCTGAACCGGCTGAATCCCACCACTGGATACAGGTGGTCCTCGATTTACAACAGTTCATTCAGTGAGTGTTTGAAATTACAATGGCACTGAAAAAAGTGAGATTTTTTTTCACATTTAAGACAGTTAGCATCCCCATGGTCATATCATCAAAATTCGGACACTTGGCAACTGATTCATATTTATGACGGTCGCAGTGTCCCAGGGGTCACGTGATCCCATTTTGAGACCTTCTTGACAAGCAAAGTCAGTGGGGAAGCCAGATTCACTTAACAACCGTGTTACTAACTTAACAACTGCAGGGAATCCCTCAGTAGCTGTGGCAAGAAAGGTCGTAAAATGGGGCAAAACTCACTTAACAACCGTCTCGCTTAGCAATAGAGTTTTTGCGCTCCATTGTGGTTGTAAATTGAGGATTACCTGGATGCCCCTCACTAGATTTTACATTAACCTACTGATGCAGTACATTTCACATTATCATGGAAAACATTTTGACTTTCTCCCGAAGATGTGATGAACATTTCTTAATCTTATCTATCTTTAATGCCTTTCTTTTCTAGCCACTCGAGTGAAGGTTTGTGTGGATGTTTTTGTGATGCAATTTAATCCCCTTCATCTCTTTCAACAGTTTCATCCACCGGCCAGGCCTTTCGGCTTTTCTGTCCATTGTAGGAACTTGAGTTCCTTTAGTATGTATACAGATCTAATATTTTTGCATGGTTTACCTTCCTTTAACCTTGCAGTTTTATCACAGCTTTGCACAGAGCACTGCTTTGGAAACTGGAATGCCCTAGACAGCTGTGGGTCAACAACCTGGTGTCTTCCAATTGTTTAAGACCCAGAAGGAAAGACAATTTATAAAGCAAACTTTAAAAGGTGCCATGTTGGCTGTTCCTGTCCTAACGGGATTTAGCTTCATCACTGCCACTTGATTACGCATTCTGAATTTTGCTCTTAAGACTTTGTTTTGTTTATTTTATTTTATTTTATTTTATTTTATTTTATTTTATTTTATTT